>CM062820.1:529273180-529671001 GCA_031772625.1 Pinus tabuliformis
TAGTAACTCAACCCACAATTGTTGCGGGGTTTCCAAAGCATTTGTCCAACCAAGGCTTCTAGGACTAGTAACTCAACCCACCAAGGGCTTCCAAAGCGTTTTTCCAACCAAGGCTTCCAGGACTAATAACTCAACCCAAGTTGTTACAGGGCTTCCAGAGCATTTGTCCAACCAAGGCTATGGGACTAGTAACTCAACCCAATCCGTTACAGGGCTTCCTGAGCATTTTTCCAACCAAGGCTTCTAGGAACTAATTGCTCAACCCAAGCTAAGGAAACATGAGAAACAACCAAAAAAAACAAGGAAATAAACCCATAATCTCCATGGCTATCCAGGAAATGGAAAGGCTAGGCAAATCTACTGTCAATCTAGGCAATCCTCCATGCCAGTGATATATCATAACCAAGAAACCACATGCATGTGCCATGCATGCCAAAACTAGTGAGGAAAAAATACATGCAAATCAGCGCCTGCAAGAAAATATGATGTAGTTTCCAATCTCGATGCCCTGTTGCGCTTTCCTTCTCTTCCTTTGCCTTTTTGCTCCAAAAATCCATGCCACACCCTCCAAGAGTGCTCCAATAAAACTCTAAGCATATAAGAGTATGAGAGAGAGAGAGAATAATGAGAGAGCTCCAAAACTGAACTGATCAAGTCTTTCCCACGGATCCTCATAAGCCTTTTTATTAATGAGGTCTCTATTTTCTTCATTTTCCATTATTTTCCTTCATTTTCCTCCTCACATGCAACCTGTGACCTTTCACCTTCCTTTTCTCCTAATTTCCATTATTTTCATAAATAAAATGCCAATAAATTCCTCGTGCCTTTCCAAAGCCTTTGCCAACTTCCTTAGCCATAATAAACTGAATCAACACCAATTAGGATGTTTCCCCCACCATTTAGCTCGGAATACGTGTCCCATCACCGTGGCCTTATATATCTTTTTATATGGAATTTTCACCAGAGTTGTTACACTTGTGATCTTAACACTCCTTGGCCTTCAGAAATCCTGACACAACTATCAAGATTCAATTAATGGAAGAGACAGAATACTGTATTGGGAGAGACTTTGGTTTGATTTCATGCAGGAGGAGATAAGAAGAAACATTATAGATGGTGTCACATCCATCGCAAATGAGGAAGAATAGTGTGCTCCATTTAATAAAGGAATGAATGCCAAGGGAAAGAAGGACTAAGGTGAGGCAGAGTCCTTCCAGAGCAATGGAAAGAAGAAGGACCTCAACAAAATAAAATGTTTTCATTGCCATGAATACAGACAATATGCAACGAAGTGTCCACACAAGAAATCTAGCAGGGAGCTTACAGCAAGAGCAGGAGGAGATGCTATGGCATCTCAATTCAAGTTAGATTTCACCCTCCTTACTTTCATGACAAGCACAATAAGAGGGAGTGAGTGGTACCTAGATTCTAGTGCCTCATATCATATGACAAGAAATACGGAATTATTTAGTAGCCTAGAGGAGAAGGATCTCAAATTGCACATAGAATTTGGAGATGATGGGAGGTATAGTACCAAAGGAATTGGTACTGCCACCTTTAAGAGGAAGCCAAGCTGCCATATTCACTTGAAAAATGTAATGTATGTGCCTAGGCTGAAGAAAAAAATGATTTATGTAGCTGTATTGGAGGAAAAAGGTTATGTTGTTGTGTTAAGTAAGGGAAAATCATTTCTGAAGCATGTTGCTACTGGACAAGTGAAACATATTGGAGTTAGAGTGAGAAATATCTACAAGCTAAATGTATATTTCGCCATGCATGCAACCATACCTCCAGGAGTGAGATGGGACGATGTAGAGCCTTAGTCCCAAAGTTGCAAATATTTGGGCAAGGTCCATAAGGGGGGAGTAGCAATTGCAGTATATTTTTCACATGGATCATTACCCTTGCTACGGGGGCCCATAGTATTCAGTAGTAAGAGGATCAATGTTAGTTGATGCAGTCAAATCTTGAGTGACAGTTACATTCGAGTAGCAGACAGAGACTCAAGAGACAGTTGCAGCTCAAAGACATAGTTGATTAAGTATTTTGGATGCTTCTTAGTTGTAGGTGTTGCAGTAGCAATAACAACTGTAAGAGGTAGCTACATTACAATACATTCCTACAAGAGCAGGATTGGGGTTATGCAAAAGCCTTTTCTTACTAAGAGGGAGTGTTGAAATTGTAGCAAGAAAGGCTTCATTTGACTAGTGCCTTAGTCAAATGGAGAAAAAATGATTTCCACATTAGCATGATGACTTGGATTGCAGTTAGATAGAGTGATATGGCCTTGTCTACAAGTTAAGTTAGTAAATTTGAGTTTGTAGGCTAGAAGTAGAGTTGTGTATGAGTTGATTATA
Source organism: Pinus tabuliformis (assembly GCA_031772625.1). Lineage (NCBI taxonomy): Eukaryota > Viridiplantae > Streptophyta > Pinopsida > Pinales > Pinaceae > Pinus > Pinus tabuliformis. Next base: position 529,275,538 of record CM062820.1, read on the forward strand.
AGATCTATCAATCTAGTTGAGTTATTGTTAGTTGAACTCAGTTAACTGAACTCTAGTCATTAGTTGAGTTGATTGAAGGTCATTTGAGTAGTTATGACTGTTGTTAATTCACTAATCTCTCAGTTAATTAGTTAATCAACTAAAAATAGACCCAATCATGCATGGAATTCAAATTTCCTAGTTGAGTGGATGGAAAATGCACATTTATATTTATAATTGTATACTATTGAGTGTACAGTGCTTTTGCACTGAGCAGGTGATCAATTCCCCTTGGATTTGCGCAAGGAAATAGGGAATTTCCCTATTATTTAGGAGCTTAATTCCTCCAGGATTGCGCAAGGAAATAGGAGGTTGGATGAGGCTTGAATTGGTTAAGTGTTGGCTAGATCAGGTCAAGAAGCAGGAGAACAATTTTATAGTGCAGGGTGTGCTTCAGAGTTGAAGCAAGACATTGTAATTGTTTCTCTTTCTCATCTGAATTAATGCAAAGCAGCGGAGGGGTTTTTCCTAGTTGGGTTCCCCTGTAAAATCATTGTGTTCCTTGTGTTTTAATGGTTGCATGTTATTGCATGTGTTTCTATCGTGTGCTTTCCTTTATGCACAATAGTAGAAGAAATTTTTGTCTCTTGATTTATGTTCGACTTCATTAGCAGTAGCAAATTTCTTGCAAATTCTACAATCTCGATGGATAAAGCTCCATTGCCCATTACTGCACCAACCCCAACCCTTAAGTCTTCCCTTCTGGTAGTCCAGACTAGTATCCGTTTAGGTGTCATGACTTTTAGATACAATTTGATCGGTGATCTTAAGAAATTGAAAGTGAACATCTCCATGTATGATCTTGCTTTGAACCAACCTGTTGTGGCCACAACATCCCCCTTATATTTGAAAAATTTAAAGGGTCCTCCATATAAAAAAATTTAATGTCATTTTTAGTTTGCTTTCTTTTACTTTAAGTGTTTTCAACTTGTTTCACTTTCTGTTTCTTATAACTCGATAGCTTTCAGTGTCTTGTGCCTTATGTCTTGACAACTTGATTTGGTATACTCCTTCCTTCAAATTTATGTCTTTAAATGTTACTTTAACTTTGCTTCTTATAGAAAAACATCTTGATTGATAAGCCTTGATCCAACTAAATCATTACATGACATCATTTTCACACTTATATGTTAATATTTAAATAATATATTGATATAACAAATTTTTATTATATTTTTGTATATATATAACTTCATATCTATATGTGCTAAAACTCTTGTATTATATTATATACCTATACTATATAAATATGGTGCAATACCACAATCTGATTGTTAATTATACATTAATAAACTTTTTTATTAATAAATTATATTATTTGAAAAAAAATATATGTAAATATATATGATATATATTCTACTCAATACAGTGCCTTATGTATATGTAATAAATCACAACCAATTATATTAATTTTTAGCTATTTATTTTAATCTTTAGAAGAAAAAAAAAAAAAAGGAAAAAAAGGGTTTATGTAATGTTTTATAATACTTTTAACAGATATTATTTTATTTAGCCCTCTTAAATACATTTAAAAAAATATGGTATATATGCATTTTGATTAGCACAATATATGATACAGTGCATTTTAGATTTAAATTATTTAATTTATCTAAAATATAATTGGATTAAAATATATATATATAATTAGAAAAAATATGGGATTTAGTTGTTTTTAGTGCAATTTTTTTGGAAGTAAGTTTTTCTAGTCTAATTTCTCTAAAATCTTGCAAAAATTTATTCAAATTACAAATTTGATAGATAACTTCTGCACAATCCAAGTAGCTTAGGTTTTTTTTCAAGGTATTTTTTTTTCATCATGAAAAAAACATCCACTTTGTATTATAAAAAACAATAAATAATTCAAAAAATTAGATATTGAATCCATATATACAGTCAAAACACCAATTTAAATAACACAAATAAAGATTTCATCTCAAAATCTAAAAAATCACACTAAAAACAACTCCCTTTACTTTTTTTTTTTCAGTTTAAATAACACAAATAAAAATTTCACTCAAAATCTAAAAAATAACACTAAAAACAATTCCCTTTCTTTTTATTAGCTGCTTGTGACTATTATCGTGACTAGCAAAGATTTCATCATTTTAAAATAAACTCTCGAAATCTAAAAAATCACACTAAAAACAATTCCCTTTCTTTAACTTTTTTTTTTTATATTAGCTCCTCGTGACCAGCAAAGATTTCATCTGGTTGGTTATTAGCTCCTTGTGACTATCATCGCGACCAGCAAAGATTTCATCTTATTTCAACTACAAGTAATTTTATGATTATTGTTTTAAGCACACACATGGCAGAGGTAAGGATGTCATCTCATTTTTATCAAATCCTTAACTGAGACATGCAAAGAAAAAGAACCGTTGTAATTCTTAGATAGATCCTTTGATAACAGATATGAATGGATCACTAACTAATAATAATCTATCAAATTAGCATGTAAAACAGATATGGATGGATCACTAACTAATAATAAGCTATCAAATGAGCATGTAAAACTATTTTTTCGCATCATATTGGGAGTTCTAATTGCTGCAGAAAAAGAATACTGGTTATACTGTTGTAAAAAGTGGCATTTTTTTGTTGAATGGGAAGAAAATAATTTTCCTGGGCACTGTTGCAGGGAATGAATCTGAAAGGGGAATTCAGTGGCTTAGAACATATGAATCAGTTTTGAGATCTAATGCACTATTGTATTATTTCAATTGCTGATTAATATTTTAACTAGTAATTTCTCCGTTTTGTTTCCATAATGCACTGTTGTATTATTTCAATTGCTGATTGATATTTTAACTGATAAATTCTCAGTTTTGTTTCCATCTCTGTTACTTGTGAATATTATTTATGGAAAGTGCGGATCTCTATTCCTTATGAATGTTAATCAGTATTAATGAATATTCCATGAATAATATTAATCATATGCATAGTAATAGTATTCTTTATGAAGTGGCAATCCTATGTTTATTTAAAGTGATGAAAAACTATTTTTATGGTATAATTTGATTGGAATAGAAATAAATAATTAATTTAGAATGATTAATATGCTTTTTCTACTAGCTATATAATTGAATGCTTGTTTCTTATTTGCATCAAATGAGTTAATTCATGGGTGTAATGATATACTTAGATGAATGTTAATCAGTATTAATGAGTACTCCATGAATAATATTAATTATATTCATATTAATAGTATTTTTTATGAAGTGGCAATCATATGTTTATTTAAAGTGATGAAAAACTATTTTTCATTGGAATGGAAATAAATAATTAATTTATAATGATTAATATGCTTTCTCTACTAGCTATTTATTATTGAATGCATGTTTCTCATTTGCATCAAATGAACTAATTCATGGTTGTAATGATATACTTAGTAATACATTCATTTTAAAACTTTAAGAATGAACTTATTGGGTTAAATGTTTAATGAACTATTTCATTAATATTTTAAGTTTATCTTTTACTTAAATTCACATCCAACCTCTTTTATGCCTTGCTTTTGATTGAGATTAATCCTTCTTTTAATCAAGATAGTTTTAGGATTCATCTTTTATTCTTCACATGTAGATCAAATCACATTGTGCATATTAGTTTAATTAGATGCATTCTTAAAAGTCTCCTTCCGCAGGAGCAAACCTAGCATGACTTAGTTGAGCCCTTATTTCAGCTGCCATGAAAGATTGTCTTTTTCAAGTGGCCACGAGAAGGAAAATATTTTCCTTTGTCTGTTAGTGCTAGCATACAGTATCATATATTAACAAGCAAAGGACATTGTTAGAATTAGGTTTGTACATATAGAATATTTTAGGTTAGGTTAGCATTTAGCTTAGGCTAGTTTTAAGATAAGGGTAACTGGACCCATTTAACTAGTCAAAACCACCATCCCAAATGGAAAAGAGTTTGATTTGGGGCTTTGACCAAGTGGTATCCTTAACGTTGATGAGGTCATTTTTTGCCATCAACACAACTTGAACTCTTTAAGGTAATTGAATATACCACTAAGAGTCCTAAGCCAAGCAACATGTCTAGAAATGCCTCTCAAGCTTGCAACTCTCTTAAGAACGAAGCAATCATCAATGACGCTACTCTGATAGGATGGAGGTATACCTCTAAGACCCCTCCTTTTCTATTAACCTTTGAAATTTGCAATAAGAATGTACATAATTGCATGGTTGATTTGAGAGCCTCGACAAATGCCATGCCCTTAGCAATTGCAAAAAGTTAGGGTGTTTAGCCTCAGAAATGTCATACCCACATTATTTAGCCTAATTGATCTAATGGAACCGTGCTAGGAACTCTTTCCCATGTCCTCATCATACTAGCCTCCAAACCCAAAGTTTTCCATAGCATTGACATTTTTTTAGTTGACATCCTTAATCATTATGGTTGCTCAGTCGAGACTAGTCATCAAAATTGAATGGGTATTTTGCACCAATTGGTCCCATATATGGTTACCTTATAAGGGACAAGAGAACACATTAAGGTAGACCATGAAAGGTATATGAAGCATGTGGTGACAGATTTGGAAGCCCCCAATGAACCTGTATTGTTTAGTGATACTACTATGGGGAAGTTTTGCATCAACACTTATTTTGGAGACTTTCATGCAAATTCATTCTCTTATGCGGATTCGCCTAGACAGCCAGCATTAGTAAATTATTCACATCTTTCAAGCACTAATTGTCTTGCACTAGATTCAAATGTAGTGGATATAAAATCAAATGTCGAATTTTGGTCCTTATTTTTCAATGGCTCCAAGTCTAAGGAGGGTGTAGGTGCTAGCTGCATTCTCATAGATCCAAAAGGTAACAAAATTCTTATTGCTTGTAGATTTGAGTTTGATTACACAAACAACACTACAAAATATGAGGGCTTGATTCATGGACTTAAGAATGCAATGGATTTTGATGTGAAATTTTTAAAGGTAATCAATGACTCTGAGATTAAGATTAAACATTTGTGGAATTTAATTCATTGTGTTTCGAGTCATTTGAAAAATGACCAACATGAGTTATGGAACTTTATCAATCACTTCTTTACATTATGTATTTGTTCAATTCCTCATTTTCAAAACACTGATACTAACTTATTGGCTAATATTTCCTCTAGGCTAATTCCATTTTGAAAACTTTTTCACTAATTCATTTTATGTGGAATTGATCTACAGGCCTACAATTCTAAATAATATTACAAATTGAGAAGTATTTGATGATGATGTCGATATCCTAAACTTCTTCCATTAGGAAGGAACCTTCAAAGACTCAATTATTGAGGAAAAGGCACATGCCTCATCTATGCAAATTCTATCACCTAGTACAACAAAAATGTTAATTTGGCAACCCAAGGACAATTTCCCTCCTTTGGAAAACCTTACTCATCAAGAAAAACCCCTTCCAACCCTTGGAAAAATTTAATTTGGTTAAGGAAAAATGTATTTTTAATATGGAAACCCACATGTACATAAAAGTATAGGTCAGCCTTAAAGAGAAATTGGGCACCCTTGGAAGCATATAAATACAAGTCAAGTGAACCTCATTTCAACATCATCAACAAGCATCTTACTCCTCTCTCTTCTTTTAATTGGCTCACACAAGTCTGAGATTGGTTCGTACGAGTCTGAAATTGCAGGGTCTGATCTCGCATGTGTGAAGAAGGAAATTTAATCTAGAGCTACAGGGTTGGAATGGGGAATTATCAGTTGTAGCCACTCGCTTGATAGGGTGCTCCCTATAGCTGGAAAGATTCATCCGCATGCATGGTTACTAACTCCATGTGGCTATGACCTAATATACTTTTGACAGTTGACCACAAATTTTGACCATTGACCGCAGACTTGGAAACTCTGATTTGAATAAGATCTGTCTATTGGGCTCATCTCTTGGATATTTTTTGGTTGGATTTTGCTAGACATTCTTATTGGAACATTATACTCTCTATTTACTGAACATTTTATGACAATCTAATCAGAAGAAGAATTTGAAATGGTTTTCTCCCTTGTGGGGTTTTTCCCTGGTCTTTGACCAATCCTAGTGTCTCTTATTCTTCTTTGCATTTACCGTTCTATATACAATTGCTATTGATCATTGGAAGATTAAATTATTTTTAAATATTGCTAATTGAAGATAAGAATTGGGCTAAAGTAATTGTAACAACATAGAACAGTGGAAAATTAACATGGATAAGAGTTAAGGTGAAGTCAAGCCTAAGGAGACAAGAGACAAGAGAAATCATTCCTGAAAGAAGATGATAGAGCCTATTTGAATTGGTCAATATATCTACCTCTTATTTCAAGGATAATGAGAAGTTGGGTGACTCATCTAACTTTGATGCTTGGAAGATTAGGTTGGAAGTTATATTAGATGACAACGATGTTTTGGAATTTGTGCAAGGAAAGGTCCTTGAGCCTTCAATGAATGCTTCTGCTACTATCACGTCCAGGAACAATGATAGGAGAAGAAATGATGATAAAAGAAGAGGAGATGATATAAGAAGAAGGGACGATAGAAGGAGAAGAGATACTCTGGATTACTATGAAGAAGGTCATCATCCTTGAAAGAGAACAAGAAATTCTAGGTATAAAATGATGTAGTTGCTATTCAATCTGAATATATTCTTATTTATGCTCTTTCTAGTTCTTCCCCTCTAGATTCGTTTGATAGTTGGTTGGTAGATAGTGGGGCTTCTGAACATTTCTCTAGGTACAAAGAAGTCCTCTATAACTTGGTTAAGAGGGAGATAATTCTGACAATCATCCTTTGAGATAACTCTACTCATCCTGTGAAGGGTTTTGGTTTTGTCAAATTTCATTTGGACTCTAATGAATCCATTCTTCTTTATGATGTGAAGTATGTTTTGGGTTTAAATAAGAATTTAGTATCTATTTATGAATTGGAAGATAAGGGCATGGGAGAAGCATTCATAAAAGGGAAAGTTCTCACTTGGCCTATGGAATCTTGCATGTGAGATGCTTTTACTTTGGGATCTAGAGTTGAAGGACTCTATAGAGTTAATGGAAGACCTATTTTAGCAATGGTCCACGACACTAATCATAAAAGTGAGCTATGGTACTAAATGTTAACACATATAAATTATGAATCCCTACCGAAATTGAAGAAGTTAGTCTCTGGGATGCCTAATGTTCAAGCCAATCATGATGGAGTTTTTCTGGGGTGCACTAGTGTTAAGAAGACAATGGAACCATTCCCCTCTAGAAAGAACAAGACCAATGATATTCTTCAACTTATTCATTCTGACCTATGTGGATCCATGCCTTTGCACTCTATTGGTAGACATATCTACTACATAATCTTCATTGATGACTTCTCCAGGAAGACATGGATATACTACTTAAAGCACAAGGATGAGGCTTTTGATACATTCAAGGACTTCAAGGTGCTGATAGAAAATAAAAAAGGGAAGAAGAAAAAATTATTCCGATCCGACAATGGTGGAGAGTACATTTCAAATGAGTTCATTGACTTATGCAAACAAGCTAGTCTCAAGAAGGAAACTATTTTACCTTACAACCCGAAGAAAAATGGAGTGGCTGGAAGAAAGAACAGGTCCATCGTAGAATTTGCCTGAGCTATGCTACATGATAAAAAATTATCGAAATTCCTCTGGGGAGAAGCTACAAATACAGCAATATATGTTCAAAACTGGGTTCCTCATCAAACACTGACAACAAGACTCCCGTAGTAGTATTCACAGGTGTGAAGCCTAAAATTGAACAACTTAGGATATTTGGTTGTCTTGTATATTTTCATATGCCAAAGGACTAGAGGAACAAGCTAGAAGCCACAAGAAATAAATATACGTTTGTTGGTTATTGTGAAAATTCTAAACCATTTAGAATATACATAACAAATGAAAGGAAGATCGAGTTTAGATGGAATGTAACTTTCAATGAATATGTCACTCTTGGAAAAGCAAGGGACATTCCTCCACCTCCTCCGAAGAAAGATGATGATGACACACTAGAAGGTCCTTCTATACCTGAATCTGAGAAGGACATAGTTGATTGTCCCATGGAGCCTATGCATCCCTTGGATCCTCCTCCAAGTGATCCCCTTGCTAGGAAGAGACCACTATGGCTTTGTGATACTTTACAAGATGTTGAGAGATATGTTCCTGCTAATTGAACATTTAGAGAGAGAAATAATCCATGTCTATATCAAGGATATGTTTCAGCTATGAGCACTAGGATCCAAGCTAAACCTTTTACTTTCAAAGAAATTGTGAAAGAACAGGTTTGGAAGGATGCGATTTCCAAAGAATATGAATCAATTATGAAGAATAATGTATGGGATGTTGTGTTGAGACCTAAGGAAAATTTTGTCATAACTTCAAAATGACTATAATATCAAACATGGAGTTGATGGAAACATTGAGAAGTCCAAAGAAAGGTTTGTGGCCCGAGGTTTTTCCCAGAAAGAGGGAGAATACTATGAAGATATATCTTCCCTCATTTCCCACTACACTATTATTAGATTGATTGTTGCCCTTGCTACTAGCCAAGGATGCACACTTCACCAGATGGATGTAAAGATAACATTTCTTCATGGCATACTACATGAAGAAGTATATGTTGAGCAGCCTTAGGTATTTTAAGTGAAGGACAATACGGCTCATTTTTGCAGCTTGAAGAAAAAACTATATGGTTTGAAGCAAGCTCCCTGAGCCTGGTATGTCCATATTGATTGTGACCTAGTGAAGATTGGATTCAAGAGAAGCAGTGTTGACCCCAGTCTCTACTTCAAGGTGGTCCAAGGTATGCATTTGATTTTGATTTTATATGTTGACGATCTATTCTTGACAAGTAGTGAGTCTCTGATGATCGATTGTAAAAGGGAGCTAGCATCCGAATTTGAATTAAAGGATCTTACTATGATGCATTACTTTACAGAACTAGAGGTTTGGTAGAGACCTAGAGAGATTTTCCTTTCTCAAGGAAAGTATGTTGTGAATCTATGGGAAATATTTGGAATGACTGAATGCAAGTCCCTATCCACATCGATGGAGATGAACTTCAGGAAGTTATGTGGTGACACTACTGGACTTGACTTGGCATACCCCTCTCAGTATCGAAAGTTGATTGGGCCATTGATGTTCCTTGTGAATACCCGTCTGGATATATGCTTTGAAGTGAACAACTTAAGTCAATTCATGATCAAGCCCCTTCATGCACATTGGGTATCTACCAAAGACATTCTGAGATATTTACATGGGATGATCAATCTTGGTTTGAGATATACTTTTGAAAATGTGAGACTGCATGGATACGTTGATGCTGAATGGGATGGAAATGTTATTGACAAGAAGAGCACATATGGGTGTTGTTTTAGGTTGGGATATGTCGTGATATCTTGGATGAGTAGGAAATATAAGTCTTTAGATTTGTGTATGACATATGTAGAGCATATTATTGCTAGTGTAACAACCCCTCCCAGGTCTACCCAAAGTAACCATTCCAAACGGGGTAAACATGAGACGAGAGATTACCATGATGGGATTCAACCTTCTATGTGTCCTTAAGGAAGTGGAATCGAAGGAAAATCACACACAATCATCCAACAACATCAATGGACCCCTCAAGAGACAAGTCAAGCACTCAGATAGCATGTCCCTGAGTTCCACTGTTGTTTGAGAAACTTAGGGCAAAGTAATGCTCCCTAAACATTGCCACGGTGAGTTATAATGCTCCCCGGACACTTCTTAGGTGAGTTATAATGCTCCCCAAACACTACCTAGGCGATTTAGTCTCTAGGAAAATGCTCTGTGGGCCAACAGTCCCATAAATTGAGCCATTTTTCTAGCCCATACTTCCCAACCTCTTCACGGAACTTGTTGGAACCATCAGGAGTCATTAAATACATGATAATAATGCTAATGAATCAAACTCAACCTCAAGATTAGGCTTGAGCATCCCCAACCAGGACTAAAATTCTGTCAAACACTTGGCATCAGTGCAACCTACAGGTCTAGGATACAAGACAGAGCATAAGTGACCGTAACTTATGAAACATAACCAGAAGGATCACCTCCTTCTCCAATGAAACATTATATCGTCAATGAGGTCTTGCATCCATTCATTTAGCAGTTACAAGTAAATACATAAATAATCATGACATGAACCAATCATTTAACCATTCTTATAACCAACATAAAACCATATAAATATCAGAGATATGACAACCATTAAATCCGCATATAAATTAGTGCAAAAGATAACTTAGATTTTATTAATCATAAGAAAATCTGACCAGGTTCAGGACTTCCACATACCACCCGACCATAGACATGGTTGAACCAAATCTCTCTTTCAACTAGTCACTCTCGTGCCATATTCCAAGCATGAATGTGGGATTTCATAGAAAAACCAATACAAGAACAACAAAGGGAATCCAGAGGTTAAACCACCTCCACCCTCATTAAACCGTGATCACACCAAAACGGTGGTCCGATCACAGCCGAACCAAACTTGGAATTCCAAATGGAATGCATCACTATCCTTAAGGAATTTTCTGTATCCTTGTCTCTCAGTCTTTACCGCAATCCAAACCAGATCACTACGCCCTAAATCGAGACCAGTCTCTCAGGTTTTACCGCAATCCAAATTCGGATCACTAGGCCCTAAACCGAGACTTCTCCCTCAAGTTTTACCGTGTATCCCACCAAAACTGATCAAGGGATTCCTAGGCTTTTGGGAATGGAACTTGAGACCACCTCTGCCCCAGATTCCGAAATATATCCTGTAAACCAAAGCTCAAAAACCGAAATAAACATCCCAAAACCATGGCATCCGTAAAAAGGCAAGGCTAGGCTGGAATCCACTGTCATAACCTGGAAAAACCATGCCACCGACAATAAGAGAACCATACACCAACATGAAAATCCATGCATGTACAAAGCAGCTAGGAAATCACACATGCAAAAGGTTACCTGCAAGTATTCTTGCTGAAGATTCTTGATTTTGCTTTCCTTCCTTGATCCTTGCTTGCTTTTCCTTTCCCTTTCTCCAAAGCTAGAGTGCTCCAAGAAAACTCTAAGCGACCAAGAGTGAGAGAGAGATAATAATGAGATATCTCCAAACTTGAACTGACCAAGAGCTTGCCAACTTATCCTCAAAAGCCTTTTTATTAATGAGGCCTCTAATTTCTTCAATTTCCATTATTTTCCTTCATTTTACTCCTGACATGCAACCTGTGACCTTTCACCTTACTTTTCTCCTAATTGCCTTTATTTTCATAAATAAATGTGCCAAAAATGCATTTTTTCCTTTTAATGATTTTGCCTTTGCCAATTTCCTCTAGCCAAAACACACATCTAGTGATGCCCACTAGGATATCTTTACCCAACATTCAACTTGGAATACATGTCCCTTGACCATGGTCTTATTTTTCCTTTATTTACATTATTACATAGAGTTTTCACCAGGGTTGTTACATAACCCTCCCCCTTGGGTAATACCATCCTCAATGTTGAACCACGCTAAGACCTCAGCAAAACCGCTAAAAACAAACATATGGCCCATGGAGCTTTATAACTTAGCTTGTTGCAGTATTTACAATAAAATACCTGCTCAAAAGCAAAACATCATGACAACATGACCAAATAACAACTATACCACATACTGGAGCTTTATAACATATCTCATTATGGTATTTATAATAACCACATATACACATATGCACATTTTCTAAACCAACAAATAAAAGGATACGATGCCCATATCAATCACAAAGGGAATCCATAGGATCACACCTCCACCCTCAAAGTAGTACCAGGATTCACTTCCTTCCTAGGAAGTCCAGATTCCATTACCACAGTCAAAGTTGCATCCAATGTCCAGCGCTACAATCCTGCGCCACTTGTCCTCTTAGTGAACGGTTACCAGCTCATTGTTCCAGGGTGCACTCCCAATGTGCATTTGATTCCATCTCGCAATGCTAATGACCAAAACCAATATATTCTTAACCTTCCCTTCTCTGCTACATAGTACCTTGGGAAATCTGGTCACCCCCTTCTGTGCAGTCACTCACCTTCCAAGTTCCCCGACATCCCTTATCCTAGGCGATCCATCCCTTGGAAAGGCTTCCTGACATCGGAAGATACAAAACTAAGGCATATACCTGCCTCAAAACCATCATAGTGGTCATAGTATGCTCATGGAAATCAATGAACACTATTGCGTACCAGTGTCCCACAATGGCCCTGCTCCTAAAGTAATCTACAAACATACTACTGCATGTTCCAAGTTCTTTTTTTGTTGCTTCCAATTCTTGCAGTTGATTTCAACCACCAAAACAAGCATGTTCATGCATTCTTGTTCCAAGCACATAATTTCCATTAGATTCAAATAAATCGAAATAACCTCAAATCATACTGCATTGGTAGTTCGTCAATAAGGTACACTGGCAATCTTGTTCGCTTCTTGTCACAACAATTCAAACCAACATATTTGACTAAATCATCATGTATAAACATATCACATCATGTTAGCACAAAACACAACCATCAAAATCATAAATCACATGTAACCGTCATAAACCAGAATCATAATTCACATGTAATCATCATCTACCAGAATCATAAATCACATGCATAATAAAACTAAAATACAATACTGATACTTGTCCTTCATTGATCCTTACTTATGCCCTTGTTCTTTATGTACACGTATCAGATCGATTGCCATGCCTGACAACACCCAATGCCTTCTCCTCAACCATGTTCACACACACATAGTGTACATCCTACACATGGCATCCCACGCCATGCAATACATGTATTTACACCTTACATACAACACATACACCTACACCCAGTGTACAACACAACATAACGCATACACCTGCACCTGGTGTACAACAAAACACAACACGTATACATAAACAATGTACATCACAAGAAATTCATCCGCATGCAACGTGTGACACCACAAAAATGCATACACATACATCCGATATACAACACAACTTATAGATTCATACCCGATGTACAACACCACACGATACATGTACCCACACAGAGTACAACATAATGAATACACATTTCGTGATACTACGAACACAATGCACATACATAGTATTGCATGCCCGCAACACAACATGTATGACATGCACTCAATCCCACACATACATCAGTGCCACATGTACCAAGCACCATCTGCACAATGTGGGCACAACATCACATGTACACGACACCACCTGCACAACGTGTACACAATGCCATATGTACATTGCACCATTGCTCAACGTGTACACAATACCACATGTACATAGTACCACACACACGACATGTACGTGACACCATATGTACATAGCGCCACATGCACAACATGTACACAACACTACCTGTACACAATGCCACTTGTACAACATGTACACAACACCGCATGCACACAGCACCACTTGTACAATCATGCACACAACACCATATGTACAAAGCACCGCATGTACAACATGCACGCAACACCACCTATACATAGCACTGCATATCCAACATGTACATAGCACCACATATCCAACATGCGCAAAGCACCATATGCATACAACACCGCATATCCATCATGTACACAATACAATATATACATAGCACTGCATATCCGTCATGCACATAGTACAATATATACATAGCACCGCATATCCAACATATACATAGCACCATCTATACCCAACACTGAATATGCAACATTCATACAACACTATCTATACTAACACCCTATACATAACATTGCATAAGCAACAGGTACATACAATAAATATACACCACACTGCATGCACACAATATCACAAATGCAACATGTACAACATATACAATATATGCACAATCGTAGTACCACACATCCAAAACCACACTGACTCTACCAAGCAACCCTACTTCTAGTGTCCTATCCATGCTTGTCTTAGCATGCTGCAGACCACGGTTTTTTCATTTCGCCGATGTATCCTTCAGCGTTACTATTGGCTTAGTGGGTCCTGACCCAGGTTCAGAGTTAGTTGCACCAAACAAATCCCTAAACTACTAGCCCTTTCGGCATCAATCCGTGGAGTGCGGGCTGAAGCCTCACCCGAAGCAGTGTGGGGGGATGCTGGAACCAAGTTTCCGCACCCAAAGATCAGTGTGATGTTGTTTTATGCCCTAAATCTTCCTTCACGCAGATCGATAAGCCCTTGTAGCTTATCGATATAACTTCCCTTAATCAACCTCTAGACCTCAATGAAGGTCTACAACTAGTTTTCACGGACCCTGAATAGGTGAGTTAACTACTTACACGCATCAAAGATTACCCTTAACCCAACAATTACCCAGATCGGCTTAAGTGTTTGATAACTTCAACATACAACTTTCTGTTTCTTATAACTCGATAGCTTTCAGTGTCTTGTGTCTTGTGTCTTGACGACTTGATTTGGTATACTCCTTCCTTCAAATTTATGTCTTTAAATGTTACTTTAACTTTGCTTCTTATAAGAAAACATCTTGATTGATAAGCCTGGATCCAACTAAATCATTACATGACATCATTTTCACACTTTTATGTTAATATTTAAATAATATATTAATATAAACAAATTTTTATTATATTTTTGTCTATATATAACTTCATATCTATATGTGCTATCGTTAACTCTTGTATTATATTATATACCTATACTATATAAATATGGTGCAATGCCACAATCTGATTGGTAATTATATATTAATAAACTTTTTTATTAATAAATTATATTATTTGAAAAAAATTATATGTAAATATATATGATATATATTCTACTCAATACAGTGCCTTATGTATATGTAATAAATCACAACCAATTATATTAATTTTTAGCTATTTATTTTAATCTTTCGAAAAGAAAAAAAGGAAAAAAAGGTTTATGTAATGTTTTATAATACTTTTAACGGATATTATTTTATTTAGCCCTCTTAAATACATTAAAAAAAAATATGGTATATATGCATTTTGATTAGCACAATATATGATACAGTGCATTTTAGATTTAAATTATTTAATTTATCTAAAATATAATTGGATTAAAACATATATATAATTAGAAAAAATATGGGTTTTAGTTGTTTTTAGTGTAATTTTTCGGAAGTTTTTCCTATAAGTTTTTCTAGTCTAATTTCTCTAAAATCTTGCAGAAATTTATTCAAATTACAAATTTGATAGATAACTTCTGCACAATCCAAGTAGCTTAGGTTTTTTTTCAGGGTATTTTTTATTTCAGCATGAAAAAAACATCCATTTTGTATTATAAAAAACAATAAATAATTCAAAAAATTAGATATTGAATCCATATATACAGTCAAAAAACCAATTTAAATAACACAAATAAAAATTTCATCTCAAAATCTAAAAAATCATACTAAAAACAACTCCCTTTACTTTTTTTTTTCAGTTTAAATAACACAAATAAAAATTTCACTCAAAATCTAAAAAATCACACTAAAAACAATTCCCTTTCTTTTTATTAGCTCCTTGTGACTATTATCGTGACCAGCAAAGATTTCATCTTTTTGAAATGCTCAAAATCTAAAAAATCACACTAAAAACAGTTCCCTTTCTTTAACTTTTTTTTTTTTTTTGAGCTCCTCGTGACTAGCAAAGATTTCATCTGGTTGGTTATTAGCTCCTTGTGACTATAATCGCGACCAGCAAAGATTTCATCTGGTTGGAATGAACGATCCATTGCGGTCTTTTCATGATTATTTCAACTACAAGTAATTTCATGATTATTGTTTTAGGCACACACATGGCAGAGGTAAGGATGTCATCTCATTTTTATCAAATCCTTAACTGAGACATGCAAAGAAAAAGAACCGTTGTAATTCTCAGATAGATCCTTTGATAACAGATATGAATGGATCACTAACTAATAATAATCTATCAAATTAGCATGTAAAACAGATATGGATGGATCACTAACTAATAATAATCTATCAAATGAGCATGTAAAAGTATTTTTTATGAAGTGGCAATCATATGTTTATTTAAAGTGATGAAAAACTATTTTTCATTGGAATGGAAATAAATAATTAATTTATAATGATTAATATGCTTTCTCTACTAGCTATTTATTATTGAATGCATGTTTCGCATTTGCATCAAATGAACTAATTCATGGTTGTAATGATATACTTAGTAATACATTCATTTTAAATGATGACTTTAAGAATGAACTTATTGGATTAAATGTTTAATGAACTATTTCATTAATATCTAAGTTTATCTTTTACTGAAATTCACATCCAACCTCTTTTATGCCTTGCTTTTGATTGAGATTAATCCTTCTTTTAATCAAGATAGTTTTAGGATTCATCTTTTATTCTTCGCATGTAGATCAAATCACATTGTGCATATTAGTTTAATTAGATGCACTCTTAAAAGTCTCCTTCCGCAGGAGCAAACCTATCATGACTTAGTTGAGCCCTTATTTCAGCTACCATGAAAGATTGTCCTTTTCAAGTGGCCACGAGAAGGAAAATATTTTCCTTTGTCTGTTAGTGCTAGCACACAGTATCATATATTAACAAGCAAAGGACATTGTTAGAATTAGGTTTGTACATATAGAATATTTTAGGTTAGGTTAGCATTTAGCTTAGGCTAGTTTTAAGATAAGGGTAACTGGACCCATTTAACTAGTCAAAACCACCATCCCAAATGGAAAAGAGTTTGATTTAGGGCTTTGACCAGGTGGTATCCTTAACGTTGATGAGGTCATTTTTTGCCATCAACACAACTTGAACTCTTGAAGGTAATTGAATATACCACTGAGAGTCCTAAGCCAAGCAACGTGTATAGAAATGCCTCTCAAGCTTGCAACTCTCTTAAGAATGAAGCAATCATCAATGACGCTACTCTGATAGGATGGAGGTATGCCTCTAAGACCCCTCCTTTTCTATTAACCTTTGAAATTTGCAATAAGAATGTACATGATTGCATGGTCGATTTGAGAGCCTCGACAAATGCCATGCCCTTAGCAATTGCACAAAAGTTAGGGTGTTCAGCCTCAGAAATGTCATACCCACATTATTTAGCCTAATTGATCTAATGGAATCGTGCTAGCAACTCTTCCCTATGTCCTCATCATACTAGCCTCCAACCCCAAAGTTTTCCATAGCATTGACATTTTTTTAGTTGACATCCTTAATCATTATGGTATGTTGCTCAGTCGAGACTGGTCATCAAAATTGAATGGGTATTTTTCACCAATTGGTCCCATATATGGTTACCTTATAAGGGACAAGAGAACACATTAAGGTAGACCATGAAAGGTATATGAAGCATGTGGTGACTGATTTGGAAGCCCCCAATGAACCTGTATTGTTTAGTGATACTACTATGGGGAAGTTTTGCATCAACACTTATTTTGGAGACTTTCATGCAAATTCATTCTCTTATGCGGATTCGCCTAGACAACCAGCATTAGTAAATTATTCACATCTTTCAAGCACTAATTTTCTTGCACTAGATTCAAATGTAGTGGATATAAAATCAAATGTCGAATTTTGGTACTTATTTTCAATGGTTCCAAGTCTAAGGAGGGTGTAGGTGCTAGTTGCATTCTCATAGATCCAAAAGGTAACAAAATTCTTATTTCTTGTAGATTTGAGTTTGATTACACAAACAACACTACAAAATATGAGGGCTTGATTCATGGACTTAAGAAGCAATGGATTTTGATGTGAAATTTTTAAAGGTATTCAATGACTCTGAGATTAAGATTAAATATCTGTGGAATTGAATTCATTGTGTTTCGAGTCATTTGAAAAATGACCAACATGAGTTATGGAACTTTATCAATCAATTATTCACATTATGTATTTGTTCAATTCCTCATTTTCAAAATACTAATACTAACTTATTGGCTAATATTGCCTCTAGGTTAATTCCCTTTTGAAAACCTTTTCACTAATTCATTTTATGTGGAATTGATCTGCAAACCTAAAATTCTAAATAATATTACAAATTGAGAAGTATTTGATGATGATGTTGATATCCTAAACTTCTTCCATCAGGAAGGAACCTTCAAAGACTCAATTATTGAGGAAAAGGCACATGCCTCATCTATGCAAATTCTATCACCTAGTACAACAAAAATGTTAATTTGGCAGCCCAAGGACAATTTCCCTCCTTTGGAAAACCTTACTCATCAAGAAAAACCCGTTCCAACCCTTGGAAAAATTTAATTTGGTTAAGGAAAAATGTATTTTTAATATGGAAACCCACATGTGCATAAAAGTATAGGTCAGCCTTAAAGAGAAATTGGGCACCCTTGGAAGCATATAAATACAATTCAAGCGAAACTCATTTCAACATCATCAACAAGCATCTTATTCTTCTCTCTTCTTTTAATTAGCTCACACAAGTTTGAGATTGGTTCGTACGAGTCAGAAATTGCAGGGTCTGATCTCGCATGTGTGAAGAAGGAAATTTAATCTAGAGCTACAGGGTTGGAATGGGGAATTATCAGTTGTAGCCACTCGCTTGATAGGGTTCTCCCTATAGCTGGAAAGCTTCATCCGCATGCATGTTTACTAACTCCATGTGGCTATGACCCAATATACTTTTGACAGTTGACCACAAATTTTGACCATTGACCGCAAGCTTGGAAACTCTGATTTGAATAAGGTCTGTCTATTGGGCTCATCTCTTGGATATTTTTTGGTTGGATTTTGCTAGACATTCTTATTGGAACATTGTACTCTCTCTTTACTGAACATTTTATGACAATCTAATCAGAAGATGAATTGAAAGGGTTTTCTTGCTTGTGGGGTTTTTCCCTGGTCTTTGACCAATGCTGGTGTCTCTTATTCTTCTTTGCATTTACTGTTCTATATACAATTGCTATTGATCATTGGAAGATTAAATTATTTTTAAATATTGCTAATTGAAGATAAGAATTGGGCTAAAGTAATTGTAACAACATAGAACAGTGGAAAATTAACATGGATAAGAGTTAAGGTGAAGTCAAGCCTAAGGAGACAAGAGACAAGAGAAATCATTCTTGAAAGAAGATGATAGAGCCTATTTGAATTGGTCAATATGTCTACCTCTTATTTCAAGGATAATGAGAAGATGGGTGACTCATCTAACTTTGAAGCTTGGAAGATTAGGTTGGAAGTTATATTAGATGACAACGATGTTTTGGAATTTGTGTAAGGAAAGGTCCCTGAGCCTTCAACGAATGCTTCTGCTACTATCACGTCCAAGAACAATGATAGGAGAAGAAATGATGATAGAAGAGGAGATGATAGAAGGAGAAGGGACGATAGAAGGAGAAGAGATACTCTGGATGACTATGAAGAAGGTCATCATCCTCAAAAGAGAACAAGAAATTCTAGGTATAAAATGATGTAGTTGCTAGTTAATCTGAATATATTCTTATTTATGCTCTTTCTAGTTCTTCCCCTCTAGATTCGTATGATAGTTGGTTGGTAGATAGTGGGGCTTCTGGACATTTCTCTAGGTACAAAGAAGTCCTCTATAACTTGGTTAAGAGGGAGATAATTCTGACAATCATCCTTTGAGATAACTCTACTCATCCTGTGAAGGGTTTTGGTTTTGTCAAATTTCATTTGGACTCTAATGAATCCATTCTTCTTTATGATGTGAAGTACGTTTTGGGTTTAAATAAGAATTTAGTATCTATTTATGACTTGGAAGATAAGGGCATGGGAGAAGCATTCATAAAAGGGAAAGTTCTCACTTGGCCTATTGAATCTCGCATGTGAGATGCTTTTACTTCGGGATCTAGAGTTGAAGGACTCTATAGAGTTAATGGAGGACCTCTTTTAGCAATCTTCCATGACACTAATCATAAAAGTGAGCTATGGTACTAAATGTTAACACATATACATTATGAATCCCTACCGAAATTGAAGAAGTTAGTCTCTGGGATGCCTAATGTTCAAGCCAATCATGATGGAGTTTTTCTGGGGTGCACTAGTGTTAAGAAGACAATGGAACCATTCCCCTCTAGCAAGAACAAGACCAATGATATTCTTCAACTTATTCATTCTGACCTATGTGGATCCATGCCTTTGCACTCTATTGGTAGACATATCTACTATATAATATTCATTGATGACTTCTCCAGGAAGACATGGATATACTACTTTAAGCACAAGGATGAGGCTTTTGATACATTCAAGGACTTCAAGGTGCTGATAGAAAATAAAAAAGGGAAGAAGAAAAAATTATTCCAATCTGACAATGGTGGAGAGTACATTTCAAATGATTTCATTGACTTATGCAAACAAGCTAGTCTCAAGAAGGAAACTATTTTACCTTACAACCCAGAGAAAAATGGAGTGGCTGGAAGAAAGAATAGGTCCATTGTAGAATTTGCCTGAGCTATGCTACATGATAAAAAATTATCGAAATTCCTCCAGGGAGAAGCTACAAATACAAAGATATATGTTCAAAATTGGGTTCCTCATCAAACACTGACAACAAGACTCCCGTAGTAGTATTCACAGGTGTGAAGCCTGAAATTGGACAACTTAGGATATTTGGTTGTCTTGTATAGTTTCATATGCCAAAGGACTAGAGGAACATGCTAGAATCCACAAGAAATAAATATACGTTTGTTGGTTATTGTGAAAATTCTAAAGCATTTAGAATATACATAACAGATCAAAGGAAGATTGAGTTTAGATGGAATGTAACTTTCAATGAAGACGTCACTCTTGGAAAAGCAAGGGACATTCCCCCACCTCCTCCGAAGAAAGATGATGATGACACACTAGAAGGTCCTTCTATACCTGAATCTGAGAAGGACATAGTTGATTGTCCCATGGAGCCTATGGATCCCTTGGATCCTCCTCCAAGTGATCCCCTTGCTAGGAAGAGACCACTATGGCTTTGTTATACTTTACAAGATGTTGAGAGATATGTTCCTGCTGAACGAACATTTAGAGAGAGAAATAATCCATGTCTATATCAAGGATGTGTTTTAGCTATGAGCACTAGGATCCAAGCTAAACCTTTTACTTTCGAAGAAATTGTGAAAGAACAGGTTTGGAAAGATGTGATTTCCAAAGAATATGAATCAATTATGAAGAATAATGTATGGGATGTTGTGTTGAGACCTAAGGAAAAGTTTGTCATAACTTCAAAATTACTATAATATCAAACATGGAGTTGATGGAAACATTGAGAAGTTCAAAGCAAGGTTCGTGGCCCGAGGTTTTTCCCAGAAAGAGGGAGAAGACTATGAAGATATATCTTCCCTCATTTCCCACTACACTATTATTAGATTGATTGTTGCCCTTGCTACTAGCCAAGGATGGACACTCCATCAGATGGATGTAAAGATAACATTTCTTCATGGCATACTACAGGAAGAAGTATATGTTGAGCAACCTTAGGTATTTTAAGTGAAGGACAATAAGGCTCATTTTTGCAGCTTGAAGAAAAAACTATATGGTTTGAAGCAAGCTCCCTAGGCTTGGTATTTCCATATTGATTGTGACCTAGTGAAGATTGGATTCAAGAGAAGCAGTGCTAACCCCAGTCTCTACGTCAAGGTGGTCCAAGGTATGCATTTGATTTTGGTTTTATATGTTGACGATCTATTCTTGACAGGTAGTGAGTCTCTGATGATCGATTGTAAAAGGGAGCTAGCATCCGAATTTGAATTGAAGGATCTTACTATGATGCATTACTTTACGGAACTAGAAGTTTGGTAGAGACCTAGAGAGATTTTCCTTTCTCAAGGAAAGTATGTTGTGAATCTACTGGAAAGATTTGGAATGACTGAATGCAAGTCCCTATCCACATCGATGGAGATGAACTTCAAGAAGTTATGTGGTGACACTACTGGACTTGACTTGGCATACCCCTCTCAGTATCGAAAGTTGATTGGGCCATTGATGTTCCTTGTGAACACCCGTCCGGATATATGCTTTGAAGTGAACAACTTAAGTCAATTCATGATCAAGCCCCTTCATGCACACTGGGTTTCTACAAAATACATTTTGAGATATTTACATGGGATGATCAATCTTGGTTTGAGATATACTTCCGAAAATGTGAGACTGTATGGATACGCTGATGCTAAATCGGATGGAAATGTTATTGACAAGAAGAGCACATACAGGTGTTGTTTTAGGTTGGGATCTGTCATGATATCTTGGATGAGTAGGAAATATAAGTCTTTAGATTTGTGTATGACATATGTAGAGCATATTATTGCTAGTGTAACACCCCCTCCCAGGTCTACCCAAAGTAACCATGCCAAATGGGGTAAACATGAGATGAGAGATTACCATGATGGGATTCAACCTCCTATGTGTCCTTAAGGAAGTGGAATCGAAGGAAATCACACACAATCATCCAACAACATCGACGAACCCCTCAAGAGACAAGTCAAGCACTCAGATAGCATGTCCCTGAGTTCCACTGTTGTTTGAGAAAGTTTAGGGTAGAGTAACGCTCCCTAGACATTGCCACGGTGAGTTATAATGCTCCCCGGACACTTCTTAGGTGAGTTATAACGCTCCCCAGACACTGCCTAGGCGATTTAGTCTCTAGGAAAATGCTCTGTGGGCCAACAATCCTAGATATTGAGCCATTTTTCTAGCCCATACTTCCTGACCTCTTCACGGAACTTGTTGGAACCATTAGGAGTCATTAAATACATGATAATAATGCTAATGAATCAAACTCAACCTCAGGATTAGGCCTGAGCATCCCCAACCAGGACTGAAATTCTGTCAAACACTTGGCATCAGTGCAACCTACAGGTCTAGGATACAAGACAGAGCATAAGTGACCGTAACTTATGAAACATAACCAGAAGGATCACCTCCTTCTCTAATGAAACATTATATCGTCAATGAGGTCTTGCATCCATTCATTTAGCAATTACAAGTAAATACATAAATAATCATGACATGAACCAATCATTTAACCATGCTTATAACCAACATAAAACCATATAAATATCAAAGATATGACAACCATTAAATCCGCATATAAATTAGTGCAAAAGAGAACTTAGATTTTATTAATCATAAACAAATTTGACCAGGTTCAGGACTTCCACATACCACCCAACCATAGACATGGCTGAACCAAATCTCTCTTTCAACTAGTCACCCTCGTGCCATATTCCAAGCATGAATGTGGGATTTCATAGAAAAACCAACACAAGAACAACAAAGGGAATCCAGAGGTTAAACCACCTCCACCCTCATTAAACTGTGATCACACCAAAACGGTGGTCAGATCAAAACCGAACCAAACTTGGAATGCCATCTGGAATGCATCACTATCCTTAACGAATTTTCCATCTCCTTGTCTCTCAGTCTTTACCGCAATCCAAACCGGATCACTAGGCCCTAAACCGAGACCAGTCTGTCAGGTTTTACCGCAATCCAAACTCGAATCACTAGGCCCTAAACTGAGACTTCTCCCTCAGGTTTTACTGTGTATCCCACCAAAACCGATCAAGGGATTCCTAGGCTTTTGGGAATGGAACTTGAGACCACCTCTGCCCCGGATTCCGAAATATATCCGATAAACCAAAGCTCAAAAACCGAAATAAACATCCCAAAACCATGGCGTCCGTAAAAAGGCAAGGCTAGGCTGGAATCCATTGTCATAACTCGGAAAAACCATGCCATCGAAAACAAGAGAACCATACACCAACATGAAAATCCATGCATGTACAAAGCAGCTAGGAAATCACACATGCAAAAGGTTACCTGCAACTATTCCTGCTGAAGATTCTTGATTTTGCTTTCCTTCCTTGATCCTTGCTTGCTTTTCCTTTCCCTTTCTCCAAAGCTAGAGTGCTCCAAGAAAAGTCTAAGTGACCAAGAGTGAGAGAGAGATAATAATGAGATATCTCCAAACTTGAACTGACCAAGATCTTGCCAACTTATCCTCAAAAGCCTTTTTATTAATGAGGCCTCTAATTTATTCAATTTCCATTATTTTCCTTCATTTTACTCCTGACACGCAACCTGTGACCTTTCACCTTCCTTTTCTCCTAATTGCCTTTATTTTCATAAATAAATGTGCCAAAAATTCCTTTTTTCCTTTTAATTCTTTTGCCTTTGCCAATTTCCTTTAGCCAAAACACACATCTAGTGATGCCCACTAGGATATCTTTACCCAACATTCAACTTGGAATACATGTCCCTTGACCATGGTCTTATTTTTCCTTTATTTACATTATTACATAGAATTTTCACCATGGTTGTTACATAACCCTCCCCCTTGGGTAACACCATCCTCAATGTTGAACCACGCTAAGACCTCAGCAAAACCGTTGAAAACAAACATACGACCCATGGAGCTTTATAACTTAGCTTGTTGCAGTATTTACAATAAAATACCTCCTCAAAAGCAAAACATCATGACAACATGACCAAATAACAACTATACCACATACTAGAGCTTTATAACATAGCTCATTACAGTATTTATAATAACCACGTATACACATATGCACATTTTCTAAACCAGCAAATAAAAGGATATGATGCCCATATCAATCACAAAGGGAATCCATAGGATCACACCTCCACCCTTAAAGTAGTACCAGGATTCACTTCCTTCCTAGGAAGTCCAGATTCCACTACTACAATCAAAGTTGCATCCAATGTCCAACGCTACAATCCTGTGCCACTTGTCCTCTTAGTGAACAGTTACCAACTCATTGTTCTAAGGTGCACTCCCAATGTGCATTTGATTCCATCTTGCAATGCTAATGACCAAAACCAATATATTCTTAGCCTTCCCTTCTCTGCTACACAGTCCCTCGAGAAATCTATTCACCCCCTTCTGTGCAGTCACTCACCTTCCAAGTTCCCTGACATCCCTTATCCTGGGCGATCCATCCCTTGGAAAGGCTTCCTCACATCGGAAGATACAAAACTAACCTCAAAACCATCATAGTGGTCATAGTATGCTCATGGCAATCAATGAACACTATTGGGTACCAGTGTCCCACAATGGCCCTGCTCCTGAAGTAATATACAAACATA
Source organism: Pinus tabuliformis (assembly GCA_031772625.1). Lineage (NCBI taxonomy): Eukaryota > Viridiplantae > Streptophyta > Pinopsida > Pinales > Pinaceae > Pinus > Pinus tabuliformis. The sequence goes on from CM062820.1 coordinate 529,300,597, forward strand.
CTACTGCATGTTCCAAGTTCTTTTTTTGTTGCTTCCAATTCTTGCAGTTGATTTCAACCACCAAATCGAGTATGTTCATGCATTCTTGTTCCAAGCACATAATTTCCATTAGATTCAAATAAATCGAAATAACCTCAAATCATATTGCATTGGTAGTTCTTCAATAAGGTACACTTGCAATCTTGTTCGCTTCCTGTCACAACAATTCAAACCAACATCTTTGACTAAATCATCATGTATAAACATGTCACATCATATTAGCACAAAACACAACCATCAAAATCATAAATCACATGTAACCATCATAAACCGGAATCATAATTCACATGTAATCATCATCTACCAGAATCATAAATCACATGCATAATAAAACTGAAATATAATACTGATACTTGTCCTTCATCGATCCTTACTTATGCCTTTGTTCTTTATGTACACGTATCAGATCGATTGCCATGCCTGACAACACCCAGTGCCTTCTCCTCAACCATGTTCACACACACAAAGTGTACATCCCACACATACAAGCACACATGGCATCCCACACCATGCAATACATGCATTCACACCTTACATACAACACATACACCTACACCTAGTGTACAACACAACATAATGCGTACACCTACACCTGATGTACAACACAACACAACACGTATATGTACACAATGTACATCACAAAAAATGCATCCGCATGCAACGTGCGACACCACAAAAATGCATACACATACATCTGATATACAACACAACTTATAGATTCATACCCGATGTACAACACCACACGATACATGTACCCACACAGAGTACAACATAATGAATACACATTTCACGATACGACGAATACACAATGCACATACGTAGTATTGCATGCCTGCAACAGAACATGTATGACATGCACTCAATCCCACACATACATCAGTGCCACATGTACCAAGCACCATCTACACAATGTGGGCACAACATCACATGTACACGACACCACCTGCACAATGTGTACACAATGCCATATATACATTGCACCATTGCTCAACGTGTACACAATACCACATGTACATAGTACCACACACACGACATGTACGTGACACCATATGTACATAGTGCCACATGCACGACATGTACACAACACCACTTGTACACAACGCCACTTGTACATCATGTACACAACACTGCATGCACACAGCACCACTTGTACAATCATGCACACAACACCATATGTACAAAGCACCGCATGTACAACATGCACGCAACACCACCTATACATAGCATTGCATATCCAACATGTACATAGCATCATCTGTACATAGCACCGCATATCCAACATGCACACAGTACAATATATACATAGCACTGCATATCCAACATATACATAGCACCATCTATACCCAACACTGAATATGCAACATCCATACAACACTATCTATACTAACACCCTATACGTAACATTGCATAAGCAACAGGTACATACAATAAATATACACCACACCACATGCACACAATATCACAAACGCAACGTGTACAACATATACAATATATGCACAACCGTAGTACCACACATCCAAAACCACACTGACACTACCAAGCAACCCTACTTCTAGTGTCCTCTCCATGCTTGTCTAGCATGCTGCAGACCACGGTCTTTTCATTTCACTGATGTATCCTTCAGCGTTACTATTGGCTTAGTGGGTCTTGACCCAGGTTCAGAGTTAGTTGCACCAAACAAATCCCTAAACTACTAGCCTTTTCTGCATCAATCCGCAAAGCGCGGGCTGAAGTCTCACCCGAAGCAGTATGGGGGGATGCTGGAACCAAGTCTCTGCACCTAGAGATCAGTGTGATGTCGTTTTATGCCCTAAATATTCCTTCACGCAGATTGATAAGCCCTTGTAGCTTATCGATATAACTTCCCTTAATCAACCTCCAGACCTCAGTGAAGGTCTACGATTAGTTTTCACGTACCTTGAATAGGTGAGTTAACTACTTACATGCATCAAAGATTACCCTTAACCCAACAATTACCCATATCGGCTTAAGTATTTGATAACTTCAACATACAACAATATAATCTTCACATAAACAGTTAACATTAATTGCGTTCATATAACAATATATATATTAGGTAAAATCACGCATTAATACATCATTATTTCATAAGCCCATCATTCATCACAACATAAAGCACATTCATTCATAACATAAGTAAATAGGCGAAACACAATAATTTCTGTAATATTATTCTTTATTGATAATCAGTTCAGCTTATAGACTCAAGACTTCCTTGCGCACTCAGCTGCAAGGGTTCACGCACTCAGCTGCGGACTCTACTCTACTCTAGGCCTCGTTGCCTTAACCTCCTGCAGTGCTATATCAATAATTTCGAAACCATCTTCAAAGATGAATGTCCTCACAAACCCTTCTCTTAAAATATCCCATTCTGCAGTGTCATGGCGGAGCTCCGTTTCCAAATACCAGTTCATAGGGATTATATCCAGAGTGTGACAGAATAAATTCACCCACTCTGGCTGCAGATCCGTTCCATAAACCTTAGTCCACTTTGCCAAATGATCGCATGGATCATTTCGACCATCATACTTCTTAGTCAACTGTACCTTGGGGTGACCAAATTGCATCCTCATCATCCTCCTATAGTCACGCCATTCTTCGAAGCTATCTTTATGCGTACCCCACCACCATGCGAGCGCAACACGCAACGCCAAATCCAGTGCTTGGAAGTGATGGTTCTCAGGTACTTCTCTTTCAAAGGAATTTAAGAACTTATCTACATTAGCTAGACCATCATAATAAGGAAAATTCCTTACCTCTGATGATACACATCGCAGTGATTTAGCCATCATGTTGCAGTGTAGTGTGGATACTTCATGCAATCTATTCTACCAATGCTCCAATTCTTCCTCCGAATCTGATGTACAGGAGCTTTCACAGTCCCATGCGATTCGTCCATCGACTGTCAGATTAACCCAATCTTCGTCTCGCGCTATTATCTTATAGATCTTCCCAAATCATCATCGCTTTCCTCATAGTCATGGACTGGTTTAGTATAGTGCGGTCCTTCTACAGGGTCCAATGGTACTACCACATGAAGCATTTTCCTTTCAAACGACATTGTCCGCTTCTTCAAGTTGATGACCCCATTCATGTCGATAGCCCAATCAATGCCCAAGAGCACGGGATATGGATCATTGTCATCAACAATCTCTATCACTTCAAAATCAATCAATGCATTCGCACCTTCTATATCTACGGTCACCCCACGCAATCGTCCCATAGGGATAATCTTCTGCTGATTTTCCATCCTCAATTGAATCAGAGACCAGTGTAGCGCAAGTCTCCCCTTTCTCTCCCAGGTCTGTTTAGGAAAAATGTTCGTGTAAGACCGCAAGTCTAAAATAACTTGATCCATCTCAGAGTCTCCTATTTGTGCAGCAAGCCTCATGTCGCACCCTATTCTCATCTTATGTCTGCCAATCTTCCTGACCGCGCAGTGCCCATCGAAGCATTATCCCTACCGGCACATTTGTTTATCAACTCCTGTAATCCTTTCACAACCCTGTTGTCGTGCAGTAGCTTCCTACAAGTCTCCAAGAAAGTAGTAAGGATGGAGGGTTCAACTTCTTTTGATAGCCTATACTGACTTCCCGACCTAGAGGCTACAAAGAAGCTTTTCTTTGCTTCCATGAACGTCTCCTTCACGTGCTCTAGATCAAACTAAACTTCTTTTTCTGGAGCCTTGCAACCCATGCACCTTCTTCAAGTTGTCTTCCCTTATCATCGCCAGTCGTCATACCACTTCGCAGCATGATATTCACATTGGGATCCTCTTCGCGGGGCTCGTCCCTCATCATCTGCAGGTTCTGGGTAGGCTGCTGAGGCTACGCCTTATTCTCCTTCATTTTAGCTATTAAGATAGGGAATTCTTCTATTGCGTGTTCAAACTGAGTACAATACTAGACTAATGGACGTGTCTAGCTCATACACTCCCCCGCGTAATGTCCTGGCACTCCGTAATTATAGCAAACAACTTTCCCTCGACCTCTCCCAGGTCCTCCTCCTCCTTGGCATCGTCCGCGTCCCTGATATCCTCTGTGTGCTCCCCTATCACCCTAATCCAAAGGCCAAGTTTCTATTTGGATCCGATACGTGGGTGTTCTATCTCGATAGAGGCATAGTTAGAGGCATCTGTCTCAATCTCAAATGGTTGTTGTAAGTCTGGAAGTGCGAGAACTAGTGCCGAGCAGAGGCAATGTTTCAACTCTATGAATGCCTTCTGTTGAGATTCAAACCAAAAGAATTTTTCTTTCGCTCCTCCCTTGGTGACTTAACTCAAGGGCCAAGTGATATGATAAAATCCCAACACGAACCTGCTGTAGAAGTTGGCAAGACCCGGAAAGTTGCAGAGCTCTGTCAGAGTGGTTAGAGATGGCCAATCCCAAATGACTTGGATCCTGGATGGGTCCACATGCACCCCCCGTTCATCAATAATGTATCCCAGATACTAAACCTAGGTCATGCCAAAAGTGCATTTCTCCAAATTGGCACATAACTTGTGTTGCCGCAGTGTTTGGAGAATCTTCCGGATGCGGTGGAGGTGCTCTTCCCAACTCTAGTTGAAGATCAGGATGTCATACAAGTATACCACTACAAATGAGTTGGTGAATGGTCATAAGATGTCATCCATTAGCTTCATGAAGGTTGCAGGAGCATTCGCCAACCCAAAAGGCATAACCAACCATTAGAAAAGACCCTCCTTTGCTTTGAAGGTAGTTTTCCACACATCAGAGGGTTCGATTGGTACCTGGTGATATCTTGACTTCAAATCGATCTTGCTGAAATATTTTGCCCCCTTCAGTTTGTCCAGGAGGTCATCAATCGGTGGGATCGGGTACCTATTCCGGACAATGATCTTGTTCAGCGCCCGATATTCAATACAGAGTCTCGAAGTCCCATCCTTCTTCTGTACCAACACGATCGGGCTCCCACAGGGCAATGAACTAGGACGGATGTGACCTTTCTGTAGCAGCTCCTTAATCTGCCTCTTGATTTCATCATTCTCCAAAACAGAGCGCCGATAGACTGGTCCATTAGGCAGTGGCACAGTTGGGGTTAGATCGATGTAGTGGTTGACCTAACAGTGCAGAGGAACCCCTGTGGGGGAAGTGAAGATGTCCTCGTACTCCTCCACAACCTTGTCCATCTATAGTTGTCATGCGAAGGGGCCCTATCTAGTGGCCACCGTCTTCTTCTTTCTTTAAGGGCGTATCATTAGGAAATCAAATTTCCCAAATTTGGAAATGAGCTTATTGCATTGTTTTACAGTAACCAAAGAGATGGCGGTAGGTGGTGCTACCTCCAGTATCCTATACAACTTATTTCCCAAAGTAACAATAACAGCACGAGACCTTGATTCATACACAACATGTCGCTTCCACAAGTATGGTTGGCCTAATAATACGTCACAAACATCAAGGGTGGCAACATCACACAATACCTCATCCGTGAAGGGCTTGATGTTGTATGGAAGGCGAGACTGCTGGCTCACGCGAAGATCTCGTCCTTGGTGAAGCCACCCGATGGTGTACGGTTGTGGATGTGCTGTGGTCGTTAATCCCAGCTACTTCACGACCTCTACCAAAATGAGTTTCTTTTGGCTCCCACTGTTGATAATGAACTGTAGCGGGGAGCCCTTTACCCACATCTTGGAGTGGAAGAGACACTCCTCCTCCTCTAAATCTTCGGGTTCCTCCTTCTCGACCTTTGTGGTGGCAATAGTGGTGCTGGGCTCCGCATTGATAATCTGTTTCCCTTTGTCATTCCCTCTATTGGGTTTTGACTCAGAGTCGGAACATGCATCCGATTCAGAAACCTTTAGCTCAGCCACCAGTGACTACTTGGCCCAACACTCACTTGTGTTGTGAGTGCAGCTCTTATGGAACTCACACCACTTTCCCTTGTCCTTTTTCGGCTTCGCAGCGCTGTTCTTTGCTTGCGACTTTGGCGAGTTGTCTTGGGCTATCCTGCCTTGGCTTTGTCCTTTATTCTGTGGTTTGGGGACACCTTTCGCTTGCTTCAGATTCGTAGATCCAAAGTCTCGCTTCTTCTGTTTAAACTTTTTCTCGATCTTGACGGCATATATGCCATGCTGAGCGAGGGGATGTTCAGGAATTCTATTTCGTCCTGAATGTACCTATGCAGGTAGTCATGGTATTTGAGTACCAAATGATGCTTTGAATCTTTGATACCCAACTTTGTGCGAAGGGTATGGAAAATATTGGTAAACTCTGGCACGTCTTGGTCCCTTCCCTGCCGCAGCATGGTCCACTTTATGTATTGATCCTCACAGGTTCCGACATGGTAGTATTTCTCCTTGATGGCAGCACGGAATGAATTCCAAGTGGGCGCAACTGAAAACAGTGAGGTCGTACTTTCATCCTTCTGCTCGTAGTAGGTTTCCCACCAGTCCTTGACATTGGGGGCAGCTCCGAGAAGAGAGAAAGTAATCTTTTCCCGGCCGGAAAAATCATGAACAAAAAAATACCCTTCGAGTAGATTTAACCATTTATCTATGGCATCTGCATCTATCTGACCCTCAAATATGGGAATGTCAAAATTAACTTTTACCTTAAAGGGTGTGGCGCTTCTAGAGTAGCTGCTGGAAGTAGATGTGTCACCCCTGGGTAGCCACTGAAGGATCTGGGCAAAGTTGTCCATCATCGCGTTCCTTTGTCGCTCGAGGGCCTCTTCGAGTAAGATTTTGATAGCATCTCCTACCCCCTCATCCTTCTTTTCATCTGCTATGGGAGGCCGTCAGGATTTGCGAGGTTGATCTTGCAAAGGTTCAACTAGTTCAAGCCCTAACTCCTTATATCCTGACCTCGTTGGGGACATGCAAAGAAAGACAAAGAAAGAGCAAACCTCTTTGATACCACTGATTCGGATTTAAACAAGAACGCAACAAATTACAGATATAACCATTCATATAGAGATGCATCATAAATAATACTTCATTTCATTACTGTAAAATACTGAAATATGCTTACAAACAGAAATGGAAATAAACTAGCTAGGGCGATGGTAGCTTATCTCTGAGAAGAGATGTGGTGGCTACATGCCTCTGAACTATCTTAGAATAAGGCTCAAAGGCCTATTTATTGTTGAGAAACAATGGTAAACCCTAAACATCCAAAAACCTAACGTAGAAGATGAAGCGTCAAACTATGGGCCCCGTTTTGGGTAAATTGGTACATCAACTTCCCGGGGTTGTAACTTTGGCATACGATCTCCGTTTGAAGCACACAATACCTCGTTAGAAAGATCTATCTAAAGACTAATACTTTGGGGTGAGAAACATCAGTTTGTGTCTCTATGTTGCTCTGAATTTTCCCAAAAAACATCGTTTAGGGCCTCAAAACGGCTCCAGAAGTTCAGGACCCAAAAAACTGCTAAAAATAGTAAATTGTGCTACAAATAAGGAAACTGAAAAACTGAAAGAGACAGTTGTGGAGGTCCAAGTGGGATAGGTGGGTGGCCACCAACATCCACCTAGATCAGTGGCATAACCCGTTTTTCACACAAGAGCATTTTAATCCAAGTATTTAAAGGTCTCAAATACTTACCTCGCGGTCCCTTGAAAAAGCTTCGCTCTGCTTCGTTGTAACTGACTGAGGTATCGACCGCCAATTCTGTCATGAATCCTCCTATGACTCGATCAATCCAGTGATCGATAGCACACATGAGCTTATCTTCAAAAGCTTCCAACCTCCACACTAGCTCTAGGGTCCACACTATTGGACCGTCAACCCTCCACCTTCCTTGGCCGTCTGCCAATTTAGCGATCCACTCGTATAGTTCAATCGGGAAGGTACAGAAGAAGATCTCATGTATTTCTGTGTACAGATATCTCTCCAACCACTGTTCTTTTGTCACGCACGGATTTATGTTTTCTTGCACCTCGAATTCGTGGATCTTTCTATCCAACCACTCCTCAATTTCTTTCTTGGTCGGATTCTAGTGATGCAACGTCACACATCTCTTTATGTAGATCTCGGTCTCGGCAACAGAACCATTTGTTGGCTTAGTAGGTCTTGACCCAGGTTTAGATTTGGTTGCACCAAATAAATCCCTACACTACTGGCCCTTTCAGCATCAATCCATGGAGCGCGGACTGAAGTATCACCTGAAGCAGTATGGGGGGATGTTGGAACCAAGTTTCTGCACCTAGAGATCAGCATGATGTCGTTTTATGCCGTAAATCTGCCTTTGCGTAGAACGATAAGTCCTTGTGGCTTATCGATATAACTTCCCTTAATCAGCCTCTAGACCTCCGCAAAGGTCTACGACTGGTTTTCATGGACCCTGAATAGGTGAGTCAACTACTTACGCGCATCAAAGATTACCCTTAACCCAGCAATTACCCAAATCGGCTTAAGTGTTTGATAACTTCAACATACAACAAGATAATCTTCGCTCAAATAGTTAACATTAATTGCATTCATATAACAATATAGATTAGGTAAAACTGCGCATTAATACATCATTATTTCATAAGCACATCATTCATCACATCATAAAGCACATTCATTCATAACAGAAGTAAATAGGCGAAACATAGGAAATTCTATAATATTCTTCTTTATTGATAATTTGTTCAGCTTACAGACTCAAGACTTCCCTGCACACTCAGCTGCAGGGATCTGCGCACTCAACTGCAGACTCTACTCTAGGCCTCTGTGCACATAGCTGCAAAGCCTTTCTTCCTACGCTTCTTCACTAACTTTCTAGACTTCTCCCATACACCAAACTTCATTACTTGCCTTAGACATCCTAAGACACACCTATTTATACAATCCCATGGTCCATAGATCCTAAAAAATCCAACTCAACTTACATAAAGAAGGGTAAAACCCTTTTTTACTCTTTAATTATCTATGCGGTCCGCGACCACAATTTGCAGAGACTTTACACCTTTATACAACAAAACTTGGGCTTTTTCCCCAAAATTGACCCTAGGGGAACCCATCCCAACAGTTACCTGTCATAACATAAGAATAGGAATAATACAAGTATATAAATGCTTATTCACATGATACTAACCTCATATATTTGTCATGATTACTCTTATCACTTGACTCCTCATAGCCAGGAACTTCTTCATGCATTTTGCCTGCATAGGCAATCATTCCACCACAAGAACGATTCTTGATTATCTGTCAGATAATGACATACATACATGTATACATACATACATACATACATATATATATACATATATATATATATATATATATATATATATATATATAAACATCAGCATAATCATGATCATAACATAATTACCCGATATCAAGGTCAAGGTTAAGAGAACCTCCTTTATTCATGCAACACATGTGCAACATTAGGAATAGTCGTTCCCAACATAGCCAAGGAATTTAACGCCTCAGATCCATTTACTTTACCTTTTTCTGGTTACCTTTCTCCTACCTATCCTGCCATCATCCATTTACACCAATTGACCCAACCAATCCAGCTGGTTTGCATAGTATTATCCTTCGTTGCACTTACTCATGCACATAGCTTCATCTGATTCTTACCTTACCTTTCGGGTACCACACAGCTCTCCCCGAGCTCCATTAACTTTCCTCTTTCCCAAACAATTCCCAAGACTCAAAACATAAAAGGCAAGACAAGAATCAACTAAGAAGAAACCCATGAAAGTCAATAACAATATGACACCACAACAAAGTGGCAAGGCCTTGCACCAGACATAAACAAAACCATAATCAAGTGCAACAATTGTAAAAGACCAAAATCACAAGACTAACAACAAACACCATGACTCAATCCCTATGGTTCCCAAGAAAAGCTCGACCTAAGCCTCCTTCAAGATTTCATGGAAATTTGTTTTTCCATGCAATCCCATGCATCATACTACCATAAACACATAACTGTTAGTGTATATATAACATAACAATACACCAATTACCTTATCTTGTTATTCCGAGCATGTTGCCTTGTAGCTGAACACATCTGTTCCATGTCTCAAGGGACTCCAATTCCCTTGACAGATCTTCTTGTAACTAGAAACTGGCTAATATACCTTTCAAATACATGTCCATGAATATAACACATATCCACATAATGTCATATGAGATTAAGGTTAAGAAGACTTCTTGTACACAAAGAAATAATTCAATTGGAATTAGGGTTTCCAAACATAGCCAAAGGAATTCTTGTCCAATTCCTTTATTTTACCCTTTTTACCTTGTCGCAATTGAACCTTACTATGCGTTGTCACATCACCCAACTGTTAGTTATGTAAACACATCAACTATTACCTTGCCACACTAATACCAAGCATGTTTCCTGCAACTCTTCACACATGTCAACCACACGTTCCAAATATCAAGACAATCACATATATCAATTTGAAATCAACCTTTACCAAGACTAATAATCATGTCATAATCCATATTCAACTCATATTCCTTAGACATAATTCTACAACTATCACCTACTATACTCAAGTACGTCATATCAACTGTCTCAACACATATGTACTAGTACAACCATCTTAAAACAATATCATTTGAAAACATACTCATATTATGCAATTCATCAAACATTCAACCAACTTGCAAACATACCATGTTAAATAAATCAACTAAATGACATAATAGACACCAAACACTCAACACAAAATAGACGACATAATCAAGAATGAAGCACCAAGTATACTACATAAGTAAACTCATAACTTAGTGTAACTCAGGGGAGGCTATCTTGTTTGCACAATCAATCCAGTTAGCAAGATATAACTTTACAAAATGTCAAATCAAACATAAATAAGATCATGATATCCATAACACTAACTAACTAGCATGTTCTCATCATAAACTCATAAGCATTTATCATTCATGCATAACAACCACGTGTGCAAAGTCATAAAAAATATATCGACTCATACCTGAATATCGTAACCATAACAATCTACATAGTCCAATCTAATTTAGCATGATACATATAACATCAAGGTATTAATGCTATAATCCTAATCACCAAGTTAACTAACATATAGCAACAAAAATTTAACCTATAGCATACTCATCAACAACATATAACATGACCATCAAGTTAGCTAACATAAAACAAAATAGCAATGCATACAACCACATGTTACTATCATTCATGACTATCTTACACATGTGCATATGACTACACTAATCAACTATCATCTATCATGTACGTAACCATAACATCAAAGTCATGTACATAAACTTAATGCATATGACAATCCTTAACTTACATACTTGCATGCCAAACATACAATACCTGGATGACGATCTGCTCTTACCCCAAAGTCCAATGCTGCAAATGCACTATGATGATCTACATCTCCTGCTCTATCTCAGCCAACACTTTAGCATCATAACAAAGAATAGAGTCATGATGACCTAAATTTCATAACAAGAGTTCACAAGGCATGTTTGACCTACTATTCATGCATAACTATAACCAAGACCATACATGCATGGCAATTACATAATCAACCATACACACATGAAGACATACTCCATGACAACATCTTCAACCTTCACATGGAAACATCACTACAACCATGATCAACAACATGAAAATGCAACAAGCACATGGACTACATGCATAAGCAACACATATGCAACCAACATGAAAGCATGATCAACATACAACCCAAGGAAAGCGCAACCACGCTCTTATACCAATCTGTAATACCCCCTCTCAGGTCTACCCAAAGTAACCATGCCAAATGGGTTAAACATGAGACAAGAGGCTACTATTATGGGATTCAACCTCTTATGTGTCCTTAAGGAAGTGGAATCGATGGAACATCACACACAGTCATCCAACAACATCAGCAGACCCCTCAGGAGACAAGTCAACCACTCCGAGAGTTTGTCCCTACGTTCCACTGTTGTTTGAGTAACTTAGGGCAGAGTAACACTCCCCAGAAACTGCCAAGGAAAGTTATAATGCTCCCCAAACACTGCCCATGCGAGTTATAACACTCCCCAGACACTGCCCAGGTGAGTTAGTCTCTAGGCTAATGCTTTGTGGGCCAGCAATCCTGAAAATTGAGCCATTTTTTAGCCCATACTTCCCGGCCTCTTCCCAGAACTTGTTGGAACCTTCAGGAATCATTAAATACATGATAATAATGCTAATGAATCAAACTCAACTTCAGGATTTCGCCTGAGCATCCCCAACTGGGACTGACATTCTGTCAAACAATTAGCATCAATGCAATCTACAGGTCTATGATACAAGACAAAGCTTAAATGACTGAAATAACTTATGAAACATAACCAGAAAGATCACCTCCTTCTCCAATGAATTATTATATCATCAATGAGTTCTTGCATCCATTCATTTAGCAGTTACAAGTAAATACATAAATAACCATGACATGAACTAATCATTTAACCATGCTTATAACCGACATAAAACCATATAAATATTAGAGACATGACAACCATTAAATCCACATATAAGTCAGTGCAAAAGTAAGAGAACTTAGCTTTTATTAATCATACGAAATTAGACCAGGTTCGAGACTTCCACGTAACACCCGACCATAGACATGGCTAAACCAAATATCTCTTTCAACCAGTCACCCTCGTGCCATATTCCAAGCATGAATGTGGGATTTCATAGAAAAATCATTACAAGAACAACCAAGGGAATCCAGAGGTTAAGCCACCTCCAACCCTCATCAAACCATGATCACACCAAAACTAGTGCTCCAATCACAACCAAACCGAACTTGGAATTCCATCCGGAATCCATCACTATCCTTGAGGATTTTTCCATCTCCTTATCTCTCAGAATTTACCGCAATCCAAATCAGATCAATAGGCCCCAAACAGAGATCAGACTCTCAGGATTTACCGCAATCCAAACCCGGATCACTAGGCCCTAAACTGAGACTTCTCCCTTTGTCTTTATTGTGTATCCCGCCAAAACCAATCAAGGGATTCCTAGGCCTTTGGGAATGGAACTTGAGACCACCTCCTCCTCGGATTCTGATCCGGAAAACCAAAGCTCAAAAACTGAAATAAACATCCCAACACCATGCATCCAAAAAAAGGCAAGTCTAGGCTGAAATCCACTGTCATAACTCAGAAAAACCATGCCACTGACAGCAAGAGGACCATACACCAACATGAAAATCCATGCATGTCCAAACCAGCGAGGAAATCACACATGAAAAAGGTTACATGCAAGTATTCCTACTAAAGCTACTTAATTCTGCTTTCCTTCCTTGATCCTTGCTTGCTTTTCCTTTCCCTTGCTCCAAAGCTAGATTGCTCCAAGAAAAATTTAAGTGGCCAAGAGTGAGAGAGAGAGAGAATAATGAGAGAGCTCCAAACTTGAACTAACCAAGAGCTTGCCAACTGATCCTCATAAGCCTTTTTATTAATGAGGCCTCTAATTTATTCGTTTTCCATTATTTTCCTTCATTTTCCTCCTCACATGCAACCTGTGACCTTTCACCTTCCTTTTCTCCTAATTTCCTTTATTTTCATAAATTAATGTGCCAAAAACGCCTTTTTGCCTTTTTATGCCTTTGCCAATTTCCTTTAGCCAAAACACACATCCAATGATGCCCACTAGGATATCTTTTCCCACCATTCATCTTAGAACATGTGTCCCTTGCCCATGGTCTTATTTTTCCTTTATTTACATTATTACATAGAATTTTCACCAGGGTTGTTACAGCTAGCATGGCTCACTGCGAAGTAATCTAGTTGACGAACATATTTGGAGAGTTATTTGAGCAAGTTTTGGATATAATATTCTTATATTGTGACAACAAGAGTGAGATCTGTTTAGCAGAGAATCATGTGTTTCATGACAAGTCCAAGCACATTGAAATAACATATCATTACATGTGTGACATGGTGTAGAGAGGAGTTATGAGACTCCGTCATATTTCGACTGATGAGCAGATTGCATACATACTCACTAAGGCTTTGCTAAAAGGGAAGCTCTTGGTCTTCAGAGAGAAGCTTGGACTGGTGGATGTGACCCTCTCGAGTAAGGGTCCTAACTGATCGAGGACACTAAGCAATGCTATCCCCCCCTGTCTGAGCTCCCAGGTTGAGTAATTGAGCTAAAGAGATCTCGGGGTTGAGGGAACTCATGGAAAATAGGTCTGTCTGATCCTTACCTCTCGATAAGTGTGTATCTCCCCTATTGTCATCTCAGGGCATGTCTAATCCTTATCTCATGGTAATTATGTATCTCCCCTTGCCGAGTATACCCAAGTATGCATCTACCTACAAGTTGGGCTTGTTGTGATTTTTCCTCCTAATCTGGCCAATGGGTTGAGAAGATGACTTGGGCATGTATGATCCTTACGTTATAAGGTAAGTGTGTATCTCCCAAAAGTTCCTTGGGTTGTGTCTGATCCTTACCTTGTAGGGTAAGTGTGTATCTCCTCCCAAGATAGTGGATGCAAGTGTTCAACTACTTGACTCTTTAGGGTCCTGACGGGAAGATCAACAGACAATAGGATAGTTGTGATCCTTACCTTTCATGGTAAATCATATACTCCCTATTTTCCATGGATAGTGGGTTGAGTTGGGCTCCCCTATGATGTCGTTGAGTTGGAACTCCCCTGTGACGATTATTGAATAGAGGGTGGTAGCTTGAGCTCCCCTCCGATGTCAATTTCTTTTCTTTTTTAGATTTGAGATTGTTCAACAGATGAGAAGAGATGACAAGGAGTGTTAATTTGGTAGCTCAAGGAAAAATTCCCTCCTTTGTTCAAAATTACTCATCAAGAAAGACCCCTCGTAGCCCTTGGAATAATTTAATTTGGTTAAGGAAAATGTATTTTTAATATGGAAACCCACATGTGCACAAAAGTACAGGTCAACCTTAAAGAGAAATTGGGCACCCTTGGCAGCATATAAATAAAAATCAAGTGAACCTCATTTGGAAATCATCAACAAGCATATTATTCTTCTCTCTTCTTTTGATTGGCTCGCACAGGTCTGAGATTGTTTCGTGAATTTGGTTCGTATAGGTCCAAAATTGTAGGGTCTGATCTCACACGTGTGAAGAAGGAAATTTGATCTAGAGCCACAGGGTTGGAACATGGAATTCTCAGTTGTAGCCACTCGCTTGATAGGGTGCTCCCTGTGGCTGGAAATCTTCACACGCATGCATGGTCACTAACTTCGTGCAACTATGACCTAAGATACTTTTGACAGCTAACCACAAATTTTGACCATTGACTGTAGGCTTGGAAACTCTAATTTGAATTAGATCTATCTATTGGGCCCATCTCTTGGATATTGTTTGGTTGGTTTTTGCTAGATAATCTTATTGGAACATTGTACTCTCTCTTTGTTGAACTTTTATGACAATCAAATAAGAAGAATAATTTGAAATGGTTTCCCCCTTTGTGGGGTTTTTCCTTGGTCTTTGACTAATCTCGGCGTCTCTTATTTGTCTTTTATTGTTCATTGCTTTTATTGTTCTATCTACAATTTCTATTGATCATTGATGGATTAAATTGTTATTAAATATTGCTAATTAAAAATAATAACTGGGCCAAATTAATTTTGATAGCATAAAATAGTGGAAAATTAACAAAAATTATCTGAAAATCCAATTCCAAAGGCAGTAGCTAGATGAAATTTTTGTACAACCTCTAAGATAAATTCAAGAAGGTAAAAAATTTGATAACCAACAACTCGACTATGCCATATGAGGTCATAAATCTGGGGACAACAGTGTGTCCAAAGTGTTGATCTAGGGTATCAATGGTTTAGAGATATCTCTACTTATGATAACTGCTTGTGATAGTATTTTGAATATTAATTAGAATCTTATCGTTTTTATTGTACTTATTATTGTGTTCTTTTCATCAAGAAAATTACCATACCATGAACAAATAGAGAGGCAAGAGACAGTATATAGGCTTGTTAGCCAAGGCCAAAACCTCTCACTCTTTGAGAGGAAAACCCAAACTAAATTCTTCTTATAGATCTTCAATTGACGAACACCAAGACCATGAAAATGACCCTTGACACTAGAGTCCTCCCAAGACCAAGTCACTAGCCTCCAACACTACCCTTCTTCTTTTTGCTCTTCTCCATTTCCTTTAGAATCTCGGTCTCCCTCTTCTCCGGCCACCTTAAGGATCTCAGTCTCCATGAGAACCTTGGTTCTCTTGAGGTCTCAAGAGAGAGACCTAATGTACTTCTTCTTTTCCCTTTATAGCAAGGTCATCTTCTTGACTTATGTTCACTTTAATGCAGCTACAAACACTTCGACCTACTTCTGGTGCCTTCCTATATTCTACCTTCGCTCGTGGGAGGATGTAATACCCAAAAAAATTCATAAACTAACTTCACTTCTCTTCTTTCTTGTCTTGCTAAGATAGAGGCTCCTTTTCATATGTTTTTCACACTTCCTTGTAGACTTACTTGACCAAGTTCATGCCTTTCAAGTGAGGCTGAGTACTTGTATATATACATGTTTTCCCATGTCCTTTAAGCTGACATGGTCTTAGGAATAGGCTGACTTTGCCTTGTAGAGAAGCCGACTTCATATTCTTGATACTTCCTTCTTTGTAGGCCAATTTCATGAGGGATAGTGCCAAGGTCTTGGAGGATGAATTTGCATAGACAAGTGTGACTCTTTACAATGTGTAGCATGTCTTCATTACATGACAAAGACTCTTTATACTTTTATGACTAGATGAAAAAATTCCTAAGGGCTGTCAATGGGAACCTATACTAAATAAAATCTATTGCTCATGAAACCTATGATGCAACCATAATATTTTTCTTCTTTACATCTCTTACATAAAATCATAATTATATGTCTTTATGAAGATCAAACCTAGCTACATTTTACAATACCCCCTCTTAATGAGGGAGGTATTCATAATGGTACTTGGTCATTCTCAACATGAAGAATTTGTCATAAGAAGAATCAGATTGGTAACCCATTTGTTTATCATCATATCAACCAACATTGTCACATAGCAAGGCCTTGACTAACATCTCTATCTCTTCATGATATCCGAGCACAATGTTGGCGAGACCCAATGAATTATAAACACTTTCATCACCATTGTCTCTTTCAGAACATACCCCACCCGGGTTCTCAGGGTGTGTTCCATGAGGACTATTCTTATATTGGTCTCCCCAACCCTCAAAGAATATTGGTCCTCCATGAATCCTCTTATTTTAGATGCCCTATCACATCATCAAAGAGTATCAGATGCCAAATGATTACCCAATCCTCTATTATATCTTCTCAAGTGAAGACAAGAATAATGTGTCTATCTCTCCTTCTCAATTAGGGACATACAACAACTCCTTAGCTGCTAGAATAAATCCTTCCTTTGATGTCATGTATTTTCTTTAGCTTGAGGAGTTTTCTTGCTTTGGGAATTTCATCATAGGGCACATACTATCTATCACTTTCATCCATGAGTTAGTCAGGTCATCATCCTTCTCATTAGAAAGTGAATTATTGGTCTACATCTGGTATTGCTTCATGTTATGCTACCTTCATCATGCTTTCTTTTCTATAAAGGTCCTTTATCTTTCAATGTGGTTATAGGGGAATATTTCGATAGTTCTTCCCTTTGGTAGTCCTGCATAAGCCCATCCAGTTACTAGTTCATAAATAAGTAATGAACACTTAAATCATAATTACCTTTGAAGGCGTTTCACCATGAAATCTTCCTGTAGGCACTGAAATCCTACATACATGTTGATACATCTCCAAAGTAATGTTAAGGGTCTTCATATTTTCTAGACTTCCATCAGAGTCTTCATATTTTTCTGGGAGATATCATAGTCAAATCTTCTTGGTCTTCTAGATGTTGACTACCTTTACCATTGTTTCATATTTAAAGATCTCTTCCTTCCTTTCTTTATATATTTCATTCCCATGAGCTTCAAAGTTTCTTTATTGTGGTAAACCACCTCATACACCATATGAGGACATATTATGTTGAATTCATCTAGTAAACATGTGACACATGCATTCCTACATTCCTTCGAGGGAGGAGATCCTTTCTTTCATCATGCCTCTTAAGATAGAGTAGTGATCTATGTTTCCATATGTCAGAATATACATACCTCATCTTTCCTTTGGGTCATATAGAATTCTTGCAACAACTTCTTTTGAAGGAGCTTCATCCCCTTGATCTGCTTCACTATTATTGTTGGCTTGAGGGCTTAGACCCAAGTTCGAAGTTAGGTTGCGATGACCAACAAAACTCTATATTATTGGCCCTTCGGCAATGACCCGTGCAGGGAAAATCACCGTCTCACTCGAGGTAATATGGGGGGATGCTAGAACTAGGTTTCTACATCCAAAGGGGTATGAAGTGTGGATGTAGGGTTTCTTCTAATCTAGGGCTCAATCTGACCTTCACAAACCATTAAGTTCATAACACATTCATAGAATTGTTTCCTTACTTAATAGATTTATAAGTTGCGCATAACTACTTCAAAATGTATTATTCAACATAAATAACAGTATCCAGCTCTTTGCAATGCAATTATATGGAAAATATACTACATCGAACAATATTCAAGCATAAGTATAGAAACTCTAAAATAGATAACAAAACATAGATATGCTTCCAAATCTTTTTTTATTACTTCAATTCTTCGATGATATAGACTTATGACCCTACGCACTAAGCTGCAGGGTCCTATGCACACAGTTATAGACTTACCAAGGTCTATGCACACACAACAACGAAAGCCTTCCCATTCACTTGAATACAAAATATAAAAGACTCAAGACACATGTATCACAAAATCACATAACATGCTCTCCGTAGACAAGCTAAGACATCCATTTATATACTTTTTCCTATTACAATACCATGGTCACAAACCATGGGTGGAACTCAAAACAATACAAAAACTAAGGGGTTTTGACCTTCCTAAAACCCCTTGACTCATAATGACCTGCGCGCTGTGCATTCCACTCCATAAAATGCAGGGGCTTTTACAAAACTTAGTCAAAATTGGACCTAGGGGACCCCGTCCCAACAACACCCCAGCACAAAGATGTGACTCGTCCTTGAGTCACTCCACTGGTACACTCTGTATATTTTATTTCAAGTTGCTAAATGAAGACTTCACTAGGTGAAGCATCTCCGTGCATTAGGCTGCTTCCTGTCAAACTTCTTCGACCAACTTCTCTGTAGTCAGTCCTTCTGCTGCTAAGATGATTGTCCGCTGCGTTTGTTGTATACTTTTGAGCTTGCCTTCCATAGTCTGTGAGAGCTACCCTGCCTCTTCTTCCCAAGGCTGCATCCGCACAGTGATAATCTGCATCTTCTTCCTCAACTCCTCGATCTGTGCTTGCAGGGATGTACCTTCTTTCAACCTGGTGAATTGTTGCATAGTTGCTAAGGTGTGCGTCGTTGCCTTGATCTCATCATACTACATTTTCTTATCCCTAATTTCGACTTCAATATTTTTCACCCGTGGGTCCTCCTGTAGTGAGGCCCAAAGTTCTAGTGTTTCTTCAAACATTTGGCTACAGTCCTTGACTGCAATGCCTAACTTTTCCATGTCCATTTTGATAGTAGCCTCGTGTTTCTCTCGGATCTCAGGTGGTGTGGTGGGCTATAGCTTCAATTGTAGCTTAGTGATTTACTTATGCAGATCAAAATGGACCTTATCCTCTTGCGCCTTGGACTCTCTGAATGCATCTTGCAGTTGCTGCACTTTGTCTTCTAAGACGGCCTCAAACTGAATTTGGAGCTATGAAAGCTCACTGCATACTCAGGAAATGGTCGGCTCCAGCTGCATCCTTCGTGCAATAGACTCATCTCGATCATGGAGAGCTTTTTTCTTTTCCTTGCACATCTGTTGACTAGTGATTTTCACATCTTTGATCAGCATGAGAGCCCGTTGCTCTCGCACCTTAAGTTCATCTGCTACACCTTGGTGTAGCTCATGCAATGTATGCAGAGGGAGTTTCACGAGGTTAATACTGACTTCCTTAAGCTACTGCACGCTCTCCCTATCTTCGGAATTATTTAGCTGTAAAGATCCATCAGGCAGGTGTACACCGTGGAGATTTGAAGTGAGTACCGACTGCACACTACCCAATGTCATTGGTACCACACTCGCTTGAACCAGGCTCGCTTGAACCACACTCACTTGAAACATGCTCGCTTGAACCTAGATCACTTGAACCACAACTCTTTGAGGCCCTTTTGGACCTCTATGAGCGCGAATTTGTATTAATCCTCAATGTTTCCCCAAATCTCCTCTATCGCAAATCAGACAGTGTCTCCAATTTCATTGAGGTCCCCATCAGTGAGGACCATGGGCTCTGTTTCGGTGGACTTATTATATTTTTGCTTCTTGCATGTGCCTCCCACACTTGTCTTCTTCTACCTCTTGATAATAAATGGAGAATCAATGTCCTCCAGGTCTACATAGGGGTCTTCACCACCCTGATCAGATTTTTCTGTGTGTTGTTCTTCTTTACCCTCGCGCTCTAGTTCCTGCCTAGTATTCTTGTCTACATCAATGGTGATCTTTGGCATCACCTTCTTCGTTTCCCTTGGTGCATCTTTACTAGTCCCTTCTGCGCCTGTCGTAGCTTCTATCGAAATGAGCCAGTCAGTCGACCACTTAAGGACGAGTTGGTTGATATCCTCTTCAGTGACCAGAAACAACAATCTCATCCATGTCTTCATCAAATCATGCCTCGCGTGGATATACACATGGTGTAAATCGACCTTGAAGTCAGCAATGCTTCGATATTCCTTGCATAGACTTGGTGACAATATGGGCTTCTGGTTGATCGCCATCCATAGATCCATTTCAAATAATATCCAGAACATCTTATTTTCTACCACGCGGGTAGGGTCCTTTGATGCCAACAACAAGGAAAATTTTGCAGCCTTGAACAGATATGGATCTGCAGTGGGGAATTGTGAATCATCTGACGTCCTCCAAGCTATCAGCACTATCAACAATAAGAGCCACACGTAGTGGAATTCTTTCCCCTCCTTCTGTGCTTCGCGGAAATCTTTAAGGAATTCTTGGCATAGATAGCCTGCCCAGTTGAACAGGACCCCCTTGTTGCATTGCACAACCAAGGATACCACTGGTGTTGGCCCTTCATCTGCACGACAATTCCTCATGATCTTTCCTTCCAAGATTGTGAAAAAATCCACACAACTTCGTCCATGATTGAATTGATGGCATATCCCGTAAACTTTTTTATCAACCCAAAGTCACTCTTCATCTAGTCTACCAACTTTTTCTCAAGTGACTTCCCCACAAAATCATCTGCGGAGTTCACGCCTTGATAGGGAAATACTGTGATTCTTTGTATCAATATGTCATTAATCAGGATGGGCTCCCCCAACCATAGGCACCCATCATGGACTAGTGCCAACAACTAGCGCACACAAATAGTGTTTATGTTGCTTCATCCAAAGTGAGGGACGTACACCATATTCAAAAATCCTACGCGTTGAATACCTACCGCCCATTTCATAGGTTCAACTCTTGTGACACCCGACTCCTCATAGTACACCACCTTCGTATACTTGCTGGGGTCAAGCTATGGAAATTTCTCATGGCCTCTCAAATCTTAATCTTCCATGTGGAGCTGGGGCACCCTTGGAAATAATTCACCTTCAATAGGTACTTCCTTCGACAACAACGAGGTGAATACCTTAAATTTGATAGAGTCTGGATCCTTAGCCACTTTTGAGGTTTGATTTCATGGTGGCATATACGGTAGCAACCAAGAAATGAGTTCTGTTGCATCTCCACTGATATCCTCAATCCATTCACTCAA
Organism: Pinus tabuliformis; assembly: GCA_031772625.1. Classification (NCBI taxonomy): domain Eukaryota; kingdom Viridiplantae; phylum Streptophyta; class Pinopsida; order Pinales; family Pinaceae; genus Pinus; species Pinus tabuliformis. The sequence continues at coordinate 529,322,461 of CM062820.1, forward strand.
CTCTTCTTCATCCAAGTCCTATGGCTCCATTATTTGTTTCTATTTGTCCATTATCTCTTTCATTCATTGTTCTATGGGGATGTTTTATGGTGACTATCTTACTCACGCCTTCTGCGTTTCTTCTAATTTTTATCTCCTGTCATGGAGGTAATATGCTTTGGCCTCAACAACTTGGGTGCTGTAGTGTGGATTGGTGGTGTTGCAGTCACGGTGTTCCCTACTCCTCTTTTCAAAAAATCCTACTTAACTTCTTCCCAACTCAAGTAACTAGACATGCAACAATGCACTCGACACTTTAAGTGCAAAATAGACGACGAACTCTCAAGAAGAAAAGTGTCCAAATGTGGAACGGGGTGAAATATTTATAGCCACTTTCAAATTCAAACTGTCTGTTCCCCCTTAGATCTTCCTCATAAATGTGAATTTAGCAAGATATTTTCCCATATTTGTGCCTTAAATGCATTTCCCCCATTCCTTTTAACTGAAAATTCCCTATCAAATCAACTGTAGCACTACCAACTGTCATATTCTGGACAGGCTGCGCCAGACACACCCTTGTTGTGTAGCCACCCACGCTGCGACGCAGCTGTGCCAGACTCCTGAACATCACGCAACCTCCAGACTTTGACACAACTGTCTTTTGGTAGAGTTTTTTAGAGTCCCATGCTTCCTTTCAATTGCTTGTAGCACTAAGACTTTTTTTCATCCATATAGTCATTGCGCAATCTTAGGGACATAATCATCCATGTATATCTTCAATCGACTGTCATTCACACATCTAGGGAATAGTTCTTCGTTCAGCTTCACAAGATGAACTGTGCCACCATTGGAGATATTTTTAACAATGTAGGGTCCCAACCAATGCATTTTGACCTTACTTGGGAACTTCACGAACATACTATCATATAATAAAACCAAGTCACCATTCTGAAAGGTTCATTGATTCATATGTTGATCGTGCTAGGATTTTTCCCTAGCCTTTTGTACTTGTTGATGGAAACCCTCGATGAAGTGATCTTCTTCTGACACGATTAGTTGTTCCAATCATTCCTCCATAATGTCATTGTCTGCCATGTTTGTGACTGTTGCAATTCTTAGACTTAGCACTATGTATTCCATAGGCATGACAACTTCTTTCCCATAAACTAATCTGGATGGAGTTTGTCCCATCAGTTTCTTATAGGCTGTCCTGTAAGCCCAAAGCACTGCTGGTATGCATGCATCCCAGTCATTTCTATTGACATTATATACCTTCGTCAGAGCGTTTTCCAAAATCTTGTTGAAAGCTTCCACGATGCCATTTTCTTGTGGATGATAAGGCATACTTTTTTGATGGTGTACCTAGAACTCATTCATCAATGCTTCAATTGTGCCATGTAAAAAATGTTATCCTCTATCACTCTTCAGGATCTTCGAACAACCAAATCTTAACAAAATGTACACAAACATGAACTACGTAGTAGTATCCACACTGCAATATTTATTGGCTTCGCCTCAGCCCACCTGGTCACATTAATATATTACGCACCCATCTTCTTACCTGGTGGGTTGATTGGTCATATGAAATCAATCGCCCATTTGTCAAAATATTGCAGAGTGAGTTGTGGATTCAATGGCAATTCATCCCTCTTTGATGGTCTACCAGTCCTCTAGAAAATGTCACAGTTACTGTAATACTCCTTCGAATCTTTATGTACCGCGGGCCACCACAAAATTGCTCTTAAGATCTTTTGCTCGGTGGCTTTCCCTGGATAATGGCCTCCCACGATACCACCATGTGCTTCAGCTAGAATACTATGTCTTTCATACTTAGGGACATATCTATGCAATATCTCATCCGGACCCATTTTGTACAATTATCCTGCGATCAAGGAAAAGTCCGCAGCTCAGACTACTAGTTCTTTCTTTTGATGTGATGTATATACTCTGTGAGAGCTACGCCAGTAGCCAGAAAGAAAATGATGTCAGTGAAGCAATCTTCAGCTACTCTTACTGCAAAGAGCTGCACATCAGGCAGTCCTTCCTCGATATTTGTAGGTTCTTCCTGGCTTAACGATTACTTCAAAACCATACTCCTAGAAGAGCAGTAACCATCGATAAATCTTTCCCCCAACACAGGCTTGTTGACAAGGTAATTTAATGCATAATGATCTGTGAACATTTTAAAGTGCACACTTAATAGATAATGTATGAATTTCTATAGTGCATATACCATGGCCAACCCTTCGCTCTCAATCATATAATAATTGTTTTATGCCTTCAACAATTTTCAACTTGCAAATGAAATTGGGTGGTCAATGTTTCCTTCACCTAGTTGGGTCACTAAAACGCCCAAAGCTATGCATGAGGCATCTACGTGGGCATGAAACTCTTTCTTTCTTCCAATCTAGAAACACTAGAATTGGCGTAGTAACCATCTTTTCCTTCAAAAGATCGAAGCTCCTTTGGAAGTCCTCATCCCAACAAAAGAGAATTTCCTTTTTCAACAGCTTCTCCATTAGCTCAGTGATTTGCACATAGGCCTTTATAAACTTTCAATAATATCTTGTATGTCCTAGAGTGGTGTGCAACCGCTTCACGTTCTTCGATGAATCTAAATTGATGATAACAAGAATTTTGGCAGGGTCGACCATCAACCCCTGCTTGCACACAACATGGCCCAACAATATTCCATATGGAACGTAGAATATACACTTCTTAAGGTTCAAAGATATTTGGTATTTTCTACAAACATCCAACATTAAGCATAGGCTCGACACATGCTTCTTCAGTAACCAAAACATGGTTCAGTCATCAAAGTACACTTCCATAAATTTGTGGATAAACTACTTAAATGCTGCGACAACCACCCTGGAGAATATCGCATGTGCATTTTTCAATCCAAATGACATTACAGTATACTGAAATGATCCCCATTCAGTGGCAAATGTTGTGATCCAGATTTAAACAGGAACACAATAAAATACAGAGATAACCATAAAGACAGATATGCAGTGGAAATAATACTTCATTTCATTACTGTAAAATACTGAAATATGCTTACAAACTAAAATGGAAATAAACCAGCTAAGGCGATGGTAGCTTATCTTTGAGAAGAGATGTGGCAGCTACATGCCTCTAAACTCTGTTACAATGAGGCTCGAAGGCCTATTTATTGTTGAGAAACAATGGAAAACCATTAACATCCCAAAACCTAACCCTAGAAGATGAAACGCCAAATTGTGGGCCCCACTTGGATAAATTGGTACATCAATTTCCCGAGGTTGTAACTTTGGCATACGATCTCCATTTAACGCATATAATAGCTCGTTAGAAAGATCTATCCAAGAACTATAACTTTGGGAAGATAAACATCGGTCCATGGACCCATGTTGCTTCCAGATTTCCCAAAAAACGTCGTTTAGGGCCTCAAAATGGCTCTGGAAGTTCAGGACCCAAAAAACTACTAAAAATAGTAAATCGTGCTACAATTAAGGAAACTGAAACACTGAAAGAGAGAGTCGTGGGGGTCCAAATGGGATAGGTGAGTGGTCACCAACATCCACCTGGATCATTCCTCCCCCCTTAGGAAGCAATGGTCCCCATTGCGTTGAGTTCCTCCATCTGCTGAACTTGTTCTGGAATGTCTGATGTGTCCAGTAATGATGGGAAGCATGGTCGACGATGGTCCACATTGAACACTTGGTGCAAGCGAAGGAATGGAGGAATGCTATGCTCCAAAGCATTGTTCCCAACACCCTTAGTAATGGTGTAAGGACCATCTCGGCGTGGTCGGAGCTTCTGATGGGCTCTTGTAAGGCATTATTTTTGCAGATGCAACTAGACTTTGTTGCCCACCTGAAGCTTGTGTGGTACTCCTGTGGGTGAGGAGAAGTTGTTCCTGTGTTTTGCCATGACTGTATTCCTTTGTTTCTACTGCTGCTACGTGGAGGAACCCTTCGCGGGGGTCATGGAAGTGGTGACGATCTTCCCCTTACTTTGGGAGCGAATCGGACAGAAAATGAATTTCCTAGTCTGGGAGATGAGCTTGCTGACTTTCTTAGTAGAGATCAAAGAGGTGGCGGTAGGTGGGGCTACCTCCGGTATCCTATATAATGAATTATCCAAAGAAATAATGATAACACGAGGCCTTGACTCATACACAGCATGTCGCCTCCACAAGTATGGTTGGCCTAATAATACATCACAAACATCCAGAGGTGTAACATCACACAATACCTCATCTATGAAGGACTTGATGCTGTAGGGAAGGCGGCACTGCTGGCGAACTTTGAGATCTCGTCCTTCATGAAGCCACCCAATACTGTACGGATGTGTGTGTGGTGTAGTCGGTAGGCCCAACCGCTTCATGACCTCTGCTGAAATGAGGTTCTCTTGGCTGCCATTGTCGACAATGAATTGCAGCAGTGAACTCTTCACCCACATCTGTGAGTGGAAAAGACGCTCCCCTTCCTCTGGATCTTCGAGCTCATTCTTCTGGATCTTGGCGGTGGCAACAGTGATGCTAGGCTCTGCATCAATGATCTGCTTCCCTTTGCCATTCTCCTTGTTGGGTTCTGACTCAGGGTCGAAACATGCATCTGATTCGGAAGCCTTCAACTTGGCCACCAGCGACTACTTGGTCCGACACTCAATTGTGTTGTGAGTGGGGCTCTTATGGAACTCACACCACTTTCTTGTGTCCTTCTTTGGCTTTGTGTTGTTGTTCTTTTCTTGTGGCTTCGATGGGTTGTTTTGGGTCACCCCGTCTTGGCTTTGTCCTTTGGTCTTCAGATTCACAGATCCAAAGTCTCTCTTCTTCTGTTTGAACTTTTGCTCGATTTTGACAACGTATCGGTACACCGTGCCGAGCGAGGAGATGTTCAGGAACTCCATCTCTTCCTAGATGTATCTGCGTAGGCAGTCACGATATTTGAGCACCAAATGCAGCTCAAAGTCCTTGATACCCAACTATGTGCGAAGGGTATGAAAAATGTTTGTGAACTCTGACACATCTTGGTCTCGTCCCTGCTGCAGCGTGGTCCATTTGATGTATTTGTCCTCATAACTTTTGACAAGGTAGTACTGCTCCTTGACGGCATCCCAGAATGAATCCCAAGTGGGTGCGGCTGAAAATAGTGAGCCCGTACTTTCATTCTTCTGCTCGCAGTAGGTTTCCCACCAGTCCTTGACGTGGGGAGCTACTTTGAGAAGAGCGAAAACAATATTTTCCCAACTCGAAAATTCATGAACAAAAAAATAACCCTCTAGCAGATTTAACCATTTATCTACGAAATCTGCGTCTATCTGACCCTCAAATATGGGAATTTCAAAATTAACTTGTACCTTAAAGGGTGTGGCGTTTCCAAAGTAGCTGCTGGAAGTCGATGTGTTGCCTTTGGGTAGCCGCTGAAGGATCTGGGCAAAGTTGTCCATCATCGCGTTCCTTTGTCGCTCGAGGGCTTTTTTGAGCAAGATTTTGATAGGATCTCCTGCCCCCTTGTCTTTCTTCTCATCCACCATGGGAGGCCGTTAGGATTTGCGAGGTTGTTCTTGCAAAGGTTCGAGCAGTTCAAGCCCTAACTCCTTATATCTCAACCTCGTTGGGGACATGCAAAGAAAAACAAAGAAAAAGCAGACCGCTCTGATACCACTGATCCGAATTTAAATAGGAATGCAATAAGATACAAAGATAACCATGAAGACAGATATGCAATGGAAATAATACTTCATTTCATTACTTTAAAATACCGAAATATGCTTACAACAGAAATGGAAATAAACTAGCTAGGGCGATGGTAGCTTATCTTTGAGAAGAGATGTGGCGGCTACGTGCCTCTGAACTCTGTTACAATGAGGCTCAAAGGCATATTTATTGTTGAGAAATAATGGAAAACCCTTAACATCCCAAAACCTAACCCTAGAAGATGAACGCCAAATTGTGGGCCCCATTTTGGTAAATTGGTACATCAATTTCCCGAGGTCGTAACTTTGGCATACGATCTTCGTTTAACGCGTACAATAGCTCGTTAGAAAGATCTATCCGAGAACTATCCTCTAGCAGATTTAACCATTTATCTACGGCATCTGTGTCTAGCTGACCCTCGAATATGGGGATTTCAAAATTAACTTGTACCTTAAAGGGTGTGGCGTTTCTAGAGTAGCTGCTGGACGCCGATGCGTTGCCTCTGGGTAGCTGCTGAAGGATCTGGGCAAAGTTGTCCATCATCGCGTTCCTTTGTCACTCAAGGGCTTCTTCGAGCAATATTTTGATAGGATCTCCTACCCCCTCGTCTTTCTTCTCAACCGCCATGGGAGGTCGTCAGGATTTGCGAGGCTAGTCTTACAAAGGTTCGACCAGTTCAAGCCCTAACTCCTTGCATCCCAACCTCGTTGGGGACATGCAAAGAAAAACAGAGAAAAAGCAGACCTCTCTGATACCACTTGTTAGTGCCTAAATCTACCTTAGGCTGAGAAAGGTAGGATCTAGGGTAACATCAAACCATGCTTAACCCGATAGCTAGCCCTACCAGGTCGGGAGAGGGCTCTCTCCTCATCAATCTCAATGAAAATTTATCAAGGAAGGCTTGAGATGACTAATGTAAAGACTAATTTTAGGCTAGGTATATGTTCAAAAGAGTCTTGATTGAATTTGATGATGTTTTGTTGGCTCAAATGTGAAAGGCAGATTTGGGTTCGGGGAATGAGGCTCAGTTTTGCAGAGATCTCTATTGGGCGAGGTAGGCAAATGGTTTGGTACTTCAAATTGAGTGAGATGGACAACTTTTAGACTGGTGAGGAGTTGAAGAGGATATGAAAGCCTCGGGGATCCTCTTCAAACAGCTGAAAACATAAATAACTAAATAAACCCTGGGTAGAGCACTGCAAATCAATGAATCCTACCTTTATCCTTGTTTGATTTAATTAAGATGAAGCAAAGAGAGATGATGGCATACATAAAACACATGTAAACTTACAATTACAGAAGGAGACATAATACCAAAGCAAGATGCCACAAGAATCCCATAAAGTGTTGCAAACCCTGGTCTATTCCTTTGCCAAACTGCTGAAATGAGTATACAATGAAGCTCCAAGCTTTCCCAAAAGTCCAACCCTTGCCAATGACTGAAAAATTACAAGATATAGGCAACCAACAACTCATCCTAGCCTCTAGGGGTCGAGCTCATAAGTTTAGGAGTTGTTCCAACAAAATCTAAACTGAGAACTAAAAAGTAGGCAGTGGAACAGCTTGCCTCTAAAAACTAGGGAACTGATTCATTCAGTTGCAAACTACCTTTTGATGGATGAATCTACCTCTATGAGTGAAAATTTAGCATAATTACATCAAAATCCATCAAGTCACATTAAATTACATCATGAGTTTGACTATTAGAAAGAGAAAAGTCAAACTATGAAGAAACTAGGCGAAAAACAGAGTTTTTTGGCTAAAATGAGCAAATTTCCCCCTATGCGCCGTGCTGATTTCCCTATGATTAGCACCTTTTTCATCTAATTTTGGAGGCCTTCCCGGTGTCCAAATTTGCTCCAAGTGGGCTTGTTGGAAATTTTTTCCTGTCTACTTTCTAGAACAAGTGGAAGTTCTGAATTTGGCCTCCATTTGCCCCTCCAAAACTGAGTTCTCCCAACACTGCTTCCTGTGTGTCCAAAAAGGGGCAGAAAGGTCATTTTTGAGGTGTTTTTGACCTTTTTGGAAGCTCAAAACCTATCAAAATTTCTTGGCCATTTGTGGGAATTCATATTTTTCCATGACAAATCCAGAAATGCTGATTTTTCCTCAAAAGGAGGTCCCTAGCAAAAGCACGCGCCAGGTGGTGTGGCGCATCAGGCAGAAAAACCTATTTTTTAGGCCAAAAATTTCAAAATTGCAAAAAGTGTCCCAAATTTCTTGAAATTTGGGCTGAGTGTCCTTCATCAAGTGTTGTGTTGGGCCAAGGAAGCCTCAGCCAAGATCTGAAGTCTATCTTGCTCTTTTCGCTTCCTCGATGCCTTCTTCGACTTGGCCTTTAAAATCCTCATTCTTGCTTTGCACACCTTGTTTCTCACCAAGTAATGATGGGCCATGTGCCTCAACATAGTTTTCTCTCTATTTCCCTTCTCTAGCATCTTTTCCAAGTGGATATTTTCCCTCTCTAGCCAAGATTCACGATCAGCATTGATTTCTTGTTCAAGTGGTGTGAGCTTGACTTTCCTCCTCTTGGTAGCTTGTCGATTTTCTCGTATGTTTTGTAGCTCCATAATGGTTTGCTGATCCTCTAGTTGTTTGTTTCTTTGCTCCAGATATTTGATTATCCACTTGGCTCTTTCTAGGTTGAGAGACAAATCATGAATGTCCACTTGTTGCTCCTGAATGATCTCCTTGAGCTTTGAGCTTTGTGAGCCCAAATCGGTGTCATCATCTTGAATAAGAATGAAATCTATCTCTTGCCCTCCTGAAGGCCCCTCATCATGTAATGGCCGCTTGCCCTTGTCCTGTACCTGCTCTGCTGATGGAGGAAACGAGACCCCTTCCACCTCGGGTGGAGATAATACTCGTTTTGCCGCTGCAAACAACCTTCTAGTGCCCTTTTGATAGGTGACAAACACTGGCACACTAGTGGTTTGTGTCTCATGAATCTCCTGCTGATGTGAAGGTCCTCCTGTCTCATGAAAAACTGTTGGGGGTACTTGAGGACCTGTGAAGACCTCATGTGAAATGAAATCCTCCCATGAGATGTTCTGTAAACCAAGCTGATGCAAGACCACAATTTTGATTAGTGCAAAATGATATATACTGTTATACTGCTGCTGAGGAGGCTTCCTATGCACTAAGGTGGTCATCTTCTCAATGTTTCAGCAAATAAAATAGGGGAGATTCATCATTCTCACCCTAGTGAAGTGCATCAACAATCTGATGTGATAGGCATATAGGCGAGAAAACCGGCCCTCACAGCTGAAATATTTAATTATGAGTTTCATCAAGGGATCATATGTGTCCTTCAGATATCTAAAGGGAAAAACTCTACTGAGATGCCTCTGATAACCAGCCTTGATGTAAGGCTCATAATGCTCTCTATCAATCTGCTTCCTTTTATTCCATTGCTCACCAACATTTGGAATGCCAATTGCTTGAGAAATAGTCTCGGGTGTCAAGGTGAATGTCACACCTGCCAAAGTGACTTGACCATTATGAATATGGAGCACAGCAATCTGTCCAACTCATGATGGTACTGGACTCTCTCTGCCATCTCACAGAACTGATAACAAGATTGGTGTTGAAAGCATGTGACAGCAAGAGGACAGGCCAGCAGCTCGGCAAGTGAAGTAGGCTCTTCTCGTATATGTTTACCACCCTTGTGAGGTCTCCTTGGTGCATGTATTTTTCTAGAAGAATCACTGAGAGTCTCCTCATTTCGATCATAGGAAGGATCTGACTCCATGTTTGCCAATGTTTGAGTTTTCTTTGATGAGTATGAAGAGATTTATGGTGTCTTTAGGTTTTTGCTATCAAGGATGAGAATGTATGAGGGACTGTGGAGGGAAAGTGTATGAGGGGTTTTGGGAATGTTGTTGACAGGATTTTGGGGAATAGAAGGGTTTAGGGAACAGTATTTAAGCTTTGGGGCAACAGTTAGGGTTTGGGAATTTTTAACTAGGGTTTGGGATAGTGGGATTAGGGATTTAGAATTAGTAAACTTAGGGATATGGGGATTGGGGGAATGGGTTGATGAAAATGTAATGAGAGGGAGAAAATGAATGAGGGAATGAAAGAGTGAGGGAGTGAGAAATTGTGTGGAGTTAGCAGCAAAAAACACAAGTTGTAAACCCTATGCAATTGTTTTTAACAAAAATTGCAAGGAGGTAGGGTTTCAAGTTTTTCTCATTAAATCACCATAAACACCAAGAGAATCTCATTCACTAATCATGGAGGAATGTTTGACTTACTTGAACAACTAAAGATTGAGAAAATTTGGCAGTTTGGGAGGCGGTTGTGAATGAAATCGGCTTCCAAACCCTGTGCGCCGCATCACAAACCCAGTGTGCCGCGCCACATCAATGCGTCGCGCCTGTGTAATTTTTACACTGAAGAGTGCGGCCCAATGCGCCGCGCCAGATGGATGCGCCACGCCCCTGAAATTTTCCAAAGTTGTTGTGATTTTGCTCTTTGGCTTCAACACGAACTTTCTCTTCTTCACTCTTTCTCCTTTAGATGTAAATAAACTCTTTAAACATAACAAATGGTTTATATGCAAAGGATTTTAATTTTTCACTTATAAAAACCCACTTTGTAATGTTTGCCTTTGACTTGCTTTTAAAACTCTATTTTTGGGTAGTTTGCTTTATTTTTGCCTTTGATGAACTGAATGCTTTGACTTTTTGTTTGCCTTGCAGGTGATGGAGTTGCAGAGGCTTGGCAAGGTGACCAGGGTTGCCACTGAGGTTATTACATATGAAAAAAAATGAAATTACATCAAATTTATACATGAAAACATAAAAAACTTTGTTTTTCCTCAAAACAGGGTTTTGAGGAAAAATCAATCACTGAGCATGTGATTATGGAAATTATTGTTGCTAAAACTTTATTTGACCTCCTCATGCGCCTGCTGACCGTTATTGAGCATTTTGAAGACCTTATTGACAAACCACTAGACCTAATGAGACCTAAAACCCTAAAAATGACTTTTGTAGATTTAAAGACAAAAATTGACTGTGGATAATCTAGATGAATGAAAATCGGCCAGCACATGAGGGAAAATGTATAATAAGCCACTACCGTCAGATGATCCATGACCCTAATGGAATGCAGTTGATCGGGTGAGACACTTAACATGCAATGCAACAAGAGGATTTGATCACTAACGGAGGAATAAAGATACTGACACTAACACCACTGATCTGGATTTAAACAGGAACGTAATAAAATACAGAGATAACTATAAAGACAGATATGCAGTGGAAATAATACTTCATTTCATTACTATAAAATACTGAAATATGCTTACAAACAGAAATGGAAATAAACCAGCTAGGGTGATGGTAGCTTATCTCTGAGAAGAGATGTGGCGGCTACATGCCTTTAAACTCTGTTACAATGAGGCTCAAAGGCCTATTTATTGCTGAGAAATAATGGAAAACCCTTAACATCCCAAAACCTAACCCTAGAAGATGAAACGCCAAATTGTGGGCCCCGTTTGGGTAAATTGGTACATCAATTTCCCGAGGTCATAACTTTGGCATATGATCTTCGTTTAACGCATACAATAGCTTGTCAGAAAGATCTATCCGAGAACTATAACTTTGGGAAGAGCAACATCGGTCCACGGAACTATGTTGCTCCCAGATTTCCAAAAAAACGTTGTTTAGGGCCTCAAAACGGCTCTGGAAGTTTAGGACCCGAAAAACTACTAAAAATAGTAAACCATGCTACAATTAAGGAAACTGAAAAACTGAAAGAGAGAGTCGTGGGGGTCCAAATGGGATAGGTGGGTGGCCACCAACATCCACCTGGATCATGTTGTCTTACTTTGATCTTGTGGCGCAATCCTGATCTGGTGGTATCCTGATGACCCATCCATGAAAGAATAAGCCTCCTCTCCTCCTACATTTTCTAGAACTTCGTCAGTGAATGACGTAGGGAACGAATCATTCACACAGGCATCATTCAACTTCCGGAGATCCACACAGATCCTTATTTCACCTTTGGTATTCTTTTCTTATACAACCATCAAGCTTACCCAGTTAGACTCCTCTACTGGCTCAATTATCCCAGCTGCGACCATCTTGTCAAGTTCTTCCTTCACCTTCTCTTTGTATTTTGGGTTAAGACGATACGGCCACTGCTTCACAGGCTTAGCATCTAGTTTCAACATGATTTTCATAACGCCTAGATCACCCACAATACCTTTGAGTTTAGAAAACTTCATTAGGAATAATTCTTGATATTCATGTAATAGCTCAGCAACTTTACCAACTGTATCTTCGTCCCAATAATCGTTGATGCATGAAAACTTTGGTTCTTCCTCAGTCCTTATATTGATCTGCCTTGTTTTCATCAGTTGTGTCACATCAGGTATCTCAAAATTTGGTCCTACATCTTCATGATGTCCTTCTGATTTAGGGATATTGACGTTGCATGGATCTTCTTCACCTTCTTCCGTAGTTATGTTGTAACATTCAAGCGTGTGTTGTACCTACGCATTCCAATCCAGTTGAACCCAAGCTGACACTTCAGTTGGTATTCTAAAAATAGTTGCATGGATCTCTTGAAGGGCATCATCTATACATTCAAACCCATCCTCAAAACTAAAAGTTAGTATAAAACTTTCCTTCAATTCATGTCAGTCAGCGATGCCATGGTGCAGTTTTGTTTCAAGATACCAGTTCATAGGTATTACATCTAATGTGTGGAAAACGATATGTACCCATTCTGGTTGTGGTTCTTCACCCCATGCAGTAGTCCAGTGAGCCAGATGCTCGCATGGGTCATTCTTTCCATTATACTTTTCTACAAGTCTCGTATTCACATACCCAAACCTAAGCCTCATCAATCTTCGATATTCCCTCCAATCTGCTATATTATGTTTGTGCATGCCCCACCACTGCGCAAGTGTAGACCGCAGAACTATATAGAGCTTGGAACCTTTCTTCCTCTTGGACATCTCGTTCAAATTCATCTTAAAAGATACTGACATCCCCTATTCCATCATATTATGGTAGGTTACGAACCTCTGACGAGATACATCAAAGAGATTTCATCAGTCTCTATTACAACGCAGCACAGAGAATTCATGTAACCGGTTCTGCCAATGCTCCATTTCCTCTTTAGATTTTGAAACACGTGAACTATCCTTCTCCCAGCTATTCTTCCATCAGCAGTGGAATTAATCCAATCTTCATTTCACGCAATTAACTTATAGATATTCTCAATTTCCTCATTGTCATAATCTTTGCAGATGTAGGGAGCTCCTTCAGAGGGATCTAGAGGAACAACGACCCTCATTCCATTCTTCTCAAATACCATGCTACATCGTTTCAAGTTAATTATAGCATCCATATCAAATGCCCAATCAATTCCCAGTAAATATGGGTACGGATTACTATCATCTATGATCTCAATGACTTCAAAATATTCTATTACACTAACTCCCTCAATATCTACAATGACCCCATGTAGTCGACCCATCGGAATAATCTTCTGTTGATTTGCTATGCACAATTCGATTGGCGACCATTATAACTTTGGTTGTCCCATCCACTCCCATGTTTGCTTAGGTAGGAGGTTCGCATCTGACCCTAGATCCACGATTACTTGATTCGTTTCAAATTCTCTGATCTACGCAATCAATCTCATTTCTCGGCATGTTCTCTTTTTGTTTCCATAGATCTTATTTACTGCGCATTGTTCCATTCGATGCTTTCCTTTTCCAATGCAGTTTTTAATCAATTCATGTAACCCTTCCACTGCTTTCTGATCTCTTAACAACTTCATGCAGTTATGTAGAAAGGACTTCAAAACAGTCGAATCGAGATTTTTTGTCGCTATTTCAGGCTAGTTCTTATTTGGAAACTACATTAGTTTCTTCGACGTCGAAGCTCCTGGATCCATGAAACTTTTCTTTGCCTCCATGAATGTTTCCTTCTCTCTCTACATATTGAACCCAGTGTTCTATTCCACATTTCCTAGCCCGGGTATTCACCTCAGACTGTTCTCCTTCCGCTTTGCCACCTTCTTTAGTTGTGCTACTTCGTGTCCTCACCATGTTTATACTAGGATCATCCTCACATGTCTCTGATCTCATCATCTGCAAGTTCTATGCAGGCTGTTGGTTCTTCTTTTCCTGCATCTTAGCCATTAAAATGGGACAATCTTTAATCACATGATCAAATTTTCTATAATACTTACAAGACGGACAGCTGGGGTTCTGACAGTGTTGCGCAAAGTGTCCTGCTTTTCCACAATTATAACAGATGATTTGAGCCCACCTTCATCCTGCACCTCCTTCTTGACCACATCCTTGGCCCTGGAATCCTCCACAGCCTGCGGACAAACCTTTATTTTCTTATGCGCGAATTTCAGCTTACATCCTGTACGACGTAGTCTGCTCCATCATTAAGGCGTAGCTGCTACAATCACTCTCATTTTATCTTACTGATCGGCAAAAATTGAAAAAAAACTGCTTCTGTGTCTACACATACTTCTGCAATAAATAACAATGATTTGTGGGATGCTCGCGTGCAACTCTACAGATGCTACACCATATACTTGATCCAACACCTTGTCTTGTACTTGTTTCTAGCTTTAGAGGATTAATACCTCCAACTGCTATATAATCAGGATACATGGGACATTGATCTTTATAATGACCTTCAACGTTACATTTCAAACACCATACTTCTGAGTGTATGTCTGATCGAACATCTTTTCCCTTCTTCAACCCTTGGATCTCCATGTGCAAACCTATGATCTGTGACTGGATCTGCTAGACTCCTATATGTGTATCCTGGACTAGAGATGCTTCTAACTTCACCACGATCTCTAAGGCTTCATCTTGTGTTTTGATCTTTTGTTGTTATAATGGTAGTCTTAGATGTGGCAACAGTGCAATGAAGTACCATTATTTATGTACTTCGTCAGTAATTTGGAAATTCCCTTGACTAATTAGACACTTTAGTCTTTGGTCTAATTCCAATTCTCTCTCATTAGGTGCTTGCTTAATTTCCCTCATCTCTATACAACACTGTGACTGTGACTTCGACTTTATGAATTCTAAATTCAAGGTTGTCTTTGTCTCAACCATCGTAACAATGGGATTCATCGTGCTATACTTTATGTACCAAGACAACGATCTATCATGTAGCATTGTGATAAATTGGGCCTTTTTCATATCATCGTCATTAATTTGTTGTGATTTCCACATAGCTTCAATGACAAAACAGAATTGTTCAGGGTCTTCTAATCCCAACCCCCTGAATACATGCATTTTCACTATATTGGCCATATTAAATCACGAAGGTGGAGATGGAGGTGGAGGTGGAGGTGTGGGTGTATGTGGTGGAGGTGGAGGGGGAGGGGGAGTTGATGGATGGGGAATCCTAGACGTACCCTGATTTCCTGACTGTGACACTCCTACAAGTATACTAGGGTTACTCCTTTCTTCATCACTGTCTGAATCACCTAATAGAGGACTATAACTGGTTTCAAATCCGTATATTTTCCCACTTCGCATAGTCCCAAGCTTGATTTTCTTAAAGATCAATTTGCTCACATACAACCTTTTCATACAATAACATTTTAATCCATAGATTTAATGAGTTCAAGAACTTACCTAATGGACCTTTAAAAAAAAAATTCTCAGCTTCACTATAAGATACTAACGTGTCAATTGCGATTCTTCTGATGAATCCTCCAAGAATGCTATTGATCCATAAGTCTACAACTCTTTTGATCTCAGTATCAGTCTCTTTGAGATTCTTTACTAATTTTGGGGTCAAAACAAGATTCTTATGGTGCTTCCAACGAGGTTCACTATCAACTAATTTTGCAAGCCACTCATACAATCCGTCAAGGAAAGAATAGAAAAAGATCTCATGTTGTTCTGTATAAATGTACCTTTGTAACCAAGCTTTTGTCTATAAGCACGAATTTCTATTTTTATGTACTGCAAAATCGCGCTCCTTTCGCTCAACCCAATCCTGAATTTCCTTCTTAGTCGATGGCCACATCAACATCCCTCAAACAAATCTCGGTCCCGACAATGGAACCATTTGTTGGCTTTGGGGCTTAGACCCAGGTTCGAAGTTAGGTTGTGCTAACCATTAGGGGAATTTTGAGGTCTAAAATGGGCCTCCTAAGGAAATTATAAAATAATAGTGGAAATAATAAAATAATATTTGATTACGTCATCAAATTTTAGAGGGAAAAAAAAAAAAAAAAAAAACTATTTGTTCAACTTGTATTTTCAACTTATCTCCCTATGGGTTTACTCAAATTTTGAGAGGCAACACTTGTTGGATGCGGAATTTGATTCCTCATCCAATGACCCATGTTGCATACTTTTGATGGACCCTTATACACAAAAAAATGAGAAATACATGAAAAACGTGATTGCAATCACGTTTTTTCATGTATTTCTCATTTTTCGTGTAGCATGGTCCATCAAAAGTATGCAACATGGGTACTCCTTGAATGAGGAATTAACTTTTGCATCCAACGAATACTCCCACTTGAAATTTGAGTAAAACCTTAGGGAGAATCGAGTTGAAAATTAGTTTTGTTATTTTATTATTTTTTAATCTTTTTACTTTTTTACTCCAAAAATGGTGAATCATCCCCCATGGTTGACATCATCATCTTGAATCTTATTGGTTCTTATAAAGTGTATTTTGGTTGTACATTTTTCTTAGGAGGCCCATTTTAGACCTCAAAATTCCCCTAATGGAACAAAACCCTATATTACCAGCCCCTTCGGCAACGACCCACGCAGGGCAGATCACAGTCTCACCTGAGGTAATATGGGGACATGATAGAACCAATTTTCTGCATCCAGTTTGGTATGAAGTGTGGCCGAAGGGTTTCTTCTAATCTAGGGCTCAATCCAACCTTTGCGAACAATTAAATTCATAACACATTTGTACAACAATTTCCTTACTTAACATATTTATAAGTTGCCCGTAACTACTTCAACATGTATTATTCAACATAAATAACAGTATCCAGGTCTTCACGATGCAATTATATGGAAAATATACTACAACGAACAATGTTCAAGCATAATTACAGAAACTCTAAAAGAGTTAACATAACATAGATATGCTTCAAAATCTTCTTTTATTACTTCAATTCTTCGATGATACATAATTCTGACAATGCGCACTCAGCTGCATGGGCCTACGCACACAACTGCAAACTTACCAAGGTCTCCATGCACATAGCATTAGGAGCCTTCCCTTCACTTGAATACATAAGATAAAAGACTCAAGACACAAGTATCAAAACATCACATAACATGCTCTCCTTAGACAAACTAAGACATCCCTTTATATACTTTTTCCTATTACAATACCATGGTCCAAAAACCATGGGTGAAGCTCAAAACAATACAAAAACTAAGGGGCTTTAACCTTGCTAAAACCCCTTGACTCCTAATGACCTACATGTTGTGCGCTCCTCTCCTTAAAATGCAGAGGATTTTACAAAACTTAGTCAAAATTGGACCTAGGGGACCCCATCCCAACAGTTATGTCATCATACCATCATACCTTGAATTCCACAAGTTTGGAACTCTTGATGAAACACTTTCTTCCCCTTATGATCGATGAACCTTACAATGAAGATTCTATCAAAGAATCTTGAGGATCTTGCATATCCTATTTTGTAGATGTTATCTTTAGACTAATGTATGATGATTTTGTCCTAGATGAGCTCTTCATTTTTTATAAGTACATTTAATGAGGTTTTTCAAGAGTTATATCCTATAGATTTTGATCCCGAACATTTTACATGTTACCTATATCATGAGTTCTTAATGTTTTTACCATGATTCGATTCTCTAATATGATTCATCCTATCTTATTTATAATTTTTCTTACCTATATAGAAGAAGGAGGTCATCTTAGTCATATTAGAGATATCTTACTTCCTCCTTCTTCGACTGCTTTGTTTATGGTTCTTCCACTTCTTCGGTAATATGAGATTCTTCCTTGTTTTTATTGTTCCTTTTAATTTTAGGACAATATATTCTATAATGCCCATATTCTTGACAACCAAAGCATAACACCTTAGCCATATTTTTCATTTTCGTTTGAGGACCAAATTTTCCAAATTTCCCTTTTCCTTTTGATATAACATCATATTCTTGATTTTGCTTATTCAATCCAACATCAATTTTTGCCTTCAGTCTGGTTTCTTTGATTTTGCACAATGACCATAGATCTATGAAAGGGGTGGCTTCTTTCATCCCAAAATACTTGAAGTGAAGTTGCCCCATTTCTCTAGTAGTGCATTCAATACTACAATGGTCATTTATTTGTCGGACATTATTTCACTCAAATCCTGAAGTTGATCTCTTGTTTTTGAAATCCTCATAAAGTGTGATGCTATTCCTTCACCTTTAGAGATATTTAATTAGTAGAGTTCTTGTCTTAGAGCAATAACTTCTCCTACAATACTTGTGGAAAATAACTCCACCAGTTTGTCATATATTGTTTTTGAAGTGTTTACTTTTGATACATATGGGATGAGAGAGTCCTTGATGGATTCTATGAGAATTATTTGGGCCCTTACTTCCCCTTTCATGTATTTATCATGTGCTTGAGTATCTTCTTTGGAAGGTTGGGTTATAGATCCCTTGATGTGATCCATGAATTCATTCTCAATGAGGTTTAGGTCTCTTCTTTTCTTCCATGCAAGGAAATTTGAAGCCCCAACTAGTTTGTTGCTTTCCTTGCAAAAGGACATTTTGGTAGTTTCAAAAGAAGTCATATACTTACTTGAGTTAATGCTGCTTCTTCTGCTTGCTTCCTCCTTGATTTCGATGTTGATGTAGCTTGTAGAAAACTATTCCTCGAAAGAATGATGAGAGACAATTTGCTTTACGAACCCTTTTGAAGATGAAGATAATATTCTTTGATCTAGCCTTCCTTAGTATTTTAAAAGATTCGACTCCTCATATGATAAATGAGTGATGATTTCGGAAATGTTTCTAGGGTTTTGTTCTTTCTTTCTGCTTCCTTCTTGATGATGATTCTAAGACTCTTGCTAAAGTAGATTTCTTCAATCTAGGGTTTTTGATTTCTTGATTGATATCCTTTTTCTCGCTTTGATCCTTCCCTGAAACTCGATATTTGTGTGTCTTCTTGATTAGATGCCCATTCTTGACTTTAGCACCTTAGCTCTGAAACCATGTTGAGAAATCCAGGGCATAATGGTTAAGATATTTCTCTGCTTATGATAATTGCTTGTGATAGTCTTTGAATCTTAATTAGAATCTTCTTGTTTTTCTTGTACTTATTATTGTGTTCTTTTCATCAAGACAATTACCATACCATGAAAAAATAGAGAGACAATAGACACAGTATATAGGCTTGTTAGCTAGGGTCAAAACTTCTCACTCTTTGAGAGGAAAACCCAAATGAAATCCTTCTTATAGATCATCAACTAACGAACACCAAGACCATGAAAATTCCCCTTAACACTAGAGTCCTCCCAAGACCAAGTCACTAGCCTCCAACACCACCCTTCTTCTTCGTGCTCTTCTCGATTTCCTTTAGAATCTCGGTCTTCATGTTCTTCGTCTAGCTTGAGGATCTTCATCTCCTTTATAATCTCGATTTTCTCGAGTTCTCAAGAGAGAGGCCTAATGTACTTATTCTCGGCCCTTTCCAGTGAGGTCCCTTTGTCGACTTGTTCACTTTGATGTAGTTGCAAACATTTCAACCTACTTTTTGTGCCTTTGTATCTTCTGCCTTCACTCGTGGGAGGATGTAATACCTAGAACAATTCACTAACTAACTTTTCTTCTCTTCTTTCTTATCTTGCTAAGATAGAGGGTTCTTGTCATATGTTTTTCACACTTCCTATAGACTTGCTTGACCGATTTCATGCCTTTCAAGTGAGGTCGAGTACTTGTATATATACATGTTTCCCCATGTCCTTTAGGTTGACATGATCTTAGGAATAGGCTACCTTTACCTTGTAGAGAATCAGACTTCAAATTCTTTATACTTCCTTCGTTGTAGGCTAATTTCATGAGGGCTGGTGACAAGGTCTTGGAGGATGAATTTACATAGACAAGTGTGACTCTTTACAATGTGTAGCATGTCTTCATTACATGACAATGACTCTTTATACTTTTATGAATAGATGAAAAAATTCCTAAGGCTCTCAATTGGAGACTATACTAAAAATAAAATCTCTTGCTCATGAAACCCATGATTCAAGCATAATAATTTTCTTATGTACATCTCTTACATAAAATCATAAGTATATGGCATTATGAAGACCAAACCTAGTTACACTTTAAAACACAAAGAACATAAACTTAGGAAAATTTTGTACTCCTACTGAGAGGTCAACATTCATTCAATTATTTAAAGAATATAATAATGTTTTTGTTTGGACCTATGATGACTTGAAAACATTCAATTCAAAGATTATCCAACATGTCATACCCATCAAGGCAGGGGCTAAACGGTTCAACAAAAGTTGTGAAAGATGCATTCGTCCCTAGAGCCAATGGTAAAAATATAATTAAATAAACTTCTAGTTGCGAGGATCATCTTCCTTTCCGGGCACAATGAGTGAGTCTCCAATCTGGTTTTGGTAAGGAAGAACAATGGCAATATTGTTGGAAAGTAACTAGGTTTGGTCTTCATAATGACATGTGTAATTGTGATTTTCTGTAATTGATGAAAAGAAGAAAAATAAAATTCTTATTGTAATGCTTGTCACATGGGTTTCATGAGCATACAATTTTATTTTAGTAATCGATCCCATTGTGAGCCTCTAGGATTTGTCATGTAGTCATAAAAGTCAATTTGAGTTGATGTCATATATGAAGGACCCTTCTTGGTCATATTACATTTTGTATGAGTCATTAGATAAGTATCATTAGCCCTCCAAGACCAATCAAAGTCTCCTCCTCAAGGTCGGCTTCAAAAGGAATAACAAATTCTCTACAAAAGACACATTGGCTCATCCTCTTGTCATGTCTTTATATTATGATGACATAAAACTATAAATAGGGTCGTTCGTACTCCATTACAAGTTAGAATTTCAAAAATATTTCGGTGAAGGATTATGTTATGGTATGCGGTTGGAGGAAGTGCGAGAAGGGGAAATGGAAGCCTAATCATTAGCGAGGGAAGAAGGAAGAAAAGCGAAGCTCTTAGCTTCATTTTCTTGGGTTTGTTTTAAGGGTGTTTTTTCTGTCACATATGTGTAGAAGGATATCACCTGCTACAGTAAGGTCGAGATGAATTGCAGTCCTCTTAGATAGACAATTTGGAATAAGAGAAAGTCTAAGAGGAAGCCGAGGCAATCTATAAGGAGTCCCTATGAAAAGGAGGCCGAAACTAATGAAGGACTAGGAAGCTGAAGTTGAAGGGTAGCCGAAAAGAAGGAAGAGGGAAGCAGAAGAAGTTTGACTAGAATAAAAGCAGAGAAAGAGGACTTGTGTCTTGGTCTTGGAGAGGAAAATAGGTCAAGGGTCTTGGTATTGGTATTCATCAATTGGAATCTCTATAACAAGAATAATTGGTTTGGGTTTTCCTCTCAAAGAGTGAGAGGTTTTGGTCCTGGATGATAGCCTATATTTTGTGTATCTTGTCTCTTTATGGTTTATACATTGGTAGTTGTTTGTTGAAGAAGAACACTAGTAACCTAAGTAAAATAAGATCCTAATCTAAAGAAGTAAAAAGTACTCACAAGTAGTTATTAATTGAAGAGAAATCACTTAATCTCTATACCGTAGATTTGTCAACATGGTATCAGAGCTAAGGTGTCAAGTCAAGAAGGTAGGTCAGCTTAAATAAGGACACTTATAACCAAATCACTAAAAGGATCATCAAGAGCCAAGGTAAAGATTAGAAAAAATAGTTTGAAGAGGCATCAAAAGGAGTATCAAGAAAAGTCAAGGAATAGAAGAAAAACAATGAATCTTCAAGTATGCTTAAGGACCGAGTTCAAAAGAAAATTATGGGCACAAATATTCTCAATATTTGATCTTAATATAGGAATAAAGAGATAGTGATATTCATTTCTCTATACAAAATCAAACTCTCTCCAAAGTCAAGCAAAGTTTTAGGCTACAGTATTAGCTTTTTAACGAAATGAGAAGATCCTCGATCCATGTACTTAAAGGATTAGTTTCTGAATATCACCATATTACTGTCTCAAAAGTCTAAAATCCTAATGACATAAAAAGTGACCCTCTAGACATTAAGGAAAAAGGACTGTTCAACAGACAACAAAATCTCATAACCAAATTTCTGAACCACCTTAGAGAAATATCGATCTCCTCAAGAAGATAAAAAACATAATGTTTTAATATTTGTGGCACAAAGAGTACATGCACCAATCATTATTTTTCTTCGTAACACGATCAGTCTTATAAGAAGACTGATACTCATTTATACATTCTGAAAAATATGGTGGAGCCAAGAAACTACAGGCAGAAGAATCTCTATGTTGAATTATGTACCAAAGTAGTTTCAGACGCAGTCATACTAGATCTTGAAGGAACACATGAAGGAGTAGGTCCCATCATAACAAAATAATATCTCTGAAGACTCGTCAAAAGGAAGGTCATGAAGATGAAAAATAATCAATGATAAAATATAATACCATTCTGAAGAATCATGGAAACCAAAGTACTAAGCATTACAGGTAGGTAACATAAGGTATGTATGATAATTTTTATTTTCAAGGTCCATCATAAGATATAGTAGGGTTGAAGATATAGGTTTGTATGTTAAGAAAACCCTAGTATTTAGAAATCCTAATTCTAAGGTATTTATTCCCTATGTTTTGATTTCTAGGGTTTGTTAGATTTCTAGGGCATAAGAAAAACTCTAGAATAACATAAAGGAAAAAGAGTAAGATCTAAGGTTTGAATTTAAGAAACCCTAGAAAGGTAACTTAACATCATGTTTTGGTATCATATTTTGCTTGGGGTACATTCTAAATACTATTGTAGGTACAAGAAGTAAAAGATGAATGGGATAATCTTTTGCAAGGAATGATGAAATAAGGGAACTATACAAACCCTTAGACACTATTCATAATATAAATGGATAGCATGGAGAAAGTAAAAGATTAGAGATATTTTCCATGGTTGAATGCATCTTAGTAAGAAGGCACCATGGTAAACATACAAATGAAGAGCGAGCTCAAACATCATCACAGAGACATGAAAGATAGTTAGAATCTATGAAAGTTGAGGATATAACTCTTAGGAATCTCATTGAAAACACTAGTGGCAAGGTCATCTAGTACAAGGTTCATCATACATCTGTCAAAAGGAAACATCTATTTATGGGGATACTTTAGATCCTAAAAATTCTCTGATGGAATCTACATTGAAAGGTTCACCGATCATGAAGGGAAGCAAGGTTTTCATCAAGAATTCCAAACTTGTGGAATTCATCGGATGATGTATGATGACATAAAAGTGAATCAAATGAAGGGATTGAAGCTCTTTCACTCAAGGAATCTGTTGTAGAAATTATGAATGACTCAAAATAAAAATGAGGTATGTATGCTTACATTTTATATTGTGGAAGTCATGTCATATGGTTGCAGGTAACATGGATCAATGCTCTATCGTGAGAACATGATCAAAAGAAATGATCTCCTCCCTCAAAGGAATGTAGGAATGCATGGGTCACACATTCACTAGATGAAATCAACATAACATGTCCTCGTATGAAGTATGAGGTGGTTGACTACAATTGAGGAATTATGAATGGAAGCTCTTGAAAATGAAATATGCAAAGAAAGGAAGGAAGATATCATGGAATATGCAACCATGGTAAAGGCAATCAACATCTGAAAGACCAAGAAGATTTGAATAGGACATCTCCATGGAAGATACGAAGACAATGATGGAGTCTGAAAAAGAAGAAGGAAAGACACCCTTGACAATATATATCTTTGGGAGATGTGTCAATATGTATGTAGGATGTTGATGTAAACTAAAAGATGTCATGATGAAATACCATCACAAAGGTAATTTTGATTTTAATGTTCATTCCTTTATTTTTGAATATCTAGATGGGTTTATGCAGGGCTTCCAAGGGAAAACCTATGGATATCTTCCAACACTGATGCACATGTAGTAGGATGAAATATACTTAAGTAAACATGGCATGAAAGAAGGCCATATATGAAATGATGGATCACTTTCCGATGATGACATGGCTGACACATGGATGAAATTGATGGATGATCAGTGCCCTATGTGTTACCGGGAATAGTGTCTATGCAGAGCTGCTAATCCCACTAAGGCTGGTAGCTACCTTAGAAACAAACAAACTAAAACTACTTTCGTTTTCCTTTATGAGAGATAGATGAGAGAAGAATAAAGGAGACCAACCTCTGTCTTGCGCTTGGTTCCTTGCTCGATTCCTCTCTCTTCTAATAGTCCTTTGCTACTTGCTTTCTTGTGTACCCAGCTTCACAGAGTACCTGTAGAATCAAAGCAGCATAACACTATACGAGAACATAGATCTATTATCATAAGCAATATAGGATCAAATGTATATTCACCACACAAATGCATAAAACATCAATCACACAAGTGTATGGAGGAAAACTTGAATAGCTTTATTGATAATCAAGAAAGAGCCAAGAGAATTACAACCAATTGTTCTAACCCAGCATCATCCTCTCAACAAGTAAGCCCTTCTTCACCTCATGAAAAGCTTAGATCACCCAACACTATGATGTTGCACCAAGAAACCAGCATCACTTCCTTACAAGATACAAAATTCCAGCCTCTGGATCTCTAGGATGAGGGATCCATATATAGATGTTTGCAAGGGGGGTGAGTCAGCTTTTGAGATTTGATTAGTGTCTTCCCTCTGATAGTTCTTGATTCCACTTGGAGATTGATGATCTCTTACTCATCCCTGGTCAAATTCAGAGAGGCAAGTGTCACAGGAGAAGTTTCTGGAAGATTCCATGCTTCTCCACCTTGCGGATTGACCCTGCCATTTGTCCCTTCTCGCCCATCGCACCCCATAGAAGGGATTTTTGACATGCAACGCACCTACTGTGTGTATTTAGGTGGGATGCAACGCACTTTGCCTATAGAGCAGGTGAAATGGTCCAGTTCTGAGTAGTTTTTCATGGAGAACTTCTAGGAGATGCTGTAATTAGTTGACCTTGTTCTTCTAGGGGTTGGAACAACACCTTTAGGGACTTAGGAGCCCTTGGTTTATGGAAATTTATGCTTGGGGTTGCAGTGCCCAAAAATGTCTATAACAGTTGCCCCCTAAAGCATGAGGTCATTAATCTTTTGATGTCGGGTGAAATGCTTTATCATGAGGATCCGAAGTTTTTTCGAGCTGGGAGGCGACCTGTAATAAGATACAATACAATACATTATCTTCATTTTATTTTCATGATCTAGCTGAGGCGGGCATTCCCATGCTCAGCTTTATAAATTCATTTTCATGTACATAGGACAGACAATCGTCTGAGTGTAGACTGATGATTCTGGTAGAGCCATCATCCCTTAGATTCGATGATTATCTGTGCAGCAATGATGTACATTTGATGTCTTTATTTTCCTGAATATATATCACAGCCCAGATGGATGAAACTAGATCCGGGGTCTTCAATCTCGTTCGATATTCACTCAAAGTACAAGTCGATCCATGTGAGAGATGTTCTGGAGTCGAACATGGAAAGACATCACCTGACCAACCAATGATGTAAGTTGTTAACAGGCGTGAGAGGAATCACCGATAATGATAATGATCCTCAAGGTACTGCAGTACAATTCACGTGGTGTGAATAAGGGACTTGGCGTCGAACACCACGCAAAATATTTTGGGCGAAGGCCATTGATATAAACCTGTTGCCGGAAGTGAGAAACTTGCCATTGAGGCATGCAAGCTTCAAAGTACTGAAAGGGTTGTTCCTAGATCGACTTCTTGGATAATGAGCTGATGTCGACAAGAAGCGATCTGTCATAGGAGGGTCTTAGCGAATCCCACATCAATGACACGGAACGAAGCAAATGATTTTAATGGAGGTGAAAACAATCTGATGATATACGGTTCAGGGTGGCGGTCATGAAAGAATGGAGTGAAAATGTATTATAGTGGGTGAGACACAGGTGAATACTCTGAGCGACTTCTCTTGAACATATCGGTGACACTGTCATGATGGATTGGTAACATTAACCCCAAGTGTGGATGGTGTGATGGAACCATGGTGATGTGACCAGTGAATGGAACAACCCAACATGACTCGGATGCGGAGTGAAAGTGTCATGTTCAAGAGCGACTTGCTACCAACAAAGTTTCTTCAAGTTTTCTTCCCAATTTTTCCCCAGTCATTGCTGACCAGTACCTCTTTATTTTTGTTAAGCTTGAGGAGGATAACATATGCTTGTTCTATAATTTGCCCTTCGGGCAAACCCATCGCTATGTTTTAACGAGCCTAGCGATAGTGAAACTCGTTCTTGTCTGTTATGGACAAGTTTGTCGCTATTAGGTTTTAACGAGTTTAACGACAAAGATAACTCGGTCCTTTTCAATTTTAGAGAGTCTGAAAAGGGACATAAAGGAAACTCCAAAAATCCTTTTTCGTCATCTAATCCCTTAAGTCCAAAAAAGTATAAAATAATACAGAAGGGATGAATTTTCGGTACTTTTAACGAGCCGAACAAAACAAGCGCTCGATATTTTTGTGTAATAATCCCTCAGGTCCAAAAAGATTAAAATCTAAAGGAGGGATAGCACTTCCGGTCACTTTAACGAGCTGGAGAGGCCAATGGCTCGACAATCTTTTCATATTTTACGAGTCAGTTGAAAAGAGCTTAAAAGAGACTCGTCTTTGAGGAACGAGTGATAAATTCGGGTAGCAGCTGATTCCAGGTAAGGTTTGGAATTTTCCAATCATGGCAGTGTTACAAGGATGGCTAACAGGATCACTCTTCGCAGCTGTTCCTCAAAAGGGGTAAACAATCAAGAGGAGGTGAATGGTCGGCCAATATAGAGTGGAGGTGGTGATGAGAACACGACCAAGGCTTTAAAGGCTGAAGTACTACATTCACAACGGTTATTTACCGGAAATTAGTTCATTTTTTATTTTAAAATGAGCTTAAACGCTGGGGGAAACACTTGCTCATTGCTTATGTTTATTTTTTAACGAGCTTGAAGTCCGTGTTAAAACTGTTCGATCCAGTTGTATAATAAGGATGTCTCATCTAAGAGCCATTTTTGTGGAGCTTGCACCTTACAAAGCTTTTCTCTGGATCCTTTCTTTATGCAAGTTAGGAAATGACCAATCCTACGAGTTTAAAGGGTTAGAGGACCTACAAAATTAAAAAATAAATGGTCGCTCTTCGCTTGCATGCCAAAAGGTTTGCATGCCCCCAGGTATAGAGAAATAGAGTTTCGAGGTTACCCCTCAATTTGCAGACAAAACATTTGTTTTTCCAGGAAAGGCCTACCTCTTTCAGGTTACCAAAGATTGTTCTATCTGTACCACAAACAAAACACTTCTTCGGCGATGTCTACCGAAATAGACAAAGGTGAATGGCGCAGACGCCTCCACTCACATAACTTTGACGAGGGAATCTTATTCCAGTCTAATCCCATTTTCCTAAACGGACGGGTGTGTCAGACTAGTCATATATCCCTCGTGGAAACCTACCCTATACCTGAAGTTCTCCTGCCAAAGCAGACCAGGGTGCATGCCCCCTGGGTTTCAGTCATATCCTTCGAATCACTCGCGCTCATCAGGAGGACGGACTAGGGATTGATGAGACATTCCTTGCGTGAAAAGACCATTCAGGGATGGTATATGACTATTTGCTATGCGTGAACCGGGGAATAAAAGCTGGTCTACGAGCTTGACCACTTTTCCTTCATGCGGAAAACACATTACTCTAAAGAGTGATGAGACAATGGCTCCCATGCAATAAATATAGTCTCGTCCAAGGAGTAGATTATAATCCAGGGGTCCTTGGACTACCATTACGTTCATGTGAACGGTTTTCCCTCTCAATGTTATGGGCACATTAGGAAGGATCCCTAACGGTCGACTGGTTCCTTTGTCAAAGCCTGTTAGATTTCTCATCTCAGGCAAAAGCGATGGCGAACCAAGCACTTTCCAAGCAGTTGAGGAAAGGATACTCACAGAAGCCCCTTCATCTATGATGGTACCGGCCATGACCATTCTATATATTTGAACAATGATTCGAAATGGTACACTAGCCGGTAAACGGGGTCTGCCTAGTAGATTCCAATCAAAGGAAACAACTAGGTTGCTTGGAGGTGGGACCAAATAGACGGCCGGATATGACTCTGAAGAACTTCCTTCCTGTGGTAAAGGAACGGGTAGACTGCCCCCATGTTCATCGGAGTCTGTGTTTATGAAGAGAATTTGAACGGTGTCGTTCTTGTTCTCTTCGGTGATTGTATCATCTGAAGATGGATCCTCTGAAGGCAAGACCGGGTCAACTGCCGCCTCGACCTTTTGACTTTCATCTGGTGTGGATTCAGATGGTTTATCTTCAATGATAGATGCTTCGACCGACCACAAGGGCGTGTCAGCCGGATTTTCAACTAGTGACGGACTCGGCAAGAGTTTCTTATATCCAGGAGGGAGCCGTAACGGTGAAACCGGACGGTCGTCCAAAACTCTTTTAGCCTCATCTAAGAAGGGACAACGGTGGACGGCGTGTTCGCCTTCACACAGTTTACAATGAAATTTGTATTTTCCTTTTTGTCCAGGGGCTTCACTTTCACTAGTTGACGGTGTATTTTCAACATGATCATCAGAGGTTGACAACACTGGGTTGTGCAAACGAGGAGACCAGTCCCTTAAGATCCAAGGGATGCAAGGACAATCTCAATGATAGTGGTCTCCTTTGCAAATGACACATGGCGATTTAGGCCTGGTCGGTGCAGTGTGTGGATTTTCGCTAGACAATGCTTGGTTGCCCCTTTTCGCCTTTGGCTCCTTCTTCTTCTTCTCTTTCTTCTTCTTTTCCTTCTTCTTCTCAGGTACTTGATTTTTGGCTTTACCAGCTTCATCAAGCGAAGAGGAAGGAGGAGAGGAAGAATTGGATGAAGTAGAGGGTTGGGGGGTAACTCTGGTATCGTTTAGTTGCTGACTCGATTGTTCAGGAATCGCGGTGTTCTGAATGACGGAGGTTGAGAAGAGCCATACGGGTAAGCCAATTGTCAATCCTGGAAGCGACAATGTGGCCATATGGGGTGCACCAACATCTCCCCAAGAGGAGAAGGGACTAGGATTTCCTCCAAGGGGAACTCCTTGGTTGGTGGACTCCATTTTCCTCAACCTAAGACCAACGTAGGAAAGGTGATAATTATTCCGTTTAAAATAAATTTTAGATGCTTTGACACAACTTGTTTTTTCAATTTTGAAGAGTCGAGAAAAAACAAAAGATGACTCTAGTCGCCTTCGATTTTTAATGAGCCTGAAGTGACAAGTGCTCAGATGGACCTTTTCCATTAAGGAGTCTGAAAAGGAACGAAAGGGACTGCTCTAGAAATCTAAACAGAGGGATTACCAAACCAATCACAAAACTGCAGAATACTTTTTAAGGTACGGCAGTCAATCTTCCCGAATGTTGTGTTCAGTGCATTGTGATCAATAGGGCGGCAGACACGGCTTCCTATGGATAAAGGATAAAGCCTATTGTGGTCTCCCAAAATATACTCAACGGTACGTGGGAGCACAAGTCCGTACTGGCACTTATCGTCTCAAAGTGGAGGAATCACCCAACCAACAGTGAAAACAACAGTTACCAGGCTTTACGACGCCGGAATATGTCTCTAGCCTAGACTTCTAGATGTTGTGCGTTAGGTTCCAAAGCGTTTTTAGATTCATTAAATTTATTTTATAGTTGATCTTGCTTAAGAAATTTTCCTTTCAGGTTCACCGCGTGATGTAGATGTACAATTCCTAAAATGCAATCTAAGATGATAAACAGTCGTTTAATCTTCTTTCTGCAATGAAAATCCTAGCTACTAAGGAAAGAGAGATGGCGTTCTTTCAACAAAGAGCATAGAGCACACACTATATGCACTGTCCTAAATCAAACCAACAAACAGTCTAAATGCAAATGCACATGCATGTATTTGTTTTCAGCCTTCTTAATGTGTAAATGATAAAAAGAAAGCTAAGCGCAAATCTGAATTATTTTTCAGAGCGACAATTACTAACAAGTTTCTTTTCAAAACAAAATGAGGACAGTGACAACACTTTGCTATTTCGAATTGAAAACTTGCTTTCGACACTAGAAAAAACTACTAATTCCGATCAAATACAAGAGTAACATGGTAATTGACTATCAAGAACAATCAGATTCTCTTCTATGACTGAAAAAGACATTTGCGACACTTTCAAATCAAGAAACGACAGTACAATTACGCTACTTCTTTGTAAAGGAGAACCGAAAATGACTCAAAAAATACATAAAAACATTTACAGTTCTTTGCACAATGGAGGCGGAATAACAACAAGGAAAGGGGTTTCAAACAGAGGTGTACTGACTACAGGTAGCAAAACTCCTAAATAGATCTGAAAAGAGTGAACACAGAAACCAAAATTTAGGAACAAGGCCTTGTCTGATCAGCGCACCTGTAACACAGTGAAACTGAAATGCAACACACCTACTACACTCGGGAAGTGCGCTGCATTTGAATTTCACAGAACAGACAGTGCGCTGGACCAGGGACGAGACTTTGATTGGATTCCAGGTCACATTTTGCAGTTCAGTTCAGGGATTTAGGCCAAGCAAGTGGTAATCAGTAAATCAATCACAGGGGTAGATCTAAGGAGGTTACTAAAGCCACCACAAGGGCAATTAGAGAGTTTGTAAATCAATTTTTTAATTCATAAACAAAACTCAGAGATTGACTGAAGCAGCATTGATCTACTTTGCACTTGCATAGCAAATGCAGTTCGAAGGCTAGCTGGCTTGACTTCAGGCTCCGTCTGTAAGTTTATAAAGTAAACAAATGTAGATGAACAAACAATCTACTCGCTCCCCAGTGGAGTCGCCATTTTGTTACCAGGAATAGTGTCTATGCAGAGCTGATAATCCCACTAAGGCTTGTAGCTACCTTAGAAACAAACAAACTAAAACTACGTTCGTTTTCCTTTATGAGAGATAGATGAGAGAAGAATAAAGGAGACCAACCTCTGTCTTGCGCTTGGTTCCTTGCTCGATTCCTCTCTCTTCTGATATTCCTTTGCTACTTGCTTTCTTGTGTACCCAGCTTCACAGAGTACCTGTAGAATCAAAGCAGCATAACACTATACGAGAACATAGATCTATTATCATAAGCAATATAGGATCAGATGTATATTCACCACACAAATGCATAAAACATCAATCACATAAGTGTATGGAGGAAAACTTGAATAGCTTTATTGATAATCAAGAAAGAGCCAAGAGAATTACAACCAATTGTTCTGACCCAGCATCATCCTCTCAGCAAGTAAGCCCTTCTTCACCTCATGAAAAGCTTAGATCACCCAACACTATGATGTTGCACCAAGAAACCAGCAGCACTTCCTTACAAGATACAAAATTCCAACCTCTGGATCTCTGGGATGAGGGATCCATATATAGATGTTTGCAAGGGGGGTGAGTCAGCTTTTGAGATTTGATTAGTGTCTTCCCTCTGATAGTTCTTGATTCCACTTGGAGATTGATGATCTCTTACTCATCCCTGGTCGAATTCAGAGAGGCAAGTGTCACAGGAGAAGTTTTTGGAAGATTCCATGCTTCTCCACCTTGCGGATTGACCCTGCCATTTGTCCCTTCTCGCCCATCGCACCCCATAGAAGGGCTTTTTGACATGCAACGCACCTACTGTGTGTATTTAGGTGGGATGCAACGCACTTTGCCTATGGAGCAGGTGAAATGGTCCAGTTTTGACCAGTTCTGAGTAGTTTTTCATGGAGAACTTCTAGGAGATGCTGTAATTAGTTGACCTTGTTCTTCTAGGGGTTGGAACAACACCTTTAGGGACTTAGAAGCCCTTGGTTTATGGACATTTATGCTTGGGGTTGCAGTGCCCAAAAATGTCTACAACACTATGTAGAAGTCCAAAACATGAAGGCTCCTAGATAACGAAAAGAATTTCATGACATCATGAAGAGGAGTTCTTCAAGTAGTTGGTTGTCCCATCATCTCCACTTGAGAAGCTTTTGTAGGTCCCTAATTAAGAGGGAACCCTAGAAACTTGAAAGAAACTTGGAAATTCTTAAGCCAAGGGGGGAGCTTAGGTACATTCCTTCCATAGGAATTACATTCCTTTATTAGAGTAGATATATCCTCCCTAATTAAGAGGGAGATATAGACACATCATTCTTGTCTTCAATTGGGAAGACAGAATGGAGGATTGGGTAAGCATATGGCATCTGATGCTCTTTGAGGATGTATTAGGGTATCCAGGATAAGATTAGTTGTAGAGGACTGATATTCTTTGAGGATTGGGAATCCAAGATAAGAATAGTCCTAGCGGAACACACCCTAAGAACCCGAGTGGGCATGTTTTGAGAGAGACAATGATGAGGGTGTCTATACATCATTGATCTCGCCAACATTGTGCTCAGGTCTTATGGAGAGATAGAGATAGAATGCTATGAATATGGGTTACCAATCCGACTCTTCTTATGATAAATTCTCCAGATTGAGAATGACCAAGTACCATTACGAATACCCCCCTAGTTAAGAGGGAGTGTTGAAAAGTAACTAGGTTCGGTCTTCATAATGACATGTGTAATTGTGATTTTATGTAATTGATGAAAAGAATAAAAATAAAATTATTATTGTAATGCTTGTATCATGGGTTTCATGAGCAAGGAATTATATATGGATTTGTCTTTTTTTTCACGTAGAAAAAAGTCGTAATTTATATTCATATTGAAATAAATTACATTTTGTAGATGCTTGGCGCATTTGCAGATAGCTGTCCAAGTAAAGGACACAAAAAATAATAATAAAAATAACAAATAATGTTTACCACTACATCAAGCCTATACTTTCCTGCCCTTCTTCTTCTCCACCCTACGCCAGCCCTGTGAGTCAGAAGGGGGAACAATGATGGCCTGTTGATATGCTTGTGTGTTCGCTGGAAATTCTTTATCGGATTCTGATCCTTCAGATCCATGAGTTCTTTTGTTGCCACTAACTTCCTGCTGTGGTATTATCTGGTGCTGAGAATGATCCTCCATTTGTGGGTCTGGTGCTTTCTTTTCCTGTGTACCGTTCTGTTCCATATTTATGTCCGGTTCCTCTTGGTTTGCTGTGTGCTCTGTCTGAATGTTCTCTTCTTCCAGCGGTTCTGTGTTCAGCCTTTAGGATTTGTCATCTAGTCATAAAAGTAAATTTGAGTCCATGTCGTGTATGAAGGACCCTTCTTGGGCATATCACATTTTGTATGAGCCATTAGATAAGTATAATTAGCCCTCCAATACCAAGAAAAGTATCATCCTAAAGGTAAACTTCAAAAGGAATAATAAAGTCTCTACAAAACACACGTAGGCTCATCCTCCTGTCATGTCGGCTTATTATGATGACAGACAACTATAAATAGGGATGTATGTACTCCATTACAGAGCATAATTTCAGAAATATTTCGGTGAAGGATTCTGTTGTGGTCTGCAGTTGGAGGAAGTGTGATAAGGGGAATGGAAGCCTAATCTTTAGCAGGGGAAGAAGGAAGAAAAGAGAAGCTCTTAACTTCATTTTATTGGGTTTGTTTTAAGGGTGTTTTTGTTGTCACATATGCATAGAAGGAGATCACCTGTTGTAGTAAGGTTGAGAGGAAAATAGTCCTCTTAGATAGGCGAGTTGGAATAAGAAAATGTCCAAGAGGAAGCCGAGGCAAGCTAGAAGGAGTCCATCTACAAAGGAGGCTGAAACTAATGAAGAACTAGGAAGTCAAAGTTGAAGGGTAGCCGAAAAGGAGGAAGGAGAAAACGTTTGACTATTGTTGACTTGGGATCAGAAGAGATGCAAAGAAAGAGGACTTGTGTCTTAGTCTTGGATAGGCAAATAGGTCAAGGATCTTGGTCTTGGTATTCATCAATTGGAATCTCTATAAGAAGAAGAATTTGTTTGGGTTTTCCTCTCAAAGAGTGAGAGGTTTTGGCTCTCGCTGATAACCTATATTTTGTGTCTCTTGTCTCTTTATGGTTTACACATTGAAGAAGAACACTAATAACCTAAGTAAAATAAGCTCCTAATTAAAGAAGTAAAAAGTACTCACAAGCAGTTACTAGTAGAAGATAAATCACTTAATCTATATTTTGTGTCTCTTGTCTCTTTATGGTTTACACATTGGTAGTTGTTTGATGAAGAAAAACACTAATAACCTAAGTAAAAGAAGATCCTAATCTAAAGAAGTAAAAATTACTCACAAGCAGTTACTAATAGAAGATAAATCACTTAATCTCTATACCCTAGATTTCTCAACAAATATTCCACTATATGTGGACTTCAAGAACTTGTTGACGGGCTGAAATGTACCACCAACAACTAGGGTGGTTTCCCCGGTGTGAATTCCCAATTAGACCTCACACCATTTGGGATCGAGCCCCATCCGATATGTGGGCCCAACTGCCACCATGAATGTTTCTGCTCTTGGTTATCAAATGAGAAGGTGTCAGAGTGGGGACAAGAGAGAAATGCCTGAACAATGAAACAAAATCAACCCAAGATTGACAAGCTACAAAAAGAGGTACAAACAAGTCTCAACAGTAATAAGAAGAGGTATGCCATGAGCGGGATTAGTGATCCAAAACCCAATCAGACATACATAAACAAGAACATGTCAGAATTTAATTGCAAAATAGTTCATAATAGACCACCGATATGGCAAGAAATAACTAAACAAATATTTGAAAGAAAAACATACATGCAACAACTATGAACCAATCCATAACATATTGCATGTATGAAAGCACACCCAATTGCATACATACACATACATGCAATGTGGAACATGGGTTGCTCATACCATTACCCAATGCAAAACCCTAGCCTTACTACAACTCCACTCTACTAGCTGCCAAGAGCTGAGTGCCTCTAGCTCTCAAGCATAAATCAACTATCTAATCCTAGCCTCAATTCAAGCGCTAAAGTCCTGCCACAATGAGGCATGAGAGCACATTTATAGAGATGAGATGATTGTTCACCTACCATGACCCTTGACCTCCCTTCATGACTCCTGAATTTCCCCTCATGGCTCTTGAAATTCCTCACTACTCTCTCATGCCTATTGCTTTTACATGATCAAATCAGTCTTAGCATAGTTGTTGATAGTATGGTGACCGATATTTACATTACAATGAAGGAGAAGAGGAGGATGTAGAGGTTTTTTGGAAACCCTAGAACACTTGTTTCACATGTGTTGCAACGATGCGTTTGTTAGGTTCTGAGACAAACCTATTTTCTTGCCAGTATGCCTCACTTTCGTTCATCCATATTTTGTTGATGTGCCTTGGATTTTATTGAGAGGTTCTCGGAGCTTGTAAGGGACCATATAGCTTGCTAAAGGAGACCCTAGCCATGCAAGCTTCATGATAAACCCTAATCCTTTTGCATAGACCAACATCTCGCTTCCTTCCTTTTGCCTTAGAGCTAGTTAGACTTCAATATCTATTGTTGACCAAGATCATGCATTCATGGGGTACAGAGAAAACCTTTCCGCAACATCAATCCCTTAGGTCATTTTAGCTACCAATTCGGCTTAAGTTCCTGCATAAATGACGGGGATCTGCTTCCACTGCTTCAATCCTACACATTCACGCAATCATCAATTAAGCATCGAGACAAATGTACTTTGATTAAATATAAGAAGTAAATATCACAACTAATAATGAGCAAGAATTATTAGCCTTGAAATTGCTTGCAATTTCATGATCACAAATTTGTGGGTTGATATGCTTAATATTTTGGCACCAAGGTGACACCAATTATTGCTTTCCTTGCATGGTTAAATCATTATTGTTATATAACCTTCCACACTTTTTTTTACCCTTGTCGCACATGTTGGGTATTGTTGCATTGTCTTTTTTTTTAAACATTTGCAAAGGTGTTAAGCCTTATGTTATTTTAGCGCACCCACCATTGTGGTTTAAACATTTCCTACATGTTAAGTAAAACTCATTTTCCATCACCATTGAATAACATGACCCTTTACAACCTTTGAACGTTGCACTACTTGAGCTTTCACATTACCTAAGGCATATCTCTTCTATGCAAGGTACATTATACTCCCATAAACAAAGCACTAACATTTGGGAGACATGCTTGTGATGGGCACAAGTCGCTTTATAGACAATTCACAGATAAAAGGTAAACCTATGGAGAGTTATCTGCAACTCCTAGGGGTCGCATAGTCGTGATCTAGTGAGGGTCGCATTCTGGAGGCTTGCCTAAAGCTTTATAATGTGATTGTGCGACTTCGGTGGAGGTGCGACTTATTGGAGGTCGCACAATCACATATTGGATAGGTTTCACTCCTTGGAGGGCTTGCCTGAGATGTGATTATGTGATTTGTGTAGGTCACTCGGTCGCATTTGAGGGCATGTCGTACTTCTGATGACTAGTCTGAGACACGCAACTACAACCTTACGAATTGTGGGGAAATGTGACTTGGAAAGAGGCCGAACAGTCACGTTGAGGGTTGGGTCACACTCACCAGCATTATTGCTGGAGCTCACCAATGCAACTCTACAACATGTGTTTGAAATTTGTGAGCATTATCATTTGCATCCAAGCTATATTAACTGTTAGCAACTCTCGAACTGGAGAAGTATGTCTCTCATTTGCATAAATATCATGTCTACCTTCAATAGGAGTTTTTTCAAGAGCACGTGACCTCACATCAACCATAGGTTGATGACTCTCTCCTGAAGTTTCTGTTAAAAAATACCAAGTCTCTTTGAGAGTGATCGAGAGATGGTTGAAGTGACCTTGTCTCCTCTGTTAAAGGATTCTTGGAGCCTCATACAACATTCATGAAGGGTGACTTTCTGAGCACTGGACCATCTACAAAAGGAAAAATATAATGCCTTGATCCTTCTGTTGATATAGAATGAAGCCCTCTCATATGAGTCTGATCCCTCATGGGGTCTTGTCCATTAACTGTTGGAACATCCTTACAAGGTGCACGATAATCTCTTGAAGCCTCCATTACATATGGTTGTGCACTCATGTGAGCGTGCGATGTAGTGATTAACAATAAATATAGCAGGTGAACTTTCAGGATCTTGAGAATTGATTTCCATATTCAACTCAAACTGCTATACATGATTAGAAATAGGGCGACCCCTTACATGAGTCTGTGAATCATTCAGCATAAATTTTTCATGTTTTTGTTCCTTCTCATCTAGAAACCATTATGGGAAAAATAATTGTAAAATATTTAAAACCTGTTGTAAACTAAGTTCACTTCTAAACTTGTTGTGCTGATAGTAATTGTCTTCTATAGAATTTTTTTTAAATATCTTTCCATAAGAGGTATGTGTGGTCTACATATCCAAAATCGCACCTTAGAAGGAAATGATGGGCCAAAATCCCTTGGTTCCAGATTAAATCCCACCATTTGAAGATGCCTCGAACATCCCACACGATTCTCTTGACTCAAGTACAAAAGGAAGATATTATTCTCAATTGAACGATTAATGGAAAAATTAGGCGCGTTGGACTAGAACTGTGGTCCATCACCTGGCTTTCACAAGTGGGATTTGTTCAATTTATCTTTGAGGACACCTTTTATGACATCCATACATTTTGTCACATCACATTTTCCATGGGGAATTGGTAAGTGAAGGATTGATAATTGCATATATGGGAACTCCCTTGAATTTTAGTTTGTAGGCAACCAATAGACTTGATTAGGGATGTGCATGCCTAACCAATGCAATGCTCTCATCAAGACATTCACCATCGTTGTTCTTTGGGCGTCCATTGTGTAGGATTTTCACGATGTCACATGTGTTTTCTAACTTGTGTCGTGTGTGCCACCTTACGGTGTCCATGTATGAATTTCAAAAGGGACCTGGAGTATGAGTATTATATGGGTTATTCTTACAAATTTCCAATGTCAAAGATAATGCAATTTCCATGAAAGATAGCTATCCATAATGCGACACCAGAGCTATTAAAGTAAATACTTTATTAGCGGACACACAAAGATTGCTACATCCCATCCCTTCTTTGTCAAAAGAGCAGAGATACAAATCAGGTGTAGATACAAACTTGTAATACTATGCGCATAAAGTTGAGCTAAACGTTTGTCTTCTTTGGCGACTAGTTGTATAAATCTAAATCAAGGTTTATGGTTGTAACCATTATATGTAAAGAGGTACATATTACAAACCCACAGATAAACGATACAACAACATGATTATGAAACGATACAACATCTAATGAAAAACCGTGGATGTCTTGTGGGAGAAGGAATTTGAAATTGTTTCTCCCGAAGTTCATCATTTGGTGATGGTAAACTGCATTTCACCTTCACCTTTGCCTTTGTCTTCGTTTTCAGTCGTTTCTTCTTCTTTTTGCTCTTGCTTCGATTTTGATTGTATAAATTGAGATTTGTCTCGAGCGCTGGTCTCTGCAGATACTGCCTGCAGGTCTTTTGGAGTTAATTATCTTTCCCTATTTCCCTATGATACCCCTTAATTCAACTTCCTTTCCTTCCAAAAAAAATTTCAAGAAAATTTCTTGAAAATTAAAAGCTATCACACCCAAATATTGTAGCCATTGGACTCCTAGTACAACATTAGCACCACCCATTGGAATGGAAAACATTGGACTATTCAATACATATTCTCCCATGGATAGCTTGATATTATGGAACTTTCCAAAGCAATTTATGGTTCCTCCATTTTCAACCATCACTTGACACTTTGGTGCTGGATATAGGAAGCAATTCAATTCCTTGGCTATCTTACAATGAATAAAATTATGGGGACTACCCGAATCAATCAACGTTATTACCTTTTTCTTCTTAATATGTCCTTCTATATTGAGGGTTTGAGGAGTGGTAATTCTGGCCAATGCATTACAAGATATGGTCGGATTCATTTCTTCTTTCCCTAGGGCTTGTTCCTAGTGTATATCCTCTTCTTTTGACGTTTCTTGTTCCTTTTCTTCCTCCTCTTCACAATCTATGTAAAATAATTTCTTCTCAACACACTTATGACCTTTTGTGTATTTTTTATCACAATGTAACAAAGCCTTTTCTAAAGCCTGCACACATATATCATTGATTCAATTTCTCAAAAAATACCCTACAAACACTTAGAGGTAAGTTAACGCGGTGCAAATTTCATAAAAATAAAAGAAAATGTTTAATTATAGATATTGATGGAAATGACGTACCTAGGACATCAAGGATGATGATGTGAGCTTCAAGAGTCTCCTCTGTGTGTACTGCAGGTTCAAACACAGACTCCATCTTCTACCTTAATCTCCTCTTTTTAATAAACTGGGGGATGGAAGACAAATATATACGAACGTTGCAAATAGTGGGTTAAGGTTTTTGCCTTCCTTTTATAACTACACAAAATGATGTTCTACTCCGCTACAAGACCAATGAAATAGATGATAGATGGTACCAGTCTGTGTTTGTATAATTTATATCTATAATTCAAAAAACTAATAGAGCCGCGTGATTTGGATTGATTAGGATGGGTGTCTCAAACTGTCGGCAAGACAAGTCAATATACCTTTACCCCCCTCTCTCCTTTGCTTTACCCCTTTTTAATGATAATTCGAGGTGGAAGATCTCTTGAGGCTGACTCCAATTTACTTGCAAAACCTTCCCCTAACATTTCGAGATTGTTTCGTGCAATTGGAACATCCATATGCTCAAGCCTGTGATTACTTATTTACCAAGCCTGGCATATGCATACACTTCACGTTTTCAGAAATCCAAAGGAGGTTGCATTATAATAAAAATATTTTCATCGTGCATAGACGGAAAGATATAAAGATCGCATTTTCATGATGTCAC
Source organism: Pinus tabuliformis (assembly GCA_031772625.1). Classification (NCBI taxonomy): domain Eukaryota; kingdom Viridiplantae; phylum Streptophyta; class Pinopsida; order Pinales; family Pinaceae; genus Pinus; species Pinus tabuliformis. The sequence continues at coordinate 529,362,187 of CM062820.1, forward strand.
AAAACTCTTGGGGAAGGAAAGCTTCCCTTTAATATTGAGAAAATAACATTTAAGGAAAAAAATTTGAGATCCAAAGGTTGCATTTTCATGAAATTATTAGGTTCAAAGTGTGGAATGCAGCCTCTGATTTAATAGCAGGAAAATTAAATTTAAAGCTTTTTTTTTAACTCTTTTGAACTTATGCTTTCGTTTGGTTTAAACTTATTTATTTTACTTTATTTTTATCTATTTACTTATTTTTAAATTTAAATTTAATTTTTTTGTATATAATTTAATTTAAACAATTTTCAAAATTTTCCAATTTGTGTATGCGTTGTGCAAGTGGTGTCGTGTACACGTGATGTTGTGCACATGTTGTACAATTGGTGCTATGTACAGGTGGTACTGTGTACATGTTGTACATATGGTAATGTTGTACATGTGGTATTGTGTGTGTGTCGTACATGTTGTGTTGCGGGCATGTGGTACTATGTATGTGCATTGTGTAGTCGTGGTATCGTGACATATGTATTCATTGTGTTGTACTATGTGTACGTATTTGTGTTGTGTTGTACATCGGGTGTAGGTGTATGTATTGTGTTGTGGTGTACACCGGATGTAGGAATATGTATTGTGTTGTATTGTACATTGGGTGTAGGTGTGTGTGTGGTATGTCAAGTGTAGGTGCATGTATTGCATGGTGTTATATGTCATGAGTGGTTGTATATTTGTGATGCACACTATGTGTAAGTGCACATGGTTAAGGAGAAGGCATTGGGTGTTTGTCAGGTGTGGAAACCGATCTGGTGTGCCTGCAGAATAAGGACAAAGGTAGAAGCTAAGGATTGATTAAAGGATAAGTAGCAATAGTTTATTTCAGTTTTATTATGCGTGTGATTTATGATTCTAGTCTATGATGATTACATGTGATCTATGATTCTGGTTTATGATGGTTACATGTGATTTATGATTCTGATCTATGACGGTTGTGTTTTGAGCTAACCCGATGTGATATGTTTATACATGATGATTTGATCAAAGATGATACTTTGACTTGTTGTGGCAGGGAGTAGACAGGATTGCGAGTGTAACTTATTGACGAGCTACCAATGGGGTATGATTTGAAGTTATTTCAATTTCTTTTGTATCTAATGGAAATTATGTGCTCGGTATAGGAAAGAATGAAATGCTCGGTTGGGTGATCAAAACTGAAGACAAACATTAGCAGCAACATCAAAAGGGAATTGGAATAGGTAGCAGCATGTTGGTAAAGCATTTAGGAGCATGGCCATTGTGGGACACTGGTACCCAATAGTGTCCATTGATTTCCATGAACATGTTATGACTAGTATGATGGTTTTGAGGCAGGTATATGCCTTGGTTGCGGACCTTCCGATGCGAGGAATCCTTGCCAAGGGATGGATCGCCCGGGATAGGGGATGCCGGGGAACTTGGAAGGTGAGTGACTGCATGAAAGGGGGTGACTGGATTACCCGAGGGACTGTGTAGCAGAGAAGGGAAGGTCATGGATATATTTGTTTTAGTCATTAGCATTTCCAGATGGAATCAGATTCACATTGGGAGTGTACCCTAGAACAATGAGCCAGTAACTATTCATTGAGAGGACAAGTGGCGTAGGATTGTAGCTTTGGATATTGGATGCAAATTTGACTGTGCAATGGATTCTGGACTTCCTAGGAAAGAGATGAATCCTTGTACTACTTTGAGGGTGGAGATATGAGCCTCTGGATTCCCTTGTTGTGGATGCAGGCATTGTATCTTTTTATTTTCTAGTTGAGAAAATGTGCATATGTGTATATGTGGTTATTATTGTAAATATCGTAATGAGTTTTGTTATAAAGCTCCAGCAAATAGTATGTTTGACATGTTTTAGCAGTGATCATTGTAAATACTACAACAAGCTGAGTTATAAAACTCCATGGGAAATATGTTTGCTTTTCAGGATGTTTTGTTGAGGTCTTGGTGTGGTTGAAAACCGAGGACAATGTTCCCCAAGGGGAGGGGTCTGTAACAACCCCTAGTTGAAAGTTCATGTAATAAAAGTTAATAAAGGAAAAATAAGAGCACGGTTAAGGGACACTTATTCCAAGCTAAATGTTGGGCAAGATATCCTAGTGTGGGTGTTTATTTCGGTTATTATGGATAAAGGAATTTGGAAAAGGCAATGGAAAAGGCTTTGGAAAGGCATGAGGCATTTATTGGCATTTGATTTATGAAAATAAAGAAAATTAGGAGAAAAGGAAGGTGAAAGGTCACAGGTTGTATGTGAGGAGGAAATTGAAGGAAAATAATGGAAATTGAAGAAAATAGAAGCCTCATTGATAAAAAGGCTTTTAAGGATCATTTGGCAAGCTTTTACTCAAGATTTTTATCAATTCAGTTTTAGAGCTCTCTTATTATTCTCTCTCTCTCTCACTCTTGGACACTTAGATTTTTCTTGGAGAATTCTAGCCTTGGAGCAAGGAATGAAAAAGCAAGCAAAGGAAGGACAAGGAAAAGAAAGGAAAGTAAAGATCAAGAAAGGAAGAGCAGGAACAAGCAGCTTCAGCAGGAATACTTGTAGGTAACATATTGCATGTGTGATTTCCTAGTTGGTTTTGACATGCATGGATTTTCATGTTGGTATATGGTTCTCTTGCTATCGATGGCATGGTTTTGCAAGGTTATGGCAGTGGTTTTTCAACATTGCCTTGCCTTTTTCCAAATAGCCATGATGTGATGGGATTATTTCTCGGTTGAATTGCCAGATGGTTTCGGAATCCAGGGCAGAGGTGGTCTCAAGAAAATTACCAAAGGCCTAGGAATCCCTTGACCGGGTTTGGCAAGATACACGGTAAATCCTGAGGGTGGTGTCTCGGTTTAGGGCCTAGTTATTCGGTGTGGATTGGGGTAAATACTAAGAGACAAAGAGAAGGAAAATTCCTCAAGGATGGTGACGGAGTCTGGAGGCATTCCAAGCTCGGTTTTGTTTTTTTTTTTATCTTGGTGCCAGTGTTTGTGAGACCATGGTTTGGTGAGGGTAGAGGTGGTTTAACCTCTGGATTCCCTTGGATGTTCTTAGATTAGTTTATCCATGATATCCCACATTCATGCTTGGAATATGGCATGCGGATGGTTGGATGAAAGAAAGATTTGGTTCAGCCATGTCTATGGTCGGGTGGTACGTGGAAGTCCCGAACCTGGTCAACTCTTGCCTATTGTAACACCCTCATCCCGCATCTACCAAAGTAACTAGCCAACAAGGGTAAATATGCAACGAGAGGCCACTATAATGGGATTCAACCTCCTAGGTGACCTTAAGGAAGCAGGATCAACGGAAACACACCACACAAACCTTCCACATCAACAACATAACTCCCAGGAGCCAACCCAACCACTCAGGTAACCAGCCCCTGAGACCATATGAAGTTTTAGGCCATTAAACCCCTAGATGCTCCCTTGATATGGGCATGCATGCATCCAGGAGGCTCTAGACTCTCCCACAACATGGGTATGCATGCATCCAAGGGCTTTTCTGTCAAGTGTTATGACTGCGTCTTGGATTTGAGCCACTTTTTCAGGCCTAGAGCCCATGTCACTGCCCAGAACTCAATGACAATGTTAGAACTAAAAGATAACAGCCGAATAATGATACAAATGAAATTAATTGAACAAGGACTTGACTGGAGCCCTACTAGCCATGACAGGAATTTCATCAAACATGTCACAAATATGTAATCTACATGTTTAAACAACAAATTTGAGCATAGGGATCTCATACTTATCTGAGAATCACTAAGAAGCATTGTTTCCTTATATTATTTGTTGCATTATCATCTATTAGGCCATAGATACATTTTTCATTCATTTACAAATCAAAACATGAGGAGAGCCATACATCATCACTGTCATAATACATGCTTATAACTAGCATAATAACAACAAAAATATCAAGGATACATCAGCCATAGAATCCACATATAAACCAATACATTTACACATAAGATACCAAGGAAAGAACCTCTCATTAATGAATGCAAAATCCAACCCCCATGGGACTACCACGTTCTACCCGACCATAGATTGGCTTAGTCAAATCTCTCTTCATCCAATCACCCACGTGCCATATTCCAAGCATGAATGTGGGACTCAAACCAAAAGAACCAACCAGGGCATCCTGAGGCTACACCACCTCACCCTCATCAATATAAACCATTCTTTACCGCAATCCACACTGTATCACTAGGCCAACACAATAAACATGTAATAATAGGCTTTTCCATGATCTCCACCAGATCATTAGGCCAAAACAAGCATGGATGCCACCATATTTCTCCACTTACACCGCGAGGAATTTTCCTGTCTCCTAGTCTCTCAGGTTTTACCGCAATCCACACTGGATCACTACGACCTAAATCGAGACCCACTCTCCAAGATTTACTACATATCCCATCCCAAGATCACTTGGCCTGATGGAGAGCACCCACCTCTAGGATTTATCGTATATCCCATCATTCTCCAGTAGAGGATTCCTAGGCCCACCGAGGCAACACAAAATCCGGTTTTATCGTAACCCACAGTCTGGCTCAGGGGTTACTAGGCCATGTGTTATATTATTCATAAATTCACCTCACTCGACTTCAAATCCATCCAACAATCCATCTCAACCAAAATATTAGAACCCCATCATGCCATGGCTATCCTAAAATGGCAAGGCTAGGCTGAAAACACTACCACTCTTCGAAAAACCCATGCCATAACAACAAATAACCACATGCAATACCATGCATGCCAAATCTAGAAAGGAAAACACACATGAAAATTGATACCTACAAAGAATCTTGTTGTATCTGCTTGATCTTGCTCTTCCTTGCTTGCTCCTTTCTTCCTCTTGCCTTCTTTGCCTTTCTTGATCCAATGCCAAAGTGCTCCAAGAAAACTCTAAGTGTCCAAGAGTGAGAGAGAGAGGGAATAGAAGAGAGCTCCACCCAAAACCCTATCCAAATCTTGTCAATTGATCCTTAAAAAACTTTTTATCAATGAGGCCTCTATTTTCTTCATTTTCCATTATTTTCCTTCAATTTCCTCCTCACATGCAACATGTGACCTTTCACCTTCCTTTTATCCTAATTTCCTTTATTTTCATAAATAAATGTGCCAAAATACCTTTTTGCTTTTCTTAATGTGTTTTCCAATTTCCTTAGCCATAATAAACCATTGAACACCCACACTAGGATGTTTTTCTCAACATTCAACTTCGAATACATGTCTCGTGACTGTGATATTATATCTTTTTTACATAATTTCTAATCAGGGTTGTTACACCTATGTTTAATAAAAGCTAAGTTCTCCTGCCTTTGTACTTGTTATTATGTGGCCTTAATGGTTGTTATGTCATTGTTATTTACATGGTTTAATGTTGGTTATAAGCATGGTTATATGGTTGGTTATGGCCATGGTTATTTCATGTATTTACTTGTAATTGAAAGGATAATGGATGCAAGGCCTAATTGATGTCAAAACAGTTAAGGGAAGAGGGCGGTGATCCTTCTTGTCAAGTCTCATATGAGTTATCAGTCATTTATGGTTGGTCTTGTATTCATTTCCTGTAGATTGCATTGATGCCAAGTGTTTGAAAGAATGTCAGTCCCAGTTGGGGATGGTCAGGCCTAGTCCTAGAGCCAGTTTTGGCTTCCAAGTCTTGTTGTCATATAAATTATGGATTTTGAAAGCTACAGGGAATTTTGGGTAGTGACTTGGATTATGGGCTTGATAAGTGGCACAAATCTCAGAGTCGCAGGCACAAGTCTAAGGAGAAATTCCCCAGGCACACGCATGCCTTGTTGTGCAAGCATCTGGAGCCTCTCAGACACACCTTTTTCAATATCAAAGGAGTTTCGACGGGTTTAATGGTTTAAAACTTAGTGGCACCCAAACACTGGTCATGGGGATGACTGAGAAGGCTTCTAGGAGTCCTGTAGCAGGTATAGAAGGTTTGTGTTGTGGGTTTCCGTCGATTCCACTTCCTTAATTGACACATAGGGACTCAAACAATATCATAGTAACTTCTCATCATGTTTACCTTGGTTGGACGGTTACATGGGTAGATGTGGGAGGAGGTCATTACATTCCTCCTAGAGAAAACTTAAATCACAATGAAATCAACGCAACATATAAAAGAACCTGGGCATCATCAATTTATATTGATAAGTCCACATTTTTTCATAGATAATAACACAGAGGAGCATGATCCTTAGTGGTCACTACATGGGATCATACCATGGACATACAACAATGACATAACCTCTCCTTCCAACCCCCTAAACATACATTTTGTAACACTCTCCTCCCACATTTACCCAAATTAACTGATCTGCTAAGGTAAAATGAGATGAGAGGCTACTATGATGTGATTCAACTCCCCATGTACAGTTAAGGAAGTGGAACCAACAAAACAAAACCATTTTGACCTTCCACACATGCTACAGAACCTTCAGGAACCAACCAACCCTTCCAGGTGACCAACCCTTGAGACAACTTGACATTTCACTGATATGGACCCCCATCCACTCCCATGACAATCCACGCACATGATTGAGGCCTTCCAGTCGCTCCCACAATAAGGCATGCCAGTGACTGTGGATTTTTTCAGCTAGTTCTAAGATCGCGACCCCAGATTATGTGCCACTTTTTCAGGGCCAAGACTGAGGCCACTGACCATAACTTCATGACAACTTCAAAAATGATAAATAACATTGAAACATAATCACTAATTCAAACATTTGATCAATGAATTGACTGGACCCCTACTAGCCATGATAGGAATTTCGTCAAACATATCACAAATATGTAATCTATAGGTCATAACAACATATCTGAGCATAGAGATCTCATACTTATTTGAGATTTGTAAGTAAGTATTGATGCATTTTCAAAATATTTGCATTATCATCTATTATTCATATATTCATTGTTCATTCATTTACTAATCAAAATATGATGAGAGTCATACATCAAGACTGTCATAAAACATCCTCATAACCAACATATATTCAACAAAAATAGCAAAGATATAATAGCCATAAAAACCACATGTCAACAAGTATATTTACCTATGAAATACAAGAGGAAAGAAGCTCTTATTAACATATGCAAAATGATACCAGATTTGGGACTTCCACGTACCAACCGACCATAGATTTACTGAACCAAATATTTCTTTCAACCAATCACCCGCATGCCATATTCCAAGCCTAAATGTGGGATCTCATGTAATAAATCCAACAAAACCAAACCAGGGCTTCCAAAGGCCAAACCATCTCAACCCTCAACCAGTGATTCCACCTCACTGTCAGACATCACTAACCATCACCATATTGGTATCTACCCAAGTTGTCTAGGGCTTAGAGCATTTGCTACAACCAAGGCTTCCAAGACTAGTAACTCAACCCACACCTGTTGTCGGGCTTCCAGAGCATTTGTACAACCAGGGCTTCCATGATCCGGATTTAAACAGGAATGCAACAAATTACAGAGATAACCATATACACAAAGATGCAGCGGAAATAATACTTCATTTCATTAATGGAAAATACTGAGATATGCTTACAACCAGAAATGGAAATAAACCAGCTAGGGCGATGGTAGCTTATCTCTGAGAAGAGATGTGGTGGCTACATGCCTCTGAACTGTTCTGAACTATATTACAATGAGGCTCAAAGGCCTATTTATTGTTGAGAAACAATGGAAAACCCTTCACATCCCGAAACCTAACCCTAGAAGATGAAACGCCAAATTGTGGGCCCCGTTTGGGTAAATTGGTACATCAATTTCCCGAGGTCGTAACTTTGGCATACGATCTCCGTTTGACGCGCATGATAGCTCGTTAGAAAGATCTATCCGAGTACTACCACTTTGGGAGGCAACATCGGTCCATGGACCCATGTTGCCCCAGATTTCCAAAAAAACGTCGTTAAGGGCCTCAAAACGGCTCCGGAAGTTCAGGACCTGAAAAAACTGCTAAAAATAGTAAACTGTGCTACAATTTAGGAAACTGAAAAAGCTGAAAGAGACAGTTGTGGGGGTCCAAATGGGATAGGTGGGTGGCCACCAAAATCCACCTGGATCATTCCAAGACTAGGAACTCAACCCACACCTGTTGTCGGGCTTCCAAGACTAGTAACTCAACCCACCAAGGGCTTCTAGATTGGTTGTCCAACCAAGGCTTCCAGGACTAGTAACTCAACCCAAGTTGTTACATGGCTTCGAGAGTGTTTGTCCAATCAAGGCTTCCAGGCACTGGTAACTCAACCCACCAAGGGCTTCTAGGGAAATTGTCCAACCAAGGCTTCCAGGACTAGTAACTCAACCCAAGTTGTTACAAGGGTTCAAGAGTGTTTGTCCAACCAAGGCTTCCAGGAACTAGTAACTCAACCAACAACCATAAGGAACATGAGAACTAGCCAGAAAACAAAAGGAAAGACACCCACAACACCATGCCTATTGATCCAAATGGATCCGAGAATGCTCTCTAAGTCTTCATCAACTCTTTAAATATCATGCCAAAGATCAAAATATTTTAAAATATCGAAGTTAACGCAAGAGGAAACACCCTTAGCAGGGTGGAGAAACACTATCGGGAGGCCCAAAACCCGTGAAAATAGAGAAAACAAAGTATCGGCGGTTTTAAGGCAACATTGAATCAAAGCCGTCAGATCTAGTCGATCAACGGTCCAGATCTGATTGGTAAATCACTATTGGTTGGGGCTATCGGCGCTTGTCGGCGGAATCCACGTGACGGCTGCGATTGTGATCAGCGCGGATCAACGAGGACCGTCGATCAAGCACGCAGATCGACGGCCCATGGTAACGTGTGCTATTGCAATCGGCAAATGCAAAGGAGCGATGCAATCAGCGGGGGTCATGTGTGATATGCAATATCACGTCAGAACATGGAGCGGGGCTGATATCAATACACCATGTGACAGCCGGACCCGATAGCATTACAAAGGAAACTTGATATAATTTCAAGTCCGTAACAAAGCCATTTTTAATGTATTTTCGCGATTTTGTTGTATTTCCAAAACACAAACGGGACGGAGCTTTCCGATATGCGATAGTGACTTGTGGACGAACCCGATGGAGGAATGAATCATATTTAAGGACTTTTAAAGTTCGGTATATTGAGTTTTGGCGGACATTCTCTCTTAAAACACATTTTCCCTGTGTTTAAACAGAGCGTGGCTGTTTCAAGAGTTTCAGAGGCCTGCGACACTATGGCGTTACATAATGGGTGGCCACCTCCTCTATAGGTGTTAAACAATGATTGTATCACACTGAGAGAGGGATTCGAAGCAGACAGAGGCCGGGTGATCAGGAGCTCAAGACCAAGTGTCGAAAAATGCTTAAATTTTAAAGTTCTCAAATTGGGTTGGAACCTGAATAACTAGATAGGTCTCGTCTTCCTGATTCTGGTGCCGTGAACGGTTCGAAAAACGGACTCTGTATGCAGAAGTTATTCCAATTCTAAAATCGCCCAATATCCTCCATTTTTTTATTTTTTTCAAAAAAAAATTAAAACAAAATATTCTGGGAATATTCTATTTCTGGCAGCCAATAGAATACTGCCACGTGGGAGGCCTGGAGGCCACCACATGGCCTAGGTGACATCAGCATATGGATTGGGCGCATATTAAAATTTTGTTTGCAATTCGATGGGTCAAACCCACGACCTACCCATAACAAGCGTAGAGCTTTACCGTTAGCCCACGGCGGCGATGCTTAAACGGTATGGAAAAACTATTATGTTAAAGGAGCTAACCGCCCAGTCAACGGTCAAGCACGAACTCCGAGGTGGTTAACCACCCATGTGACCAAACTTAAATGCAACTGCAATTAAATCCGGCAGTCAAGGCGAGATTGGCGGGTGGTATGGCAGTGGCGCCAATTCTGACAGTCCCACCAACTTTGGCGGGCTTAATTGGCTCTTAAGTAAACTTAGCTAGAGTTAATTCAGGGCAAACAGGCAGTTGGAGTAAATGTGCCATAACTTTGGCTAGGAAAGGCCTTTTTGGATGAATCTTTTTTTTTTTTGGGTCTCTTCGACATTCTGAATCCATTGGCACAAGTTTCACAGCCAACAGAGGTCGTTTGCAGGTGTTTTTGCTCCGTGGAAGTTCTAGGAGCCACTAGGGGCCAACATTGTGAGAGCTGTATTGGGTTGCAGGTACCCATTAGATGAGAACCAATAGTCATTCTTGACTGATTTGAGCGTTCTAAATCCATTTTTATAGTCCATTTCACCTGTTAAGGATTGTATTCAGTTGTACAATCATTTTGAGCTTTTAATCAAATCAAGGACATGCCCATTTGGGAGCCTTGGACCCAGCAGATGTAGCCCAGGAGGGGTGAACTGCTTCATCATATGCTATTGCATCTATGGTTGAGTTTTCTTTTAGAACAAATCTGTTTTAGTATGTTAAACAGATAAATGAATTAATCCTACTACACATAAAAGGGTTATAAACTGCATCAAAACTCATTTGTTTTTAACTGCAAGACATGTACATCATTTGCACAAGTATATTTACTGAATTGAATACCTTGCTAAGCATTTTCAAGTAGTTTCAAATTCAGATCAAGATGGTATCAGAGCAAGTTTTTGTTGTTTATATGCTCTAGGAAAAGTTATATAAATTATAGATAGAGTATGAAGCAAGCCAAGAAGCCTTCGAACCGCTTTTGATATAAAATTGCGTAGTAGATAAATGGTACTTCAGTGAATCTCTGGATTAGTTTATATTTTGAGCATTTGTGCAATCAAACTTGACTGTTTTATTGTGTGCATGAGTTTGCTTGAGCTCATTTTGGGATAGCTGATGTTAACCCTTTCTAAGAGTTGAAGGCATTTGGTCAATAGCTTGTCATTGTTGAAAGCTTTGAGAACTCTGTTTGAAGTTCCTTTTGTTATTTGACCATTTACATGATGTCAATTTCTTCTGCAAGTGAAGTTTCCTCCTTCACGAAACTCTTCATTGATGACATGAAAGAAGAGTTCATTAAGGTGAAGGACATGGTGCAGATTCTCCTTGAGGATCAAAGGGAAAGTGTTCAGCTTCGTGCACAGTTGTTGGTTCTTTTGAAAAGCATAGAAGAGGTATAGGGTCCAAATTGATGTTTAAGATGGGCTATCAAGAAGGCAAAGGTTTGGGCAAGCATACACAAGGCATTGTTGAGCCTATTTGTGTTGTGGAGCGACCCAAGAATGTTGGTCTTGGATATGAGCAGTTTAATGGCGAAGAATCCAAATCCTTGAATGGATGTGATGCAAAATTAAAGAGAACATTTATCCCAAGTTCTCAATTGCATCAATATTATAATGGCATACATCCTTACCATTGTTTGAAGCCATCATTGCAGCAAGTAGAGGGTAAACATGTCGCTTATGGCGAGCATGCAAATATAAACAGTTTTCAAGGCAAGCACAATGATGAAAGCTTGAAAAGGAAAGTTGTTTCCTCTACCAATTCATCATCTTTCGAAGACAAAAAGGATGGACATTCTATGCAGCAAAAGAGGTATAATCATTCTTTGCTCAATGATTATTTTTCTTGTTCAAAGGAAAGAAAGTTTTGTTGCACATTTTGTGGTGGATTTAACCATGTTGCTTCAAGATGCTAGTTGAAAAAGAAAGCACACAGGAAGCAGAAGAGGCAAAGGGAACTTTCTCCAAAAGTGCTTAAGAGTTGCACATTTTGTCAAAAGAAGGGACATGATGTCTCTCATTGTTGGACCTTACATCCAACAAGTCATCCAAAGCACATGCAGCTTGAGGACAAAAAGATTGGTGCAAGTGAATCGATGGATTCCATTATCGATGTGCAAGATGCACATGCAGAACTGTTGTTGCAACAAAAGACGCCATGGAGTTTGATTTTCATACTCATTTTGTACATGCTTAACAATCATGCATTTCAGTTGAAAGGTTGATGCAAGATTGCATGTGAAAGCAGTTTCAGTTTGCAGGACTTTTTATGTTGTTGCAAAATTTCGCCATGGAGGTAAAAGATGAGTATGGTACTCACTATTATTGCAGCAATGTCTTTCATTTCAGCTCTTTGTCACCCACATGTTGTTTTTTGGGTTGATGTACTTGTTGGTCTTTGAAAAGAAGAGTTGAAGTTGCACCTGTACATAGAGGTTGTAGGTGTATTTGTCGAACTGTATATAGTTCATTGTACATGATACATGCATATGTGTTTGTAAATGTATCTTGTTGTTGGTCGACTAGTGTCGCTTGTGAGCACACTTTTTACATTGTCGATTGTGTCACACAATGTCCACCGACTTGTGTCGATTGTGTCGCACCTTGATTATCGACTTGTGTCGATTGTGTTGCATATGTTTTGTCGACTTGTGTCGGTTGTGTACACACTTGCTACATTTATGGTTGAGTCCATTGTTTAGCAAATTTTAGGTCAACTTGTCATTGATGATTGTCTTGTTGCACAAGGTACCTTTGGTGTCATTTGGTGCAGAGAACGAAATTGGTGCAAAGCAGTGCACAATTCCATGAGCTGGAAAAGCATGCAAGCAAAGAGGCCTCAAATTTCAGCATGGGTCTCTACTTGGTTCATTATGGTTTGCTTACTTTTATTGTTTGTGAACAGAACCATTGTACTTCTTTTTGAGAAGTTTTTGCAGCACGTATCCCAAGATTTTGGGATGAGAATTTGCATTACTTTCAGCATGCTACAGCCGGTACAAGCATTCTTCTACAACTACTTCATTTTTGGAAGTTTGTTGTGGGTATTGGCCTAAGTCACCTTCAGTTTTCCTTCTGGAGAAGGAGGTGCCATTGATGGGCATAATGACAGTTGGCAAGCCCGCATGTTCAGTGGAAGATTTCAGCTCATACATCAGCAAGTGTCATTGCTGGTTTCTGCAATTTTCAGATTTGTCTGGCAAGAAAACTTGGTCGGGATTCGACAAGTACTTGGCTTATTCAGCAAAAATTCGCCATGACGACAGTTGGCAAGGCAGGAGATTTTGGTTATCTTTCTACTCATTTGGCTGAACAGAAGAGGATGTTTTTGTTCTCTCATTTGTTGTACAATTCAGTTCAGAGTTTTCAGTAAGATTTTGGGGTCCAAAAGCCTCTCATTTGGGAGATGTGATCAGGATCTCAAGACCAAGTGTCGAAAAATGCTCAAATTTGAAAGAGCTCAGATTGGGTTGGAACCTAAACGACTGGATAGATTTCGTCTTCCTGATTCTGGCTTTGTGAACAGTTCGAAAAACGAACTCCGTATGTAGAAGTTATTCCAATTCTAAAATCGCCCAATATCCTCCATTTTTTGAATTTTTCAAAAAAAATTAAAACAGAATATTTTGGGAATATTCCATTTCTGGTAGCCAATAGAATGCTGCCACGTGGCAGGCCCAAAGGCCACCACGTGGCCTAGGTGACATCAGCATATGGATTGGGCGCATTTTAAAATTTTGTTTACAATTCTGTGGGTCGAACCCACGACCTACCCATAACAAGCGCAGAGCTTTACCATTATCCCATGGCGGCGATGCTTAAATGGTAATGGAAAAACTATTATGTTAAAGGAGCTAACCGCCCAGTCAACTGTCAGGCACGAACTCCGAGGCGGTTAACCGCCCATGTGACCAAACTTAAATGCAACTACAGTTAAATCCTTCGGGCAAGGTGAGATTGGTAGGTGATATGGCGGTGGCGCCAATTCTGGTGGTCCCACCAACTTTGGCAGGCTTAACTGGCCCTTAAATAAACTTAGCTGGAGTTAATTCAAGGCAAACTGGCAGTTGGAGTAAATGTGCCATAACTTTGGCTAGGAAAGGCCTTTTTGGACGAATCTTTTTTATTATTATTTTGGGTCTCTTCGACATTCAGAATCCATTGGCACAGGTTTCATAGCCAACAAAGGTCATTTGCAGGTGTTTTTTCTCCATGGAAGTTCTAGGAGCCACTAGGGTCCAACATTGTGAGAGCTGTATTGGGTTGCAGGAACCCATTAAATGAGAACCAATAGTCATTCCTAACTGTTTTGAGCATTTTGAATCCATTTTTACAGTCCATTTCACATGTTAAGGCTTGTATTCAGCTGTACAATCATTTTGAGCTTTTAATCAAATCAAGGACATGCCCATTTGGGAGCCTTGGACCCAGCAGATGTAGCCCAGGAGGGGTGAACTACTTCATCATATGCTATTGCATCTGTGGTTGAGTTTTCTTTCAGAACAAATCTGTTTTAGTATGTTAAACAGATAAATGAATTAATCCTAATACACCTAAAAGGGTTATAAACTGCATCAAAACTCATTTGTTTTTAACTGCAAAACATGTACATCATTTGCACAAGTATATTTACTAAATTGAATACCTTGCTAAGCATTTTCAAGTAGTTTCAAATTCAGATCACCAGGGAGATCGAGAGACAGGAACATGAAACGAACAAGCAGCGCATTTTTGGCTACAAAGCCACAGACAGAGAGCATAGCAGGGGAGGCAGTAGTGCAGGAAAACGTCGAGGCAGAGTTAGCACAAAGACAGAGAGCACTGAGGGAGTTTGTGCACTTATATAAAACTTGATAGGTTCAAGTAAAGCTCTTATTATTGTATTTTGTTGTGTGTGAGGCTCAAATTGAGCTCATTATTATAAAAAGAACTCTGCTTGAAGACATAATAAAGAGGCCACCACTGAAGGCTAGACCAGGAGATGTAGCCCAGGAGTATTGGGTGAACTCCTCATTAAATTTGTTGTGTCATGTGTTGTCTATTATGTTTTGTTTACTGCTTCATTGTCTGTGCATTTCGCAATCTTATCGATCCATTGCTTAAAATGACATAGACAAATCCATGCACATAAGTCTGTAATACCTTATTGTTGTCTTAGATCTCATTATTAGATCACCTATCCAATAAATGGAAAGGCCATACAAATACATTGTCAATCTAGGCAATCCTCCATGTCAATGACATATCATAACCAATAAACCACATGCGTGTGCCATGCATGCCAAAACTAGTAAGGAAATTATACATGAAAATCAGTACGTGCAAGAAAAACTCATTTTAGTTGTTGATCCCAATGTCCTCTTGTGCTTTCCTACTCTTCCTTTGCCTTCTTGCTCCAAATCCCAAGTATGCCACCCTCCTCCAAGAGTGCTCCAAGAAAACTATAAGTGTCAAAGAGTATGAGAGAGAGAGAGAGCATAATAGAGAGCTCCAAGCTAAAACTGGGAAAAGTTTGTCAACTAATCCTCAAAAGCCTTTTTATTGACCTTGCCTCTAGTTTCTTCAATTTTCCATTATTTTCCTTCATTTTCCTCCTCACATGCAACCTGTGACATTTCACCTCCATTTTCTCCTTTTTTCCATTTTTTTTCATAAATAAAATGTCAATTAATGCCACTTTGCCTTTCCAAAGCCTTTGCCAATTTCCATAGCCATTAATTAATCACAAGTGATCCCCATCACTATGTTTTTGCCCAACATTCAGCTTGGATACGTGTCCCATGACCACGGTTATTATTTTGCATGTATTAACTTTATTACATGGATTTTTTACCAAGGTTGTTACACATTTATACAAGAAATATCAGGGGTGAATTAAAACCAGTTCCCTAAATATGGCCTATGAAGTCATGATTAATCTACAAAGGGTTGTCTCTTTGATATTTTGGGTCAAATATATGTTCACATAGGGTTGATTTGGCATGGATATGAGAACACCTCAAATTGGTTTGTTTTGTTATCTCCTTGCTCTATTCGGGGCATAGTTGAACAACAATCGCAACAAAAAATATAGCCTTGAAAGAACCACGATATATCCTGATACACACACTTTTTGGAGGAAATTCTCATGATTACCCTAATTGCAAATGTCTAGAATAAAACCCATGTTTTTTATTTTCCAAATTATACTTTTTGGTCTGGAAAACGAGCTCGAATTTGGTCACTGAATTCTTCCTAGCACTTTGGACTTTTGGTCATGATCCGGAGGTTTATAGAATCAACCTCAGTGCAATGTAAACAGCATAAAACCATTTCATCAACACTAGGAACAAAACCCATGTCTTGAAATTTTCCTTAGAGTCACATAAATATTCCAAACTTGGAGGTTGGTTACTAGACCTGCATAGGAGTTACAAGAACTAGGCAAAACCATCATCAATAAAATCAAACATTATCCTATCCAATTCTTTAAAATAAGGGAAATGAAAAAAATTAACTATTTCAACTTTTTTAAGGTCATTACGACACACTCATGGGAGAACTTATAAAAAGGGCAATGAATAGTGACAATAGTAGTGAAATGAGCAAGAAAAATTATTTTAAATGGTGAAAAATAATGAAAAATTAATGACCCAACACATCGTTCATTACAAATAGCACTTACACCTTATCAAGGATCTTCATATTGTATTATAGTGATGTCGATAATACAAAATCTGCTTGAACCCTCTCAAGTACATGTTTTGCATCCTGGTTGGATATTTCTTGGAATTCATTGTCACCCAACAAGGCATCATGGTTGACCCCCTGAAAGTCCAAGCGATTCGTGAGATCCCCCCACACAAATCCCTATGAAAATTACAGAGACTTCAAGGCAAGGCCTATTTCTTGTGTCACTTTGTTTTTGATTGCGCCACATGTGCTCATGGCTTCCTTCACCTCCTCCATCAAGACATCCATTTTCCATGGGATAAACAAAATCAACAATTATTCAACACTTTGGAGGACGCACTATCATGTGCACATTCACAAATCACCACCTCACCAAAGAATGAGGTGGAATTGTCATGCCCCAACTATGAAAATTCCTTGAATACAATTAACTGGAGATTTATCTTCTAACTAGTAGCAATTTATTTATCTTCTGAATTATTATTCGACAAATAATGATAAATTCACTATTACATTCGTCAAAATAAAAACTTTTCGGAAATATAAAATATGGAACTGAGAAATAGATGCACACACATAAAAATTAACACTATTGTTTTTGGACAACTGTCCCTGGAAAAACCCTGAAGGGAGAACTAGTGCAGTAAATGAAGGTTTTATTATTATGTAGCAATTTGAAAAAAATATTATAATCGGTTTTCTAACTGGTAAACCTCCCTACTACTCACACCCCTATCAATAATTTGCACTTCCTTCAAAAGTGCGCAGATATGGCCGTAGGAAATTCGTACATCCTTGGAATCACCTCCAGGTGAGTCATCCCTCCTCCCTTTGACTTTGAAACCAAATCACTCTGCCTCTGAAACATTGTTTCGACCACTGGAAACTAAAACGTGACTTCTTCTCGAAATTCACAATGGGAATTTGGCTAACCCGCACTGTTGTGTTCGACCTCCTTTGTAGGAAACTCAACCTCCTCTTTCTTGTCTCCTGGACACTATAAATACTAGGGAAATATTCCTCTGAAATATTTGCTCCCAAATTTTTTTTGCAATCCTTGCTCTGATGCTTTCCTTAGCTTTAACTAGGCCCTTGTTGAATACTTGCAACTGAGCAGTCAAATTGATCAACTCATGAACATGTTGTGGTCACCAACAACCCCCCTCTTTGTTTGATATTAGTAATAACATCAAGCAAAGGGGGACCCTTAACCAAAAAATCCAAAAAATATTTTTGTTTGAAAAATCTTTTGTATTAACTCCCTAAGAGCTATATCGCGTCGCAAAGGAAAAAGGAGCGCTTTCCCAAAGCGCGTAAACACACTGAGGAGGAGCGACGCGAGAACTCATCGCATCGCGTGCATTAAAGGCGCTCAAAAGGGGAAAACCTAAGAAGCCGCCGACGGCCGATATGCGACGTCGCACGTCGCAATGTCGCATAAGCAGCACAAAGTGACAAAGCGAAAAACCTTGCAACCTTGCGATATTGCGATATGCGATCTGCGACCATGCAAAGCTGCGACCTGCGATCTGTGGTGTGCGACAAATGAGACTATCCATCGCTGCGATGCCACCTATTTACCTCGCAATCTTCGATGCTACGATGCAAATCGCAGAAGCCATTCGTCGCAGGCATTCCTCGGTATGATCTGTGAGCCTAAAATTAGGCGCGCACCTTACGGGAAATTAATGATTGTACGCCTGTGTATCCAAAGATGATTATGTTGCGTTTTTCAAAGAGTCAAGTCATAATGGGTGACATGATTATGCATTCATTAGAACTTAATTGCTTTCATGTCAATCTTTTCTTCTGTCTCTTTTCATTTACGTGAACTATAAGTCAGCAACTGATATAAATCTATATGCAGGAAACATCCAAGGAAAAGCGCCAGAACTAGAAGAACAGAGAGGAGATGACTTCGCAGATGGATACCGCATACAGCAGGACCGCGGATCCCAGAGTATCACTCAACAAATGCTGATGGAAATAGGCTATCTACGACTCAGAGTCAAAGGCGCACAAAAGCAAAGCGTTTATGAAAGATCCTGAGTCCCAAATTGGGTAAAGCAAAAAGAAAAACGCTTAAGGGGAAAGACGTCTCAGAAAAGCCTGGAACAAAGAATGGAAACAAGTTTCAATTGAGAAAATCGTTCAGGCAACAAAATCCCCAGCTCATTGAGTCATTCGCACGGCCGGAAACTGAAATAGCAACAGCACAATCAGTTTGAAAGAAATCTGAGTTGTACTAAGTATACACGCCGTGAAGACACTCCTCCAGAAGAACACTTTCAAAAATATCTTCTAGTTTGTCAGAAAGAGGTGCCAGCTCTTGTTATTTCTAATTTTCAAGCTTGAACAAAAGGAAAGGACAAGCAGCCGACTCTTTCACGGCAAACAGCGCATCACTTATAGCACTAAGGAGCAGATACAGAAATGGTTAGAAATTAGATTCAGTTTCTAGAAATAAATTTGTTTTAGTAAAAGGGCGGTCATTTGAAGCCGTTCCCTAAATTTGTGTAATTAAAATTAGCCGGTTAGTAGTATTTAACCCTTCTCGTTGCATTGGAGAAGGGTCCGGAAATTTGTCAAAAAACTTGTCCTCAGAACATGCACTTTTGCACCCTCGGAGGGGGTTTTTGATGAATGGACGGATCAAGATTTATTTATGTTTGCATTTTAATACCTGCTACTGATGTTGCACTTCTGTACTCTTAGTAGGCATTAGAAGTAAGTAGAAATAGATCATTATTGCTTCAGGTCTGTGAGTATAAAGTCAGTCATAAATGGTACTTTTATCTCTTGACGAGTTTCTGCTTGCATTCTTAGAGTAATATACAGCTGATGTTGTTTATATGTTAACGTATGAATGAGTGGACTACCATTTGGCACTTTTGTACGGTGGAGTCATTGATTTATGCTTAATACATGAATAACTGATGATGCGATATGCTGTTCACAACCGTTTTGTTTAACTTCTTATGCAGGATGGTTCATCTTAATTGATTTATATTCTCATAATAGCTGAATAATCTTCATTACCAGTTATTGTGTGAAATCTTTCTAGATCGCATAATGGAAAAAGTTCTATCCCGGGTTAGCGTAGATTAGATGTGTTGTTCTTGATAGATTAAAGTAGTATAAAAGTCAGTCTCAGAGTCTAGAACTAGATTAGCTTAGAAATAATTCCATATATTCATTATCAAATTCTACACACACACACATCATCAAACTCTACACTCATACACCCCCTTAGAACGGGAAGCTGGTCCCGTTATCCCCAGTCGGACCCGCTACACCAAACGGGCACGGAGCCGCCAACCAGGTTCTCGACCGGGTGGGTATCCCCCTTGTTGTTGACCCGATTTCAGGGCCCTCAACATATTTGGCGCTAGAAGGAGGGCACGAACTATGAATGGCACCTAAAGAAATATCAAAATACCATTCTAAGAGTAATACACCCTCATCAACTCCCTCGACTTCTCCAACACGGTTAAACCCGGAATTTGAAGTCGCTCGAGTATCTACCACTGCTACATATTCGAATATATCAGACCAATCTATCATTGATCCCCCTGAAATTCGAACTTTGATTCGTAAACTCCAGGGATTCTATATTTTTAACCAGAAGTCTGATAAATCTAAAAGCAGCGTGACTTCGCAGTACAACCCTGCTCATCCCCTTACCAGATCAAAGAGTGAAAAATTTGGCATACAACCAAGTGAACTCCCTCTCCCTACCAGGAAAAGAGCAAGGAAAACACCACCAGAGTCTGACGGTCAGACTCCTTCATCCACTTCGTCCATATCAACTCCCTCACCGCGAAGTCAACCACCCACTCTTTCATTCCAACTCACTCACCCATCTTCTACAAACCTTCCTCTTCAAACATCAAAGATCTTAATATCTTCATCTTCTCAGCATCAGGGATCGTCTTCTGCACTTCCATTAACTAGCAGCTCAACGATGGCCCAGTCTCCATGGAACAATCCTGGGGCGGTTTTAATGCCTCCACCCCTGAGCCCTATACCGGCCCATCCTGAGAAATGGCTGCTTAAATTCAATCCGGAAGCAGGAATGCTAGCCGAGGAACATATCAATAATTTCATGCTTTCGGTTAATCTCAACGGAGTCACTAACGAAGACGCTGTTGTCCGGCTGTTCCCTTATACAATGCAAGGAACAGTCGGGTCATGGTACTTTTCGTTACCTTCCGGATCCATCACAAGCTGAGACATTTTTCAAAGTCAGTTCCTCACCAAGTTTGGTGATGACAGATCCACGGCGACATTGATCAATGACCTATCTAATCTTAAGGCTGAGGCTAGAGAACCCATTAAAGATTTTAACTTACGGTTCAATAAGATCCTCAACAAAATCCCCGCTGCCTCACAACCCAGCGAGGAAGTAAGATGTGAATGGTACATCACGGCTTTACCTCCAAACTTGGCTATCTTCGTAGATAGGGCAAACAAGACCACCTTAGTCGACAACTTAACAGAAGCGTTAGCAGTGGAAAAATGTGTGGTAGCCCTAGAAAAGAGATCCGCTATAGAAGAACGCAAATCTAAGAAGATCTCTTTCAAAGAAGACACCAAGAAGAAGCAAACGAAAGATCCTTTTGATTTGGAAGGATTACAAAAAGTGTTGAAAGCCATGTCAAACGAGATGATTGATATTAAGAAACAAGTAGCCGAGACTTCTTCGAAAAAGCCCTTTAGGACTTTTAAAAGAAATCCTCCCATGGAGGTAAGACCACCTAGTGTTGTCTCAAACGTTGAATCTGAAGAAGACGAAGAAGAAGAGAATACCACTGAAGGGCAGACCGACGAGGAAGAGGTCGTAGAACTACAAGGAATGTGGGACTTCATTCTCCCACAAGAAGAGGATCAAGAAGCATTTCCTGTTAGCACGAGAAGCAAAAATCAACTTGATCCTCCCCTAACTACCCCAAAACAAAAGGGCGCAAGCCCTGCAACAAAAGAAAAGGTCGCAACAAAAAAGACAACTGCTAAAGCGACCCAGTTTAGCCCAGTCCAATCTGATCAAACGCCTCCATCAAGAACACTAATAGTGTCGGATGAAATGGAGTATAACATCATTGATGACATGAAGAAGACTAGGGCTAATATCACTCTGTATGAATTGAGTAAATTGAAACACCAGCAGAAAATAATGATGAAAGAATTACATGTTGTGCCTACTACATCTTTACCTACAGCTGTAGCTTCTCACAATCTGGGAAGGCCTCCAACCAACACGATCAATAAAATTGATCCAAATGACATCGCCTTGATTGGGGGAAGATCAAGATCTCATACTCCTCCTTTTCTTCTCACATATGAAATCTTCAACAAAAACGTGCACAATTGCTTGGTCGATTCTGGTGCTTCAACGAATATTTTACCCAGGTCAATATGTGCCAAATTGAATGTGCAACCTCAAAAATCTGCAGTACGTATAGTTCAACTTGATCGATCCCAAGTCGAAGTGATTGGTGAACTCAATCAGGTGACCATAAGATTGTCGTCTAACCCAAAAGTGTGTCAGGTTATCGACATTCTAGTAGCTGATATCCCTTAATTCTATGGTTTGATTCTTAGCAGGGATTGGTCGGAAAAGCTCCACGGATATTTTTCAACCGATTGGTCGCACATGTGGTTACCATACAATGGTAAACCAAATCAGATAAAGGTTGAACGAGAATTGCACCAAAAATACATAGTGACAGAACTGGAAGGAGAAAATGAGGCCATAACGTACAATAGCAGTATTGTAGGCAATTACGCAATAGATTCTTTCCTAGGTAATTTCAATGCTCATATTTCACCATACTTAGAGAATTCAGTTTTATCCCAAGTTGAAAATTTCTCCCAAACTGATGACTCGAAATGTTTTAGTTTTTTAGATAATTCTGTAAATACATCTTTATTTTGGAAATTATATTTTGATGGATCTAAATCAAATGAGGGGGCAGGAGCAGGATGCGTTCTGATTAACCCAGACGGGAATAAGATTATGCTCACATGCAGACTTGAGTTCGATTGCACGAACAACACAGCGGAGTACGAAGCCTTGGTTCAAGGCCTATACAAAGCAATCGGATTGAACGTTAAGTATCTTCAAGTCTTTGGAGATTCGGAGATCGTCGTAAAACAGGTACGTAACACCATACATTGCATGTCAAGTCATTTAAAGCATTATCAATCATTAGTTCAAGATCTCACTGCACATTTCGTAGCATTCAACATCTCGTCAATTCCAAGAATTCAAAACGCGAGCGCAGACCTGTTAGCTAACGTAGCCTCTAGACTTATCCCTTCTGAAGATTTTAGTCCTGATAGGTTTTCAATAGAATTAATCTTTAGACCATCCATCCCTGACAATATCACCAATTGGAGAGTGTTCAACGACGATCCTGACATCGTAAATTTCCTTACTTCTGAAAGATCCTACTCAAATCAGATAATCGACGAAGACCATCATGATCATCAAATACAACAAAATGGCTCTGACAATGCTATACCGAAATCGGTGGTCAAGTTAGAAGATTTATATGATTTGAAAAGTCGGTTTAAAAGGTCCGCCAATGCTAAACTTTGCAGTTCTACCCTGAACTATGAATTAGTAAACCTAGGGACCGATCAGAAGCCACAAAACGTTAACCTAGGTCACGGCCTAGCCCCTGAAGAGAAATCAGCATATATCCGTCTTCTGAGACAATACAAAAACGTTTTTGCCTGGAATTACGATGAACTAAAAACATACAACACTTCTATCATTCAACATGTTATCCCTATGATTGACAATGAAAAACCTGTCCAGCAGAAGCTCAGAAAAATACACCCTAACCTAGAAAATCAGATAAAAACTGAGCTTAATAAGTTGTTGAGAGCCAGAATAATCTTCCCCGTCAGGCATTCTAAATGGGTATCCAATATGGTGCCCGTTAGGAAGAAAAACGGAGACATTAGAATCTGTATCGATTTCCGAAATCTCAACAAAGCCTGTCAGAAAGATAACTTTCCCCTCCCACCTATGGAGCAAATATTACAGGCAGTAGCAGGCTCAGAATTAATGTCATTCTTGGATGGATTTTCAGGATACAATCAAGTACTGGTGCATCCCGATGATCAGTTAAAGACTACGTTCCGAACCAAATGGGGCACTTATGCATATCGGAAGATGCCATTTGGGCTGATCAATGCCGGAGCTACCTTTCAGAGAGCCATGGACATCGCGTTTAAAGGGTTAGTCAATAAATCAGTGGTGATTTACTTGGATGATATAACAGTGTACTCCAAAAAACGAAACAACCACCTCAAAGATTTGAAGCAAATCTTTCAAAGATGCTTGAGGTATGGGATTTCGCTCAACCCAAAGAAATCTTTCTTTGCGTTAAGCGAAGGGAAATTGCTCGGATTCATAGTGTCGAAATCTGGTATTCATATAGAACCTGATAGAATCAAGGAAATTTCCGAAATATCCATACCTCATAACAAGAAAGCCATGAAATCCTTCCTTGGACAGATCAATTTTGTCAAAAGATTTGTCCCGGATTTTTCACGTATTATTTCTCCCTTACAAAATATGATAAAAAAGAATTCAAATTTCAAATGGGGTCTAGATGAGCACGAAGCATTCAACTTAATCAAACAAGCTATCATCAATGCTCCATCTTTGGCCACCCCAAATTTTTCAGAATCTTTTACCTTATACACTTTTGCCTCAGAGAAATCCTATGCCGCGATTTTGACCCAAGTAAATCAAGAGAAAGCGGAAGCTCCAATCGCATTCTTTAGCTCGAACTTACAAGGTGCTGAAATTAATTACTCAGACGTAGAGAAACAAGCATACGTTGTTTTCAAAGCGATCAAATATTTCAGACCTTTCTTGCTTAAAGCCCACACTAAAGTTGTAGTACCGTTTCCGGCGGTAAGAAACCTTTTGGTGCAGAAAGACGTGGGCGAAAAGAGAGCTAATTGGATTACCGCTTTACAAGAATATGATCTTGAGATCAAACCAGCAAACATCGTAAGAGGTCAAGGCTTCTGCAAGATGTTAGCTGGAGCATCGCAAATCCCGGAGAACTCATTTGAAGAGGTACAAGCGTACGAGTTAAGCCTAAACGATGCAGAATCATCATATGCTAACACCATTTATTTTCTTAAGAACGGGTATGCTCCATCACGTCTGGATCATACCAAGAAAAGAGCTCTGAGATTAAAAGCTAAACAATACCAGCTCATAAATGATGTCTTGTTTAAAAGGAATTACGATTCTGTGCTTCTTAGGTGTCTTGAGAAAACTGAAGCCGCAAAGGTTTTGCAGGAACTCCACGATGGACCAGCGGGCGGACACTATGCCGGAGATGCGACTGCACATAAAATCTTGCGTGCAGGATATTATTGGCCCACGCTGTTCAAAGACTCATACAATCACGTAAGGAGATGCCAAGTCTGCCAGACTGTTGCAGGAAAACAAAGGAAATTGTCCATGCCGCTACAACCAGTCATCATCGACCAACCATTCAGTCAATGGGGCTTGGACATAATAGGTGAGATCGTTCCTCACTCTTCTAAGCAGCATAAGTATATCCTTACAGCGACTGATTATTTTACCAAATGGGTAGAAGCAGTTCCTCTCAAGACAGTTCATTCTGAAAATATTATTGAATTCATAGATCAATTTATCATCACTAGGTTTGGATTGCCAACAGCATTAATGTTTGATAACGCTTCATATTTTTCTGGAAATACTATGACTGAGTTTGCGCTTAAAAGAGGGTTCAAACTAAAATATTCTGCCAACTACTATCCGCAAGGTAATGGATTGGCTGAATCAACAAACAAGAACCTAATCAGAATTATCAAAAGAACAGTCGACCAAAACCAAAGGAATTGGCACAAAGCGCTGGTAAATGCTTTATGGGCTGATAGAATCACGAAGAAAGCTTCAATCAGCACTTCTCCCTTTAATTTAGTTTATGGGAGAGAAGTGGTTCTTCCGACTCACCTAGTCATTCCCTCTTTGTCTTTAGTGCAATATATCGATGAAGTATCTACTTCCTCTTTACAATTAAGACAAATGGAAATAATCAAACTAGAAGAACAAAGAGAACAAGCTAGGAAAACCCATGCTCATCACCAATCGCTAATAAAATCTTCTTTTGACTCAGCCATCATAACCAGAAAAAACTTTCAGATGGGTGATTTAGTTTTGAAATGGGATAAGGCTCATGAAGAAAAGGGCAAACATACGAAATTTCAGAAGCTGTGGCTTGGCCCTTTTCAGATTGTAGAAGTCGTAGGCCCGTCTACATTCGTGTTGCAGGATCTGGCAGGTAGGAGAGATTCTTTACCTGTCAATGGACTGATTCTTAAATTATACTTTCCATAGAAGAGAAATCTTCTATTTTTGTAGGATAGATTTAGTTTTTTGTTTTTTTTTTTTTTTTTTTTTTTTTTTTTTTTTTTTTTTTTTTTTTTATGAATAAAACCCGTTGTAAATGATCATTTAAAAAGGATTCATGAAAGAGCACGCCAATTCTCTATCAGATTTTGATTTCGCTTGTACAAATAGCAAAATTTTTGAAAAATCTGAATTTTATTATTGACAAATAGAGTTAACTTCACTTTGATTATGATACTCGTTTCGACCTCTAAAAAACTATGACAAAAGCAACCTCTGGTAAAAGAATTGTTTTGTATCAGCACCATGAAAGGTATCATCAATAATAAAATAAGCATTCTCTGCAAAGCTGTTGTTTTCAAAAACTCTATTATTGTCGTCTAGAGCTTTCTTAAGGAAAAACAATGACTTCCTCCCTGCTAAAAGGAAATTACAGCATTCAGAGAAACAATCCAAACAAAACACTATATCTCAAAGAATAAGAGGTCTCATCACGAGCCGGCTTATCATGATCACAGATATTATAACTTGCTGACTTTACCAATACTGTCTATCAAAACAGGGCAACGACTTAAGATTGTTGCAATCAAAAGACAAGAGGTCTCATCACGAGCCAGCTTGTTCAGCAAAAGTGTAAATCAGGTGAATGACTGTGTCATAATTTGGCCACCAAACCAAGGCATTGTTCTTTAGAGAATTAAAAAAGGAAAAGTGTGTCAAAAAGGATTTTTCTCTGGAATGTTGCGAGTAACCTCAAGCAGGAAAAAGGATCATTGCTGGATAACATGGTAACCCTGTCGAGGCTATGGACGCTTGCGGGCAGCAGAGGCTCTACCTATGACAAATGAGCATACTTTTAAGCCGGTACGTAGAGAAGACCTTATTTTATCTTTAAATAAGACCAAGTAATGTCTGGTGCGAATGCAAGAAGAAAACCTGAGGAAGCAAGAAATTGGGATATAAAAAGGGTTGAGACAAAATATCGTCGACAAGGTGAGAGGCAATCTACTCTATCTGTCCATAACAAAATTTAGACATATAAAATTTTTTGCTGTTTCGGAAGTGAACGGTCAATAGAAATGCAGAGATAACTGGTTCTTCACAGTGAATCGCCATTGTTGTGGTCACCAACAACCCCCCTCTTTGTTTGATATTAGTAATAACATCAAGCAAAGGGGGACCCTTAACCAAAAAATCCAAAAAATATTTTTGTTTGAAAAATCTTTTGTATTAACTCCCTAAGAGCTATATCGCGTCGCAAAGGAAAAAGGAGCACTTTCCCAAAGCGCATAAACACACTGAGGAGGAGCGATGCGAGAACTCATCGCATCGCGTGCATTAAAGGCGCTCAAAAGGGGAAAACCTAAGAAGCCACCGACGGCCGATATGCGACGTCGCACGTCGCAATGTCGCATAAGCAACACAAAGTGACAAAGCGAAAAACCTTGCGACCTTGCGATATTGCGATATGCGATCTGCGACCATGCAAAGCTGCGACCTGCGATCTGTGGTGTACGACAAATGAGACTATCCATCGCTGCGATGCCACCTATTTACCTCGCAATCTTCGATGCTGCGATGCAAATCGCAGAAGCCATTCGTCGCAGGCATTCCTCGGTATGATCTGTGAGCCTAAAATTAGGCGCGCACCTTACGGGAAATTAATGATTGTACGCCTGTGTATCCAAAGATGATTATGTTGCGTTTTTCGAAGAGTCAAGTCATAATGGGTGACATGATTATGCATTCATTAGAACTTAATTGCTTTCATGTCAATCTTTTCTTCTGTCTCTTTTCATTTACGTGAACTATAAGTCAGCAACTGATATAAATCTATATGCAGGAAACATCCAAGGAAAAGCGCCAGAACTAGAAGAACAGAGAGGAGATGACTTCGCAGATGGATACCGCATACAGCAGGACCGCGGATCCCAGAGTATCACTCAACAAATGCTGATGGAAATAGGCTATCTACGACTCAGAGTCAAAGGCGCACAAAAGCAAAGCGTTTATGAAAGATCCTGAGTCCCAAATTGGGTAAAGCAAAAAGAAAAATGCTTAAGGGGAAAGACGTCTCAGAAAAGCCTGGAACAAAGAATGGAAACAAGTTTCAATTGAGAAAATCGTTCAGGCAACAAAATCCCCAGCTCATTGAGTCATTCGCACGGCCGGAAACTGAAATAGCAACAGCACAATCAGTTTGAAAGAAATCTGAGTTGTACTAAGTATACACGCCGTGAAGACACTCCTCCAGAAGAACACTTTCAAAAATATCTTCTAGTTTGTCAGAAAGAGGTGCCAGCTCTTGTTATTTCTAATTTTCAAGCTTGAACAAAAGGAAAGGACAAGCAGCCGACTCTTTCACGGTGAACAGCGCATCACTTACAGCACTAAGGAGCAGATACAGAAATGGTTAGAAATTAGATTCAGTTTTTAGAAATAAATTTGTTTTAGTAAAAGGGCAGTCATTTGAAGCCGTTCCCTAAATTTGTGTAATTAAAATTAGCCAGTTAGTAGTATTTAACCCTTCTCGTTGCATTGGAGAAGGGTCCGGAAATTTGTCAAAAAACTTGTCCTTAGAACATGCACTTTTGCACCCTCGGAGGGGGTTTTTGATGAATGGACGGATCAAGATTTATTTATGTTTGCATTTTAATACCTGCTACTGATGTTGCACTTCTGTACTCTTAGTAGGCATTAGAAGTAAGTAGAAATAGATCATTATTGCTTCAGGTCTGTGAGTATAAAGTCAGTCATAAATGGTACTTTTATCTCTTGACGAGTTTCTGCTTGCATTCTTAGAGTAATATACAGCTGATGTTGTTTATATGTTAACGTATGAATGAGTGGACTACCATTTGGCACTTTTGTACAGTGGAGTCATTGATTTATGCTTAATACATGAATAACTGATTATGCGATATGCTGTTCACAACCGTTTTGTTTAACTTCTTATGCAGGATGGTTCATCTTAATTGATTTATATTCTCATAATAGCTGAATAATCTTCATTACCAGTTATTGTGTGAAATCTTTCTAGATCGCATAATGGAAAAAGTTCTATCCCGGGTTAGCGTAGATTAGATGTGTTGTTCTTGATAGATTAAAGTAGTATAAAAGTCAGTCTCAGAGTCTAGAACTAGATTAGCTTAGAAATAATTCCATATATTCATTATCAAATTCTACACACACACACATCATCAAACTCTACACACATACACCCCCTTAGAACGGGAAGCTGGTCCCGTTATCCCCAGTCGGACCCGCTACACCAAACGGGCACGGAGCCGCCAACCAGGTTCCCGACCGGGTGGGTATCCCCCTTGTTGTTGACCCGATTTCAGGGCCCTCAACAGAACAGTAAATTATGTCTTCTCCAATCCCTTCAACTTGCTCTTATAATCTCTCGTTGGAGTCTCAACGACCGCGATTAGCTCTCAATCGATGGCTAAGATCAATTTGACTTCATCAATATAAGCCTCTAGAACAACATTGATCTACGTTAATCAATTCACTTTAATTTACCACTTTTCCTAAGTTAGACATAAGAAATATTTAATTATGGCGAATTAATTTAATTAAGGTGTTTATAAGTCTTATATCGCAAAACCTTTTCTGGATTTTGGAGATCTCGTGTTCCTTAGCCTTTTAGACACAATTCGAGATTCTACACAAATTAACAACAACCCTTATATACATCCAAACTTAAAAAATTAAAGATATTGTTGCAGGTGAGACCACCCTAGGGTCTTGGGTTGAGAACCCCAACAGAGCAAAGGGCAAACCACAACAAGAAATGCTCAAGCAATCAACCTAAATGCTTATTCTATTGAACTGTGTAAGAGTGTCCTTACCTGGGAGTCCTACGTTTGAGTAGATCCCGCAGGGTGCAAACCCTCAGCTTCTCTTGATATCTTCGAAACCTGAAAATTATTCAAATGAAACATATACAACAGTAGAAACGTAAAGCATGTTCATGATATTAACTTTAAATCATATAAATGAATGAACAATTATGCATCAATGTAAGATTCATAAGCGAATTACAATATAAATAGATGCATAAACACATTTAATATCGGAAACAGAACAACATTCCTTTATTGAAGTTAGCTACAAGTAAAGTGGAGAAATACAACCTGAGTCCTTCTCTGGCTCCAAGCGGAACCGTCCTCCGGATTCGTCCTTTCCCGGCCTCAGCAATCTTCCTCCATCACCAATACAAGGATATCTTCAAGAAAGATGAAGGATATCTCTAACAAGGAAACAAGGGTTTCCTGAAGCTTTGGGGAGTGCAGGAGGCACAGGGATTTCGTCAAACTCGATCAGGGATAATCTCACTATAGTATCAATATCTCATATCTTCTCCCCTTAAGGCCTTCCCATGGAGGTTTATTTATACTTCCCCAAATTAGTTTTTTTAGTTGGGAAACAGTTGGGCCACGGGCAATAGGAGGTGAGTAACAGGTAAAACCTGTGAACTTCACCCGAAATTAACGAAATTTATTTTTTTTTAAGTGTTTTAACACATGTACGTGGGTTGGGTATATGCTGACCAGCGTGTACACACTTTTAACACAGGGAAAAGTAGCGTATAGAGAATAAAACACTATTTTTTAGATTTTGGACCAAGTCTGGAAGGAAGGGTTGCCCTAGGCCATAATTAGAGCATCAGATCTACCAAGAGTGGCAAATAGTGCTATAACAGATACCCATACGAGATCCCATAAACTCCATTTTCAAAATTGTCTACACTATTGGGATTAGGTATAAATACACTTCGCAATGGTAGCTTTAGTTCAACCTGCTAAAATTTTCATGTTTTCGGCTCTTATGATGCTCAGGATCATCATCATGTGTGTCTTGTTATTACTTTGCTTATTCACATATGCATTTTCAATATCAATTAAATATATATGCTACTTTCACCTGGGGTGCTAGTTTCATGATTGCAAGATACTTTTACCACTTGGTGTAGCACTCAGACACCAAAAAGTGGCATGAAAATCAAGGTATCATTTGTCATTGGCATTTCATATTCCCCCAAGATAAAAATGTATAACTGAGTATACTCCCTCAAGTTCACCATAGGGCCCTCACCCCATGACCACGTTTACCATTGCCTTCCACTTGGACACAATAAATGCTTCCCATGGTTAGTAGTTTCTCACTTACATGGATCACCCCATGCAATAGTACCCATTACATTAGCATCCATGACCATCATACCTCACCTATGAAACATTTACATGCATGACTTGAAAAGTGACCACATTTCTTCTTTTAAATTCATTAGTGACCATATTTCATCATTCTCAAGAAACCATGTGATTGATCACCATGAAGCACCACCACATTTACACTTGCCTTCCCACACCCCCACAATGCAACAGACCATTTGCACGATCATCCCTCATTCATTTTCCTTGCACTGATACCAACCAATAGGGCCCCCACACTCTGTACTCATTACCCTACATTGTTATGTAGGTCACTGCACATTCAGGCACCCGTATGAATGCTTGTACATTCTAAACCACTTTTACATTATTTTGGCAAGTGTACAAATATTTTTTTGGAAGAAAGAATATCACTCATGTTTATGTCTATGGTAGTCCCTAGTTGCCCTTAGTTGGAGTAGAACTCTCATATATTGTTTGCTCAATATTAATTTCATGTCATGTCCCTTTGTCAATTCTAACTAGAACATCATATTGTAGTTGACCCATTAACCCCAGTCGGAGAAACCATTTATCACTCCCCTGGGTGTCCTCCCAACTTCTGGGGCTTACCTATTTTAATTTATTTTCACTGTTGCCACTTTCACACATGATCCAACCTTAGGAAGTTTACAGTCCCCACCTCATCCTGTTAACCTTAAACTACCATGCCCTTGTCAACCATTCATGGTTCTCTACTTGCATTAAGTCTCAAGTGGATTTTCTGGAAAACCTCTTTTCTAGATGGTCACATCTTCCTTCTTGTTGACAACAACTCTCATTTTACAAGAAAGAATCAGTACCTTTGTCCTCACACCCACTCAATGTTGATCTCGGGAGGAACATTGGGAGTCATCATTACCCATTGACTTCATTGACACCCCCAATGTTAGACACTAGTAATGTTTTCACACTCAGGGAGCATCATACTTTGCGATAGTTCCAGTTCCCACATCTGGTCAAAGACCCATATACCAGGTCAGAACTTGTATCAATCACTATATAAATCCTTGGTTGTTCCTAGTGCATGGGGGCACACCCATCATCATTTTTGTTAGAGATGATTTCAAGGGCGAAGCAATCATCTACTTCAACAAACAACAATATGTTCTCCAATATCTTTTGACAAGACATCTTGTGTATTTGTAAACACGTTATTCAAAGTCTTGATCATGAGCATGGGACATGCTTGCGTTGTATGGATTTTTTATAAATATATTCTCTCAATACTAGGTTCTATGGTCTCTTTTAAAGGACTCCCTCACCCCTCTCCAAACAAGGATCTCTCTCTTAAGAAGTCAACAAGACTCATCGTTAGACAAGAAAAAGTGATGTATTTTGACTATAATTTTTCTCATAACCTCATACATCATGGGAAAAATGTTGTCACTGAAAAATCATACACCTAATTTCACTTGCTAGGTAGAACACTCAACACCGAAGAACAATATGTGCAAGTGTACTAGTGAAGACTGAAAAGCATCATGAATAAAAGAAACTAAGGGTTCCTAAAGTTCTCATTTAAAATTTTGAACCACACAAAGCCACTTTAGCAATCTTGCACGGGTCATCGTGGTCATTTATTCGATAGTCATGTGGATCAACAAAAGTGACAACTCAACATGCCATGGATCACTTCACATTAAACGAGTAGCCCTCTATTGACAAGACAAGCCTAGATAGCTTAGTCTCAATGTATTCCACTCTTGAATTGGCATTAAGGAGCCTCTAAAAGACTTCCCTTGTCTCCCACTAGATCAAATCTCATAAATTAGGTAAAGGGAGGCAAGGATTGGGTTTGGGCCTATAAATACCAACACAAAGTTATGCAACCAAATTTCCAAGCCAAATAACATTGCTTTGTGTCGAAGAAGCTCACCATTGAGAGCTTTCATTAGACTTCTTTGACGAGAGATTTTTATTGCAAGGAGAAGGAAGAATGACCTTCATTTAGGAGAGTTATAGGGTCCCTTTGCTCTATCAACTCCCTTTAGTGTCTCTCGGATGATTTGTAGCTCTTTTTTACCAAGCAATACAGAAAATTCTTACTTCCCAAATTCTCGTGTTCATTTCTTTTGTTTTTTCCATGTTGCTTGCATTGTATCTCATGTTCTTTATTATAAGTAATTACATTGCTTGTTTGTTATGTATCTATCTCACTGACCATCTACTTGTTGGCTCTATGCAAAGAACAACAACATTGCAATAGATTAGATTTTGGTACACCATTGCACCAAAAGACAAACAATATCTATAATAAAATTGTATTTACAAATTTAAATAATAACATAAGTGTTTGTTATAATAACCTTGAATTGAGGAGAGTGTAGCTAATCTCTTTCTTAATGTTATGATTGAATTTTAGCTAATTGATCAATGAAACAAATACTTTTATAATATTTTGTTGTATAACATCAACTCCAATACAAAAGAAATCATAGTAATTATTAGAGACCTAATCCCTAAGGATTATGATATTCTCTTGAGGAAGAATATGAAGAGTCACAAATGAAGGTGAACAATCATTGGGAGTTGAAGAGGTCTCTTGGAATATGAAACCAAGGGTCATAAACTATTGCATTTATATGTGTTTATTATTAATGAAAGGCATCACACTTTTGATCGTAATTTCTCTTTCACTCTAATGTTTCCAACTGTGGTATCAATGCATACGACTTCATACCCTGTTTGGTTGTATTAGAGCCATGTTTTTTTGGTGCTCGTCTATTAGTTCAATGCTCTAGAAACTTATGTGGCCTCTCTATTGTTTCTTGTGAACTCACTATGCCACCAAAATAGCTACATACTCTAAGATATCCATTTCTCCATCTCACGTGCATAAAATATGTGAATAAAAGAAGGAAATATAGGACAATAGATGCGCCACCAATGTTTCTTATTAATATAGGAAATAAGCTCTTCGAATTTTGTTTGGTTCCTAGTGGGATTGCTTTCTAGTGAGCTAGTGGTGCTACTTGTAAATTTCAACATTCTAGAGTAAAAAAGTAGTAATATAATTTGTTGTTTGTTCATTGCAAGCAAGTAGGAGTTGGAGAAACACTCATGATGACATATATAAAGGGTGGCAATGGAACATATACATCTCAAGCATGTAAATCCAAAATAGATGATCGATGGAACTATTTTGACTTGAAAGTCGGAACTCAGTTGGATTTCCCCCATTACTAGATAGACACAATGGTCACAACAACATTATATTTCATGT
Source organism: Pinus tabuliformis (assembly GCA_031772625.1). Lineage (NCBI taxonomy): Eukaryota > Viridiplantae > Streptophyta > Pinopsida > Pinales > Pinaceae > Pinus > Pinus tabuliformis. The sequence continues at coordinate 529,396,455 of CM062820.1, forward strand.
AGATTGAGCCCACTTATGTTGGCCAATACATGCTTCTCTCAACCATGAATCCATTTTAGATCCCTTGGTTTTCGAGTGGCAAGGATCAAAATTACTATTCAACTATTCAATACCAATTGCCAACACCAGAAATAAAAAATCATCTCTACCTCACCCGCCCTTTACTTTCCTCTACTTCAATTGTTTTACAAGTTGTTAGCATAGCCTTGGTATGCAACAATTATTGAATATGCTCCACTATTCAAGGATATGACATACTTAAAATCCTGCTAGTCTTTAGAGAAAGATAATATTCCATTTTCAAATTGCACTAAATCAATTTCTATGTAATTTGTGTCATGTAGACGTTGTTGTAGAAATTTCTCTATAGATCAGCTAGCTCTGATACCATGTAGAAATTCTCACTATAGATTAAAATAATTATGCAATGTACTAAAGCAAAATACCTAATCTACTTCTATAATCAAACTTGCGGAAGCTTAATCGATTTTGAGCAAGATCAAATAGAACATATATAACAAAGAAGAAGATTCAATCACACATGAAACACAGAAGAATACTCTGGGGAAAGCCTCAGCTAAAACCCCGTTATCTGTATTATCGTACAAGTGGAAATATCTTAGGATTACACAAAGCTTTAGCTCTCAAGATATCCAGCTCTCAGTACAATCCCTCACTGCTGCTCATAGACAGAATAGAAAACACATATGCCTTCCTTCAGTCCTCCAAGCCTCCTATTTCCTTGCATAGTTTCTCCTAGGTCCTCTAGCTATATCCTGTGTGATTCTCACCTCACACACTGCTCTGACCTTTGAAATAACTACACAATCTTGAAGGAGATAATTCCTTCTGCATGGATGAGTTTCCTTTATAGGAAAAATTCCTCCAACTGATAGTACATTGTCCCTTCCTTTAATCTCAATTGGGTCTCTGTCTGAACTGACATGCATGAGTTATTTATGAGAGAATATTTAGTTATCTGGAGAACACTAGTTGCATGTGTGCATGCATTAACTGATTGAACTCACAATTAGTTCCTCCAACTGTTTGGAACTAATTTAACTGGACTTAACTCAGTGAACTGAGCTAACTAATTACAGCTCAAATACAACTCATCCTTATCTCCTTAATTAAGGGATAACTTCCTCAATCAAAGGGATAATTGTTGCATGTCTTCACATAGACTTCATGTTTGGTTTTGTCCAACTAATTAACTCAAGATGAATTAATTAATTTTTTTCAAACAGTTAGTGGGACTAAATTCGAATTTTAATTCTCAATTTTAATTCAAGGACTAATTAAAATTAGAATCTATCCCGAAATGCTATTTATAGCAATGTTATTTTTAGCATTTTTATTTTTTGCTATTTCCAACTGAGTTGGAGTATATCTTGAAATGCTATTTATAGCAATGCTATTTTTAGCATTTCTTGTTGCTATTTTCAACAGTTGCTCCCTTAAAAAAATGTATGTGAGTTGTGCGAGAATGAAACTCACACAAAGTACCAAAGATGGTACTGCACATTGAGAAGTTTGACGAGGATTTCCTTGCCTATGAAGTTAAAATTATAACAATTTTTTTCCAAGGATTTCAACTAATGAATCTTGGTACCATTTAAGGCATTGCAGCAAAAGAGGTGAGATTCTAATTGAAATACGAGTCTCTGTCTCAACATATTGACAATAATATCCATTGCAAGATTACATTTGATTCGATGTTGTTTCTTTATAAAATTATTCACAATTTGGTATAATTTCACACTTTCCTTGAGCTTTTACAAATTTAACTCTAGTATTTTTACTCTGGCATTGCTCGGGGGTGGAGCTTTCTTACATTCAACTCTAGAATAATGATAACATGTAAATAATATTTTTGTAAGTTTACCTTTACTTGTTGAATTACATTATAAATGGGTGCATTATAGGTAGATGTTGGCACACTTCATTGTTAATATTGAATCATTGAAAATGGATTAAATTGAATTCATACTTAAGCATTGCTTTGGGGTATGGATTTTTTACATTCAACTCTAAAATAATGGTAAATTGTGAATATCATTCTTGTAAGTTTGCCTTTACTTATTGAATCACATTGTAAATGGGTGCATTTTGGTAGAAGTTGACAACCTCTATTTGTTAATTATGAATTCTTGAAAATGGCTCAAATTGATGAAGTATTAGAGTTATTGAACATCCTAATACTTTCTATTGTCAACAATACAATCACAATCAACAAATAAACTCTCATTAATGTTGAAACCTATTTCACAAGATTCTTAGGATAAAATTGAATTCCTCCAACTTGAATCACAACTCCAACACAGTAAATTACAACAAAAGAGTCATCATTTTAAACTAGTTCTTGTTTGGAATAATTTCCTTTTTTTACTTTGAAAAAGATTCCCATCAACATCCAACACATGATCAAATTAATGACATCAATTTAGGAGCACATTCAAATGAAAATGCAAAATTTCCACTTGCACTTTCTAATCCTAGCATTAAGCCTTTGCAAGGAATCATCAACAACAATCACAAACTAGTTTTGGATACAAAAAGAAACTGACCTTTCACATTCCATATTGTTCCAAACCAATCTAGTTCTAGAGTAATATGTTTCTTCAAGAAAGTTCAACTTCATGGAATCAAATTCCATATGTCAAATATTCAAATGGCAACATTGACATTGAATCAGGCACATGAAAGATCAATTTTTTGATCTTGTTCCTTGAGAGCATTGTGGAAAGCATAATCATCCTTCAAAAATATGTTATAGTCATATGAACCTTGCAAGAGTAAAGAGTCACCTTTGGTGGATCGTTTCTCGATAATAGTCATCAACAACCAAGAAGATATATCAATCACATCATAGAATCCATTCTTGAGTATTGACACATATTGTAGTGGAAAGATGTTTAATTTCCAACCTTGTATTTGATAAGGGGGTATTGGTGATTCATAGTCAAGTTTCAGGTTGCAAAGTCTTATTAATCAAGTGAAAACAGTCGAGCTTGATCCACAACTAGAATTAGAGACTACAGGCAAAGTCAACCAAAGCCATATTTAGAGATATAGCTAGAGATATAGACATGTTCCAGGAGCACTATTTTGTTTGTGGTATTCCTTAAACCAATATTTATTATAAGGCTCAAAGCTTCTACTAAACAATGGGTTGTGGTCATATTGAAGTCACCATGTGAGAGCACTTTCATTTCATAGAAGGCATCAACTTCTAGCTAAATTAGGAATTGTTTCGAGAACTTGTTAGGATAAGTTCTAGAGTTGGCGGTGAAACTTAAGCCACCATTTAGTAGAACGATTCAACTTCTGCTACCCATTTGGTTTTTGGTCTTTTTTAAACCACCATATTAAAATAACATGTTAGTCATTGGCTACTATCCACTTCTAGATTTCATCTCCCTTCCTGGAATCACATACACCCCATAGATAAAGGGGCCGAATGTTGTAAATCTAATCCTTAGGGATTATGGAATTCTCTTGAGGAAGAATACAGGGAATCACAAATGAAGGCAAATAATCATTGGGAGTCTAAGAGACCTCTTAGAAGATGAAACCAAGAGCCATAAACTATTGAAGATTAAATATGTAAAACAAAAGTCAACATTAAAATAGACAAGCAAATATAAAAAACCTTTGTATATTAATATTAATATTAAAATATATTTAGTATTAATAAAATTTAAGAATGAAAATTTTGTAAAAATTAAAAAGTTAGCATCATATTCATTCTTTTTCAAAACACAAAGTGAAGAGGTTTTTAATTGATTAAAAAAAAAATTATGAAATGTACGAGTGGTAGAGGACCGCTGTCAAGAACTGGTGGTAACCTAAAACTGAATTGGAGGAAGGAGAAGTTATTGCAGCGACTGCTGTTGAATGGGGCAGTTGGTATTTGTGTTTGGATATGGTGGACATGATAATTTGTTAGAATGGAAACCCACATTTCTGGAATTAGCTGATGGTTGTTGCTGGATGGGTTTCGAGGGTTTTACATCCACATTCGTATCTCTGCATATTTTTTTTAAAGGTTTTACGACATTCGGCCCTCAGGTTCCATTTTAACGAATGTTTTTCAAAAAAACGTTTGCAGAAACCACCTGTTTCTAGAGAAACTGGTTTCATAGACCATGAAATGAAAATTGTCATACAAAATGTTGTTTCCCATACTGTTTTGTTTCTTGTACGTTTTCTTCCAGGAACGAAAACTCACGTTCTGTATCTGGTAACTAGGGCCCGTCGCCGTACAACTCAATTTTCATGTTGTACATCATCACATCACAATTATCAAAACTCGTGATTTGCAAGAAACTAATTGATCATGAACACCATATAACACTTTAGAAACATTTAACATTGTGAATACCAAAAAAGCCTTACTAAGCCAGAACCGAAAACTTTATTACAAGAAGATCCAGGGCTATGATACATAATTTTCTCATAGTAAGTTAATATTTTGCAATCATCAAATTCATGACTTGAATTAAAGAAGTAAGGCAAACTTTTCATAAACTTAGTGTCAAAAATATTTTTTCTTCCATTTTACATATCAAAGGTTTGATTTGAATTCAAATTGGGCGACGATTGCACTGATCCAAAATCAGATTTATAAAAATTCTGAGACAAAAAGCAACTGAAGGGAAAAATGACCGAGACCAAAAGGCAAGAGAAATCCATGAAGATGATTAAAGAAAAATTGATGCAGCCGATTGAAAACCTCACCAACTATATAGCACTTCACATATTTAACAATTTAAATACCAAAAGCCCCCCACTAAGCCAGAAGTAAAGACTTCAGTTCAGAAAGATCCAATGCTACAATACAATCTTCACATTGTACATAATTATATCGCAATTATCATAACTCATGATTCACGTGAAAGTACTAAATTATAAACACCATATTGCACTAAACACATTTAACATTGTAAATAGTAAAAATGAAAACTTTATTATAAGATGGGCTATGATACAATTTCATATAGTAAATCAATATTGTGCAAATATCAGAAATCACAACTTGCACAAAGAATTTTAGCATGAATCTGAGGTGGTGGCCAAAATACTTTTTCTTTCATTTTATATTTCAAATATTTGATTTGAATTCAAATTGGATGACTATTCGAACTGAACAAATCCAAAATCCGATCCATTGACAAAAGGCAAAATGACCAAGCCCAAAAAGCAAGCGAAACCCATGAAGAAGAATTAGAGCTGAATTGATCGAATGTATACTCAGATGGCTAAAAAAAATAAATTAAGACTTCAAATGGATAAGTTGCCTAGGTTTGGGAACATAACAATGAGAAATGATCGTTTATGGTTGTCTTCATTATTTAGAGAATTAACTACCCACCATGCAAGCCCCTCCTTCTGGTCACAAAACACCCATAATCACTCTGGTAAACTTGTCATATAGAACATCTCTATCCATATCTGGCCATATTCTCAAATGCCAGGGAACAATTGGTGCACTGGGGATTGTCATCGTACTTTGCATTTTCGATGGAAAGGGTTGCAGGTTTTGTTGCCAACTGTTTGGTTGCAGGCTTTCATGAAGATGTGTCCTCATAGATTTAATATGAAACAAACAACTTTGACATCATGAATGGGCCACCATAGATAATGGATTCACCTTGGAGCTCACTCTAACGGCCTTAGGATTGAGATGAACAATGAGATGATCCTCATCAAGGCAAATGTTTCTGGCATATAAGCACAACAAAATAGAGAGAAAGAAGGCCAGGTGTTGATTGATCACCACATCAACATTCCATGTTGGTGCTCTAATATCTGCCATGACAGCACGTGTGCGCCACCAAATATGAATGGGTTTCCACTGCACTTGAATGAAGTCACATCTCTGTTTTGTTGGGAAGCCAATAGCAGGTGTCACCACCTCATTTGATTTCCAAGTGAATTACATCAGTAACCACCGTTGATCAAATCCTTTAATGATGGCCTCGATGGCCTGTGTAACATTCCATTTGAATGATCTTTCTGGTAGATACAACGAATAGAAAGAGAAACAACCTTCATCAATTTTCTTGTCATTGACAAATAAAAAATTGGATTGGTAATGGAATCTTTTGGGGATTCTTGATTGTGCAGTAACAATCAATGGCCGGTGAATTCCAAAACATACATACTGCCGGCATGTATGACTGGCAATGATACTGCAAATAGAACCAGTGGACAGAGGTGAAAGAGAGCCCAGTTTCCATAGAACTCCAAAAATCAGAATAGGAAGCACCGTAAGAATTGAGGGAAGGAAGTGAACACTAGCCTAACAAAAATTAGTAGAGCAACCCCAACCTGTAGCAAATTGGGAGCGCCATGCTAAATTTTATTGGAGTGTGAACATTCCTGGTTGAAGATCAATATTGGATAGTCGTAATCCATGCAAGCTGTTCATAAGACAACATAGGCAGAGCCAAAGATTAGTGGAGCGAAGAACAACCACAAACAAGGACTCTGCAAGTGAGATTAAGAATAGGAGATCTGGTTATTGAGAAAGCAGAGGAAGGTTCCATATCTGTGACTTTAACAATTTAAAAATTGTATGAAGAACTGTCAAGCCTAATTCCATAGAAAAAGTGAAGTTCAGTTGTAAGCACAGAATTGCCAAATTGTATAACAGAATTTTGTAGGCCAGTAATTCCTGCGAGAGTAAAGCTCAGAGATTTTAAGATTTTAAGATTAATCTTTTATTTGCAGATTTTCTTATACATGCGTTAAGTGTTATTCTCTATGGGATTTCTCCAGTATAAGCCTCTTTTCATGCAATGCGATTGCGTGATTTTATGATTTCTGTAATTGACAATATTGAATACTTATTCCACTAGAATTTAAGCTTGCACACACATAACAGGAGTGTTAGAACTATTGAATCAGAAACCATAATGAGTGACAGTGGTAGATTTTGACTCTCCTGCTGGATTTCAGATCACAGACACCCACTGTTCATAAGTTTCCACACAATTGTCATCAAGCCCATGTTTCCTGCAATGTTGAAAACAATGTTTATCTAAACACAATACCTTGTATTGCATAAAATCTTTGTAAGACATGACAACAGAGGAATTAAATCATAAAGGCCAAACTTGTTTTCACACAATTGCCATCAAACCCATGTTTCCTGCAATGTTGAAAACAATGTCTATCTAAACACAATACCTTGTACTGCATTAAATCTTTGTAAGACATGACAACACAGGAATTAAATCATAAAGGCCAGGTTTGCCTGAATGTCACGATAGGGCAATATCAAGTAAATAAAACTAATCAAATTGGGAGAAAAGAAGACCACAAGCTCAAAAGCATTGTATCTAATCTCTGGAACAAATAGTTTCAAAGATCAGAAACAAATATTACACTAAATTGTTTTCCGATAAAATAGTACCAAAAATTACAATTTGTCACCAAAAAAAATGTTAGGATCAACTTGCATGACCAATATCTTATGACATAATTAATTGAAGGTCAGTATTTTCAAATTCTCGTTGGCTATATCAGTTCCTCCACCTATGTTGTAAGGTCCATGATCGCACTAACAATATCTCCACTAGCAGCTTTTAGAGCTTTAATTGCCTCAACTCTCGATACTCCAGCTTGGGTCATTACCAGTTCAATGTCTTTGGGCTCCACTCCAATGTCATCTACTTCCTCATCTTCCTCCTGTGCAGCTGCAAATGATTCTGACTTGAGCATTACATGACTCATATCAGACGCCTTGAATTGCTCAGCTGCTTGTGTCTGCAACTGAGAACTCAAGTCCTCAATCTTAGCTTCACCAAACACTATGTAGGTATCTGATGTAGGACTTTTGAAGACATCAGGCTTTGAGATAACAAACAGAATCTGCGGATTAACAATAAGGGGATGTAAGAATAGTTTACCAAAACTGCTAATTAATGACGGTTCACGACAAAAGACCATTTTGTAAGACACCTCCAGGCTTCAGTTCTGAAATCTACATAAGAGAAAGAGAACTAGCATTTTTGTTTTTCTGAATGGTCACCCTAGTAACAACAGGAATGGGTTTCATCCCAAGTTTAAGCATTGCTTTCCGACAGTTTTTCTCACTCCTACTTTGCTTTGATTTCCCACTTCCGTCAACCCCTTGGTCTCCTGCAAGCAAGCTTATTTTAAGAATATAACAAAATGGAATCTATGAGCAAGATTCACTTCAATGTGTCATTATTTGATTGATAGTAAGATTTATAACAAAATGGATGAATCTATGAGCAAGATTCACTTCAATGTGTCATTATTTGAATGATAGTAAGATTCTCCTTACTTATGAGGATCAATAGATTTATTTGACTCACATCAACCAAAAGACTGCAACAAACAAACAGTTGTCCGTTGGGTTGTGGTCTAGTGGTTAAGACAGGGTGTAACCGCATTAATGTCCAGGGTTCAATCTCCACCAGGGCATAGAGCCCCTTATTATTTGTCACCTAGTTTGAAAAGTTTTATATGCCGCATTACTTCAAGGAAAAATTGTTACCCAGTATGACAAGTTCTATATGCAGCATTACTTCAAGGAAAAAAATGATAAAGAAGTTTTATTATTAAAAAAACCAATCCTATCGTAGACCTAAAATAAGAAAGGAAAATAGGAAGAATGCCACCTTCAGCATCCCCCTCTTCATCATCGTTGTCCCGTAATCGTCGTATTCATTGTCTTCGTCCTTAACATCTTCTATAATTGGCTCACCAAACTTGATTGATAAAATCAACATAAATCCATATCAGTCTCAGCATTCAAATCTCCAAATCAAATGATCACCATTACCGCTATTGAAACCAATAAAACTCACAAAAAGAGCGAGTTCACCCCAAAAAACCAGAACATCTATGACAAGACTATGTGAGAATATGAGGAGAAGAGTATAATAACTCAATTCCAAAACAAAAAGAGAGTTCACCATGCAATCCTACCCTGGAACTCGCTCTTTTTGTCTATGTGAGAATAGTTCATCATATTCTCACAATACTCTGTTCCAAAACGAGAACATCCATGAGACCAGAATACAGATAGGTCTATTAAGCAAATAGTCTACTAATAAAATAATTATAAAATAAAGCTGTTAGGTTTTTATATTTATGTGTGATTAGTAGAATAAAACAATTTCCACATAAATGTAATAAAATAAACATACCATAAATCTAACTTTTAAATTATAATTTTCTTTTCCATACAAATTTCATTTCAACTTTCAAAATTATTTAATTCATTAAAAAACCATTAATACAAACTAATTCTTACTATATTTTAGAATTTTTCATTATTAAAGTAACATATTTAATATTTTTCTAACTCATCCACATATTTAATCATATTTATTTTATTTTACTTTCCAAAATCAAAATTCACACCTTTTCCATTTTAAATAAAAATAAATAAAATTTTCAATAAAAATAAGGAGTTGTCTTTAGTGCGTTTTTTTGGACTTTCCAGTGCCGAAACCGTGAAAAAAATTGAGGTGAATCTTTATTTGTGTTATTTAAACTTTAGTTTTTCCACTGTATATATGGATTCAGCACCTGGAAAACCCCTAGGGCACTTCGATTGAACAGGATTCCCATCAAGCTTGTGATTTCAATAAATTCCCACTGGATTTTAGAGAACTTTGACCGGAAAAACCCATCGTAAAAGGTTCCAAAATGTCACACTAAAGACAACTCCTAAAAATAATGGGACATTCTATTTATTAAAAAAAAAGAGTTTAAACTTCAAAATAAAAAGAATTGAAAAAGGTTTTCATTTTACTCAACCTATAAATGACTATAGAGATCAGTTTAAGGGAAAAAAATAAATTTTCTCAATAAAATAGTAGAATTGTCTTTAGTGTGACTCTTTGGCACTTTTTGGAGTTTCTCACGCTAGAATATGGGGTAAAAGTTTGAGGTGAAATCTTGATTTGTGTTATTTAAACTAGTTTTTTTCACTTTATATATGGATTTAATATTGTGTAGCATTACCGTGAAGCGTGTGATTTCAATGAATTCCTGTGAGATTTTAGAGAAATTAGACTTGAAAAATCCATTGGAAAAGCTTCCAAAAAGTCAGAGAACTTGGGAAAAAACATAATTTCCTCAATAAAATAGTAAAAAATAAAATCATTGGAGAAGATGGGTGAGACTCCTTGCAAATCAATTCCAAACACCAAAACTCCAGAACAAGTTAGTTGGAAAGTAGTAAAATAAGATTTATATCAACATTATAATATTTTTATTTTTATTAATATTAAAAGGTTTTATGAAATTTATTTTTTTTAATCTATTTTTATATTAATTTTATCTATTTTTATTTATTTATTAAATAATAATTGTATCTAAAGGTATTTTACAGTTTAGTATGGGAAATCTATAGTAATATGTTAGATTAATGTTGTAATAAAAAACAAATCATAAAATAATAACAATAAAACATAATGTTGTAATAAGGGTATGTAATAGAGCTTTGACTTATATTTTTATATATTTAATTACTTTTATAACTAATACTCTAATTTTTAGATATAAAAACTTTATTAACTAACTATTAAATTAAGTTAATTTATTTTATTTTTAATACATATTTAATAAAAAAAATTATACATATTTATTAAAAAAAAAAAATAGGGTCCATTTTATAACTAACCGAGGTAACTTATGTAATTAATAATGGTTATTTCCCGTCCTAACTAACTGGTCAAATCTAGCCGTTGGAGGTCTGCTCTATCTCTATCTATTTAACTTGCTATGCCTGATCTGTTCATTCAACTTGTCCTGATGATGAACCACACTGGTTGGTTCGAAACACGTTGACAAATGAAATATCATGTGATTTAGGCCGAAGAATCTCTCATAAATAAAACATAATGTTGTCTCAATTAAAGAGACAATATAAATTAAAAGTTGCTTGCATCATGTAGAACACGTTGGGGACTACTACAAATCGATTCCAAACACCAAAATGTATTAAAATAATAAATAAGAATATTTTTATATAAGATGTAAAATTTATATATAATATAAATAGTATTATTAAGAATTGATATAGATTCATTTGAATCAATTTTTTCAAAATTTTGTATTATATATATATGAAAAAGATTTGATCCCACTAAATACACTTGGTAAATCTAAAATTAAAATAAATTTATGTTGGTAAATAATTATATACGTTTGATAAATCTAAATCTAAAATAAATTTAAGTTGGTAAATAATTATTGATATATAATAATTTGAATGGTTAAGAAATAAGTTTTACATTTTTCCATCCAAATATAATGTTTTTTCTAAAATATTTAATTCATTATTAATAAGATTAGAAAATTATTCATGTTTTAATTTATTTATTTTAATTTATAATAACTCTCTAACTATTTTACAATTATCATCATAATTTTTTTTAATTTATAATAATAATCATGGTATAATAACTTTTTTCATAATTTTTGTATTATACTTTTGGAGTTTTATGAAGAATAGTTTTTGTTTGAATTTGTTTAGAATATGATAGGAATATGTTGAGAATTGAAATCACAAGTTTGAATTGTCAACTCCCCACAATCATAAAAATCTGAGATGTTTTTCAAGGTGTATGCACTCAAAAACTCACTTTAAATAACAAAAGACCACAATTTGCTCAAACATTGTTTTACTAAATTCCTACCAAAAACATAAAAATGTAAAATAGCTAAATAATGTGGGTGTGGCTAAAGATGATTGGGTTAATTAGCAAGCTTCCAATTCACTCCCACTTCCCCCACAAGCTTAGGCAAACACCCTAACAATTTTTAAAACAACCACCATAAATGTAACTCGACTAAACTTTCCTCCAATATTCCTTCATCACTCCATTGCATCGAACAATTATCATTCCTAGTTGTTAGTATCTTGTATATTGACAACGATTGTTAGTGTCATTCATAACAATTATCTTTATTGTATCTTGTATCTTGTGTCCCATGGACCTAGCCACTTTGATCAAACTTTGTCCATACAAGTAGACTTGGCCAATGGCACTTATTTTAAAGTTACTAAACATCCTAAGTCTTAGGAGTTTTTTTTCTTAAACTTCAGACATGCATACTAGAGTATGATTGGGAGGGGATTATTTTTGAAAATCTTAAGTAAGATAAATAAACTTTTACATTTGTCATGTTTTTATCTTCAATTTAATGTAAAGTAAAACATCCGCTTTTTTTTATTATTATAAATTTTGAAGTTTCTCAAGAATCATATGTCTCGAGACACTAAGGTTGAAACTCTTTAATTATGGATGTCTCAAACAACAACCAAAGTATGGGTATCTTTAGTTCATTTTATGTTGTGTTTTATGTGTTCTTATTAGATGAATTTTTAAAATTTGTTTAGATGTTAAGTTGGGTTGATATGTGTCCAAGTAGAGACTGCAAAGAACCCATTTATGATGCTAACTTCTGATATTTTTGATGATGAATCCGCATGAAAGTGTTGACCTCCTTCTCTATTTCCCTAAGTTCCAGAATATGGGTTATGGTACCCACTGCACACCAATCCCTGACCTGATTTTCTTCCCTATGCTTCCTATACACACCATTTTTTTTGTAAGCTAGCTCTCAATTTGTATTAACTAAAGAATAAATTATGCATAGTCAAAAGTTGTTAGGCTACCACCACAGAAACTAGATTAGCAACAAAATAACAAATTTTTATTCATTAATGTCTAAGCCATAACACTGGCCACAAAATAATACAATATCAACTATAGACCAAAATCTAACTACTATCCTTAAATCTATTGCTATATGTAGGGATGCTACCAAAAAAGAAACATAATGGCCTGAGAGCTATGCGAGAAGATCGCACAACATAGAAGATGGCCATCAAATTGTCACACCATGCATGATGTTGCTAAGGTTTTATAGTCATTATTGCTAGCTTCTAAACAAGCTCCAAGTAGGAAAGTAAACCAACTGGCACCCAATAACAACTACAGGAGATACTTGGATGAGTATGTAGAAGGCTACCATAGAGATGTTATATGCACCAACACTAGCAACAACGCTTTTGATGGGCAGTTATTTGTGAGATTTGGTGAAGTTGTTTTGTAGAACATTGTTTGACAGAAAAACCCTTGGATTGAGTTCATGATAAAAAAAAAATACCCAAATGTTGAATTCTACCTTTAGTATTGTCATTTCATCAAAAACTCAACTTTTGTAGTTTTGGGTTTTTAACAAAGTTGGTTGCCGGAAGTCTGCACTTGTTAATACAAGATGACAATGCCAAATAAACAACCCATATATGGAAAAATGGAAGATGGCACCTCGGAAGATGGCTTGCAATTTGAGTTTCTTGTGAATTTTCATGGTCCAAACCCACTAAGATCGTTTGAATGACTTGACAAATCATTTATTGAAGGGTTGGAATTATTAGCTGCACACAAGTATTTTTAGAAATTCCAAATACTTGTTTTTTTTTTGTCCTTTTTGGAAATGCCAAATAATTTAACTAAGACTAGCATAGGGAGAAATATTGTAAGTTGTCTACTATGTACCCGAGGAAATAAATGAAAGATGACAAGAATTGAGCCAAGTCTCTTTAATAGAATTCATTGTTCTAATTCCTAATTAGTATTTTGGAGCCTCGCCTTGGAACAATTATACATGGGGAATTTGAAGTTGGCCAACTTTAGAATCCTTCAAATGTCTCTCGTATTAGGGCTACAGTATATGGATAATCACAAGGGCATTTACCTTGGGCCAAAAGATCTGACAATGCAAGGCATTATAATTCCAAGCCTCAAGATACTGGTTTTATCTTTCGTTATCGATGGAGGAGTGGCATAAAAAACTACATAACAACACTAGTTGATATGAGTTAGCCCATTTGCCAAGCCCTTATTCATATGTCAAGGGTGACTTCGTAAGATTTGTTCAAAGCCCCATTTCAGGAGTGATAAAAAAGATAGTCTTATCTGTGACTTGGCAACCTATTATGGCATAAACCTATAATCTTCCATTGCAACTTTATAAAGGTAGATCTCAAATTCACCCGATTAGTGTTTTGTCCCATGAATTGCTAAGTTTTTGAAATTTATTTTAGAACATTCTTGGTTACCAAAGAAGCAATTGGAACAAAGGTCGGCGGAGGCGGCTGGTTGGTAAAGTCGAACTCGTCATGACGGTCAGGTCTTGTGCTCGAACCTGAGCGAGGGCGTTGACTAGTTGCGGGTGTTACTCAATCCAGGGCCAAGCCCGCTCACCTTTTCTGCTCTGCTTCACCTACTAGGTCAGCCGCCTCTACCTGCCTTGGCCTTGGTCTCTGCCTCTCAGTGATGGCCCCTCCGGAGGTGGCTATTGCTCAACAAGCTTTCTCTGTTGTGGTTAAATCTTTGTCCCCTCAGCGCCCTCGACCAGCAATCTCTAAGTTTGTTAAAAAACTAGATGTTCTTCAAGAAGTCAATCTTCCCCCAGCTCTTCCTCACATGGCAGCTCTCTCTTTAGTAGAACAAGGTCTCATTGGACAATTCACGGGTCTTTGGCCTTCCTAGAAGACTGTGCAAATATGGGTCAAACGAAATTGGTCTGATAAAATATAAGGTAAAATATCCATTCACTTCTGCAGGAAAGGGTACTTCACCTTCCATTTTGAATCAAGAGAAGACAAGGATCTAATATTCAGAAATGGCCCTTATTTCATGGATTCCAGAGGCCTATACCTCAACAAATGGACTCCAGATTTTGACCCTGAAATGGATGTTCCTAGCGCTGTTCCAGTCTGGGTTCGGCTTCCTCATCTCCCTCTCCATTGCTGGGGAGACGAATCGATTCAAGCCATCAGGAATGCTATTGGAAGATTCATTGATCATAGCGAGCCAAAAGATAATATGCAAGCCTGTGCACGCATATGTGTTGAAGTTGACATAGGCAAAGGCCTCCTCGAGGCCATCAAACTCAGAGTGGACGACTAGACTCACATTCAACAACTGGATTACGAGTAGATCCCGTTTAAATGCAAGGTATGTCATGAATATGGCCATTTTTCCAATCGCTATACTAAGCTTGTTGATGTTGCAAATGTTTCACAAGATGAACAGTGGGAAACGGTCAAGAAAAAAAAAGACTGCCCCCACCCCCAAAGCTCATCCTGAAGCTGGCCCTCCCAATCTTAATGCATCTATCCCCTCCACTTCGTCCCTCTACAACTCTTCCCTCCCCCCCCTCTCATCATCCCTCACCCTCCTCTTCATCCAATCCCTTTTTTGTCCTCTCCCCTCCCGAAATTACTCCCCCTTCTTTGGTCCATGCTGCTTTAGAAACCTCCCCTCCTTTGCTTAACTCCTCCTCCCTTTCCTTAGATCCTCTCTCTACTAGACTCACCAGGAGTTCCTCCAAAGAGCATGGAGTAACTAGTGAATCTCATAAAAAACATGGGCCGGGTAGGAAGTCTGCTAAGCAACAAAGAGATGAAAACGCACAGAAAGGTATTGCCATGGGCATGTAGAATCCTATAGAATCCTACATTTTGGGGCAATATGATAAAGAAGCAATTAACAAGGAACAAGGAGGGCGAGCAACTCTCCGTACCCTCATACTCAATGATGAAAATTCTATCTTGGAATAGTAGGGGACTAGGGCACCCCTCCAAAATAGTTGCCTTAAAAGATCTTATAAATTGTGAGAAACCGAAATATTTTTGATATAAGAAACAAAACAGGGTCAGCAAGAAATGAAATGAATCATTGATCAGCAAAAGCAGTATAATGGCAGCATTAGTGAATCAAGGGGTGCCTCTGGAGGAATTGTAACCCTCTGGAACCATAGAATCTGGAACCACATAACTGACACAGTTAACCAGCACTGGATAAAAATTGTTCTAGATAACATAGCAGATAGACAAATAATAGTCATCTACAACATCTATACCCCAAACCATTACAGAGACAAGGAGTAGTGTTGGGCTGATCTCAAAGCCAACATAGATGAAGAAGAAAGCAGTAATATCATTCTCGGGGGAGACCTCAATCTTATACTCCATTCAAATGAGAAAAGAGGAGGCAGTTTCTTTCTTGATCCATACATAATGCAGCTGGAGAACATCATGCAAGAACACGACCTTATTGATGTTATTCCAAAAAATCGAAGATACACATGGAGCAACCGCAGATTGGGCAAAGGCAACATTATGGAAATACTTGATAGAATATTAGTGAATGTCACGTTTCTCTCCTCCTTCTCTACTGGTTATGCCACCATCTTTCCCTTCTCTACCTCTAATCATTTCCCCACAACTCTTACTCTGGAAACCCACTGTTCTCTAGGCCCCATTCCCTTTAAATACAACCGTCTGTGGAGCAGCATTCCGACCGTTAAAGAGATCGTCCAAAGCACTTGGTGTCAACATATAGAAGGGTCTCCTAGATACATTTGGGAAACCAAGCTAAAAAATACCAAACATATTTTAAAGGATCGGGCAAAAACCTGCTATAAGGAGCCTGAGAAGACCAAAAAAGAGATAAGAAGCAGATTGGAACATATTCATAGCACAATAGAGGAACACGGTCTATCTCAGGAGGACAAAGATCATGAAAGCGATCTCTACTTACAGCTGTATCGCGCAAACAGAGAGGAGGAACAAAAGTGGAGAATAAAGTTGAGGCAGCTATGGTTGCAAGGGGGAGATAAAAACTCTGCCTTCTTTCATAAGCAGGCTACTGTCTAAAAAATAAGGAATAATGTTACATCTATCATAGATGCAAACGACAATCTTCAAGCCACTCAAGGTGCCATTAGAAAGGCAACCTCAAACCACTACAGAGTTCTTTTAACAGAAACGAAAGAGGAGGAAGACTATTCAGATCTGCTGCAATATCTCCCCAAAGAAATCAACAAGGAAGTAAATGACAACTTGAATAAGGAGATCAGCGAGGAAGAAATAAGAAGCACTATTTGGACTCTCCAACCAGACAAAGCTCCAGGCCCAGATGGTTTTCCCATCTGCTTTTACCGAGCCTTTTGGGGAATAATTAAAAAAGATCTAGTCAAAATGATAAAATGGGCCCAATGCAAGGGCAAAATTGGAGGCTTCACCAATGCCACCCATCTAGCCCTCCTTCCCAAAGAGAATCGACCTTCTTCCTTTTCTCGATTTCGTCCCATTTCTCTTTGCAACTTATCCTACAAAATCCTGACCAAAATCCTTGCTTCACGCCTCAAACCCCTCCTCCCTTCCCTCATCTCTGAAAACCAAGGAGCATTCTTGGCCAATAGACAAATTTCTGATTCAATCCTCCTTGTCCAAGAAGCTATTCAATCCAGCCAATCTAGAAAAGAGAAAGGTTTCATTCTAAAACTGGATCTCGCCAATGCCTTCGACAGAGTAAGGCATTCTTTCCTCATTGTTGTTCTAAAGAAAATGGGGTTTGATGTGCCTTTTTTAACTCTCATCAAAGCGTGCATTTTAGGCCCTTGGATCTCTCCTCTTGTTAATGGCAGACCAGGAACTTCTTTCCAATCCTCCCGAGGGCTAAGACAAGGATGCTCTCTTTCCCCTTATCTTTTCATTTTGATGGCTTAATCCTTCAGCTAATCTTTGGATTTCAATCGGCGGGTCGGCCTCATCATAGGTATTAAATTTGGGGATGGAGTAAAGAATATAAATCATTCTCAATTTGCTGATGACACATTGTTAATTGGAGGAGCCTCCAATATAATAGCCCGATGTTTCAAAGATCTTTTAGACAAATACATGAGATACTCTAGAGGTATGGTCAATCAATTGAAAAGCTGCATTTATGGCTAGAATACCTCAGTTCAAGTCCTTCATAGCATCGCTAGTACCTTTGGGGTTTCTTGCAATTATGACTGGGAGCACTTCACTTATTTGAGCATGCCAGTGAGTGCTGGTCCATTAAAGGCAGAAGTATGGGATACTATAATAGATAAAATGAAGAGGAAAGTGCAACAATGGAGTTCCATATGGCTCAATCCAATAGGCCACCTAGTCCTCTTGAAATCAGGTATCTCTTCTCTGCCCTTATACCAATTCACGCTTCTCCAAGCTCCTGCCACTTTTCATCATAAAATGGAAATTATTCTCTGCCAATTCCTTTGGCAAGGGGGGGAAAATGAAAAAAAGAAGTTCAATCTTGTTAGTTGGAAGCAGGTCATTCAAACCCATGATCGAGGAGGTCTTAGAATAAGATCTCCCAAGTTCCTTAATCTTGCTTTTGGTGGCAAGATCATATGTAGACTCATCAACGACCATTCTGCTTGGTGGAAAAGAGTGTTGGAAGCTAAATATTTAAACTTTCCAAGACAACACCTCTTGGATCACGATATTCCTAACAGAGATTGCTCTAAAATTTGGAGATTGTGCAAGAAAGCAATTCCCTTTATGGCTCAAAACATATCCAAAGTTCCCAAGGGAGGAACTAATGTCAAAATTGGAGCTGATAGAATTATGGGACAACAACCTATTAGTAGCCAAGCCGGAACTAATCAAATCCTCTCCTTCTTTAACAACATAGGCATTCAACACTTGGATCAAATTTCCCAGTGGGACCCTCAATCCCAATTATGGACGGGATGGAATTTTCCTGCCATACCCATGGATCTCAAGGCAAGTTTCAATGTTCTCCAAGCCCATCTTCATAGCATAGCTCCTATTAAAAAAAATGTTATCGATGGCTACCGTTGGGACCCCTCTGGCTCCAATTACACAATTCAAGCTGCCCATCAGCATATTTGCAGCAGTAAGTATCCCACGCCCATTTGGACTCATTGGAAAACTGTCTGGAAGTCTGAGGCCCTCCCTAAAATTAAGTTTTTCATCTGGACTCTCCTAAAAGGGAAAATCCTCACCTCTGAAAACTTGCAAAAACGAGAAATTATTGGTCCCTCCCGTTGGCCGAACTGCCAAGCTGATGAAGAAACCATTCAGCACCTCTTCATCGCCTGTCCCTCTGCTACCACTTGTTGGAGAGAAATATCCTTCACCGACCATCTCCCTTGGAGTCCCCAGAACTCTATTGGAGAAGTTTTGTAGCTCTGGAAGAAGAATTATCCGTGGCAACATAAGAAGAAAAATATAGTCAAAAGGGTATGGGACACTCTTCCCTATTCTCTTTTGTGGAACATCTGGTTGGCTAGAAATCGCATGGTTTTTAAAGACAAAGAAACAATCATAAGAAAACTTTGCAACAAGGCAAGGAGTCTCACTCTAGAAACTATCTTTGCCAAAATCCAAAGGAAAATTGATATCTCTGGCCTTTGTGTAAAAGAGTGGAACTTCACTGGCTATTTGTTGGATAAAAGCAATAGTATCCAGAACAGGAACATCCTCAACAACCAGCCCGACAACTCTAACCATAGATGGAAAGTAAGATTAAAAGAAGAAGAGTTCTCAACTTGGCTCAGAAATTGCAACATCTGCTATCTCTTCTTTAATGGTGCTTCCAAATCTAACCCTGGAACAACAGGGGCTGGAGGAGTCATTTTTAACGCTAATGGGGAACACATTGTTACCTATCAATGGGGGCTTGGCTCCATCTCCAACAATAGGGCCGAAGCTCTGGCTCTTTACTGGGGGGCTTGTCCAGCTACATAAACTGGGTACAAACACAATAATGATCTTTGGCGATTCGACTATTGTCATCAGTTTAATGGTTCACAATCGAGGGTCCTCCAATGTGCTTCTTCAACAAATTATTAGCCGGTGTCAAATTCTCGCTCAACCAATGACAGATCTTCGTTTCTTCCATGTTCTACGAACCTTTAATAAGGAGGCTGACACCTGTGCCAACAGAGCCTGCAGTAGACCCATGGGAAATCTCCTTTGCAACTCAGTTGAATCCCAACATTATCTCCCATGACTAGAATCAACTCTTGGCCCAATTCGACCTGCAGCAATTCTGCTGGCTTTGACAATTGCAGCTCATCCAGAAGTTATCAGATCCATATCTCTGCCAAAATCCGTCTCGACAATCGGTAGCCCCTCAAATCTCCCATCGAATCTCTGGCAAAGATCCTCCCAGCCGATTTCCTTCAAGTTGCCCATCCATCTCTGCCTTGTTTTCTCCTCCTCCATGATTTCCCTCGTCCTTCTTCCTGGTCCTCTAACAATCTCACCTTTCCACTCGTCAAGTCTACTGTCAATCCCTGCCTTCTTATACGCCCTCTCCTTTTCTCATCCCCGCATCCCGTCTTTTTTCATGCCACAATTGAGCCTGTTGTCTGGCCTCTGTCTCACTCTGAGCTTCTTTCCCTGTTTTAGCATATTTTCCCCTTCTTCACTAAGTTCTTCCTTCAAGCTGTGTTTGTTCTTGTTGTTTGTCCTCAGTGTCGCTCTGAGCCTCCCTTCCAATTTTCGCATTATTTTCCCTGTTTTGTGGATCTAGTAGCTTCGCAGAGCTTCTCCTTCCATGTGTGCCAAGCAACCAGTCCATTCTTCCGCAATGGCAAGAAGTGAAGATTGTCTCCACTACGCCGATTTGCAGGCCGAGTTGGAGCAAATACGTACTCATTAGAAAATTCTGGATGCCAAGATCACCAATCACGCCTGGCTCACCAGCGAAAAGTGTGAGGCCGATTTCAAACTATTTCTTCAGAGAATTTCTTCACTTCAGGAGCAGTTCAACGATCTCGCCAACAAATGCAGCCATGCTCAGGAATCTATCGAAATCCTGAAGTTCATGATGGAAAAAAGAAGCGCTGTCAACATCAGCTCATCAAACATCAAGACTGCTGAAGCTGATAGCAAGCTTGAAGAGTCTACAACTCACCAGATCCGCCACATTAACATAGACAAAGCATGCCTTGCAAGTCCTGTTTTTTATTACTCCAGTTCATTAGAATTTACACTTGTCTAGTTTTTTCAAAAGCCAAAAATGGCGGGAACAAAGAGGAATTTTGTCTTTTCCTCAGTAGTTCCTTTCTTTGCTTCCCGCTCATAATGTCTTGTAATACAGGAGTTCAGCCTCCTCAAACTTTTCTTGGAATATAATCAGCGACCAACTATGTTAAAAAAGAAGAAGAAGCAATTGGAACAAATGTCATTTTGCATTATGTCATCATTGAAGCACTTCTTGAATCTGTAGGAAAGAAGCTCATTCGTTGTGTATCTTCAAGAAATTAAAATCTAGACTTTCTTGACCTGATGATGTTATAGATATAGTTACTCCGATTCCGAGAGATAAACTTGTTTTAGTAATCAAGGAATCAACCAAAAAACTTGTTCTTAATCATGCTGATGAAGTCTACCACGTTTATGTTGCTGGCAATTTGGATGTCACAAAAACACATCATTGTGGATGTAATGCCGAACTATTCTGCTACTTGCAATGCCATGCCACGGATACACCTCTTATAGATGAAGAGTTAATGAAGAGTGGGGACTTGATGAAGTCATGAATTGAGCAAAACATAATTATAGAAAATCTATGTGATAGGGTGCATGCCAACATTTCCATATGCCTTTTTGCACTTTGTCTCGCTATTGCAACAAATTTAATTTCCATGTCTTTACTTGCATGATTCACTGTCTTCCCTATTATTTTGTGGCTATTTCTATTTATATGAAGGCATCTGATCGCCGAGACAACTCGCTAGATTTTGATAACATAGTGATGTCCCACGTGCAACTCTTTGCTTTACCAAATCCTTTTGATTCCCCCACCCTTCGCCCCTTGATTCCTTAGATCTTTCATGTCCACATCCTTATTCCCTATAAGGCTACCTCTCTGTGTCACTCTACACTCATCTATACTTCTATAGGAGTGTCTTTGCACCTCTTGGTGCAAATACTAGCGGTACATTATTTAGGTGTGTATAATGATCTGATGATGGTAGTAGCGGCCAAAAAGATGTACGAAAACTGGAAGTGCACCAAATTGAGGCGACATCAATAGAAATTAGTAGCTCAAGGTTAATCATTATTTAAGCATGTATGTATAGTCAAATGTCAAGATGCAAGAATAATTGTGTATAGTCAAAAGGTCAAGATGCAAGAATAGAACTATGTTGTTATAGGTAACTCCGTCACGACAAACACCTAAATATCAAGTGTCTAATTTTTTTTTTTTAAACCACATGGCGAATGGTGAATCGGTAAGCACTAGTACTAATCTAATTAAGATTCAGTGTTTTTTTGCAAATTTCCATGAGTCGTTTCTTTTGCAAATTTCCATGAGTTATCTTCATGCGGAGGACAGCAGCATGTATGCCAGGGTTTAGGCTGTAAAATTGTTGAAGGGGCTTTTGCCGGATCCAAGAGATTGTAAATTTCGCTTCTGTACTCTTTTTTGAATAGAATGGATGATATCTCTTTTATGGAAAAATAACTAATTGCTTCATGTGAGATTCAGACTCGTATCGGGAGCTAATATCCAGCCAGAAACACTATCTATGGTCCAGGGCTAAAGGAGCAGGCACCTATACTTGCAATAGACGGGTGAAATTGCAGGCTGACGTTGCATATCGGCAGGGGCTACCGCTACGCAGTTGTTTTTGTCTTAAAAACATTTCCACGAGTCACGTATAAGCAGTTTTATTAGAAAATGGCTTGCATTTCCCTGCAAACCCACAGCTTCGTCCAAGCAAACCATGCATCCAGTATCGTTTTTCCTGCTTGTCAAACCCAATTATTTCAACGGTATTCATCGCTGAAAACCGCTTCTCAAACACCCCAAAACAGACTATCTATGCATAATGTCTGGTTCCATGGATGCAGAAAGCTCAGGTACCAACATCTTAAAACCCAAATAGGATCAGGTCGGGGACGAAGATCACACAAAACAGAAATCAGGGCCATGTTCACAGGAATCGTGGAAGAAATTGGAAAGGTAAGGGAACTGAGAACTGTAGAAGAAGTGGGCTTTGAGCTGACAATCGAAGCAAACGATGTCCTTGTAGATGTCAAGATGGGGGACAGCATAGCAGTGAATGGAATATGCCTTACAGTGACAGAGTTTGATTCCCATGCCTTCACAGTTGGGTTGTCCCCTGAGACCCTGAGAAAGACTTCATTGGGGGAAGTTGTTCCTGGGTACGCTGTAAACCTAGAGCGTGCCCTTCAGCCCAATTCAAGAATGGGGGGTCATTTCGTTCAGGGTCATGTTGATGGGACTGGGGAGATTGTGTCAATGGAAGCAGAAGGTGACTCCCTGTGGATCAAGGTTAGGACTGACCCATCTCTGCTCAGGTACATTGTTCCCAAGGGCTTTATAACTGTCGATGGCACAAGCTTGACTGTGGTGGATGTTTTTGATGATGATAATTGCTTTAATTTTATGTTGGTGGCTTACACCCAACAGAAGGTGGTCATTGCAGGGAAGAAAGTTGGGAACAAATTGAATTTAGAGGTGGATATTCTTGGGAAGTATGTGGAGAGATTGCTTAGTGGGTACAGGAATCCTGTGGCCTCAACTGTATAGAGGAAACCTATAGTTCTTTTGAGATTGTGGAGGGCTAATACTTGTACTGGTAGGGTCCGCCTCCTCCCCAAGGTTCGCAGAATTTTGGATTTTCATGGACATGGAATTTGATGGCTCAAATAACCTTTGAAATCAGCAATATGGGCCCCTAGTGGCAAATAAACTGCACAAATTTTAACCTAGATGAGTACATCACCTCAAACCTGCTTTGGTTCATTTCTAGATCAGTATTGCATTCGGTTTTACTATTTATGCTTTTTTATCAGAAAATACTCCATATATTTCATTACGATATCGTTCAACCACACAAAATATTGTAGATCATGGAACCAAAAGCCGTGCATACATACATCAGTAAGGAGAGCTAACTTGTCCACTTTGCCTCCGATCTCAAAATATAGCTAGTTCCTTCCAAAAAATGTCAAAATATTAGCTGAGATCTGCATAGCTAACTTGGAGCTCTGGTCAGTTAGTCTAAATTTCTCCCAAATTAAACCTAGTAGTTGTTGTATTTTACGTTATGTACGCATATTGCTTATATTGACTTTGTTTTGTTGTCCAAAGTGCATAGATTCGTTATTTTGTGGGCTGTAATGTAATGTCAATATTGAAGGATTTCAAGTCCCTTAAAATCATAAATAAGTTTACCCTTTGTGAAACATTTCACTGCTATATGAATGCCCTGCTCTCAAAATTTTCAAATGAATGTTGCATTTCATTAAGTTCTTAATGACAATGAAAACCATTTCTGGTGAAATGGATCTCAATTTGCTATTTATTGATTGGCCTTTGGAAGACTACCGAACTATATGCTTTAGGGTTTTGCTATGTTTCAATCAAGTAAGTTGTGTATGAAACAAAGTAATAATTCTCGCTGGACTCGCTGCCATGTACTTTGCCTTTGTTGAGCTAAGTGCCAGTGAGTGTTGTTTCTTTGTGAACCATGAGGTCATAGTTGATCCCAAGCTGAAACAACATCTAGTTGTACTCTTCCAGATCAAGTTGAAACAACATCCAAATGTAATCTTCTTGTCCACTGCACTCCCTGCCTAGTTTGAATCTGTATAGGTGTATAACTCCCCTCCACCAACTTTGACATATCTCAATTCCATACTCCATTGTAACTCTCAAGTACCTGAGCACTGTCTTAATTGGCACCCATTTAACCCTCCTTGACTCCACCATGAACTAGTTGAGTGTATTTACAACAAAACAAATATTTGGCCTAGTGTTTACCAGATACATCAAATAACCTATCAGTTGTCTATACAATGTCTCATCCACCGACTCACCCTTAGAAACCCTTAGCTTCCTCAATTTGGTGATTATAGGTGTAGACATTGGCCTGCAATCCTCCATCCTGAATCTCCTTAGAATCTCAACTGCATACTTGCCTTGCACTAGGAAAATCTCTCTTAGTTGCTGCCACACCTCCAATCCCAAAAAGTAATACATCAAGCCAATGTCCTTCATCTAACTCAGAAGCAAAGTTCTCCTTGCACGTCCTTATGAGCCTCTCTGATCTTGCCAAGAAGAGATCATTGACATACAACACCAAATTAAGTGACTCACCTTCAACAAGTACATAGTACAAGTTTGAGTCTGCCTCACTCTTGGTGAAGCCCAAACCAAGAAGATATCCATCAATTCTAGCATGCACAAAGCCTGGTTTAGCCCATAAAGGGCCTTCTTCAACTTGCATGTATGAGACTCTCTCTCATGCAGCTCAAAGCCCTAACACTGCTCAATATACACCTCTTCCTCAATCACCCCATTAAGGAATGCGGCCTTCACATCCATTTGATGTATCCTCCACTTCATCTTTGAAGCAATGGAAATAATTGCCCTAATAGATGCATATTTGGCAATAGGAGCAAATGTTACCTTATAGTCCACTTCCTCCTTCTAGGAGAACCCTCTCGCCACACCTCTTGCTTTATGCTTCTCGATGTTGCCATTTGTTGCATGCTTGATATTGTAGATCCATAGAGAAGTGATCACTAACTTCCCTTTAGGCCTTGGCACTGTATCCCACACATCATTCCTCATGATGGAGCTATGCTCCTCCACCATGGCATCCCTCTAGATTTGCTGATCTGTTACCTCCTCTCAAGTAGAAGGCTTGGAATCACTAATGCTGCTCATCAAGGCCAAATAACTGGAAAATCTAGCAGGTGATCTACTCTCCCTAAAAATCCCCTGTTAGGAGCCTCCACATGCTCCTCCACATCCTTCAAGGTTTGTTCGGTCCGTCTCAGCCTCCTCCTAGTAGAGCTCAAAGGAGCCTCTCACTCATCCTTTTGATCTATAGGCTGTGTCCCTGCTGGTCCCTACTCAACCTTAGGAGTCTTTCGCTTCTGATCCTCTACATAAGACCTCCTAAAGGTCCTACCGTCCTCGAATTTGACATCCCAACTAATGATGACTCTCCTTTGTCCTAGAATGTAGACCTTGTAGGTCTTTGAGACCTCACCGTAGCCCACAAAAATGCCCTTCTTTGATGAGGGCTCTTGCTTAGTCCTCTTCTTTGTAGGAATTTGGACATAAATTCGACCGTGGAAGATGCGCAAATGACTCACATCCGGTTTGTCTCCTATAAACATCTCCTCAGGAGTCTTGTCCTCCAATACCCTATGAGTGCTCTTGTTCTGCAAGTAAACAACTATATTGCAAGCCTCCGCCCACAGAAACATAAGCAACAATGTTACATTTATCATTATCGACATTTTATCGCCGGGGGTCCAAAATTTTAATTATCGACAATATCAGGGAAATTATTGGAAATTATCGGGAATTTAAAAAATAAAAAAAATATTCATTTTTTTCAAAATTTTAAACTTCTAAAGCAGCATCAACATCAAATAAACACATTGTCACATAAATATGAAGATAAAACTACTATATAAAATGTATAAAATGTCAAGTGATACATCAATCATTGATACTAGATAGTAGATACTGAAATGTGACATTTTTTCAAAGTTGTATTCTTCTAAAGCACTTAACAAACATCAACATCAAACAATTAACAAACACATTGTCACACAAATATGAAAATAAAATTATAAAACTACAATATAAAATGTATAAGATGTAGATAGTAAGATACTACTACTAGATACTAAAGTCTGAAATATGATATTTGTCATTTTGTCTTGACTCCTTAGCCAAGAGTTCCGAGTTCTGACAAGATAATAGTTAAAACTTAAAACTCAATACAAAATCATTTTAAAACAAAAATAAATGTATCTTATGAGATGATCATCATGAGGCATCTAGATTCTAGATACGGTAGCTCTGTAACGATAATCCACTAAGCTTGTGGTTCTCTCTTTCTAGTAGTATCACGAATTGAGTTCTTTGCAATAAGGACAATGTCTGGGGTAGTTGTAGGGCAAATATGCACATCATGCCCTAGGATTTTGGCAAGGTGGTATTTCAAGCGGGTGATTCCGCCAAACATTTGCACTCCACAGAGCTTGCACCTTAGCTTTGCTCTATTATCATCCTCACATGAGCCATACTCCCACACTTGGTCCAATGGCTTTGCCATTTTGTAGAGTTCTGATTAAATTTTCAGGTTTTGGACCTACCACACAAAATAAATGTGGAAATTCAAAAGAGGATAAAAAGAGGTAGACTCTAAATTGATATAATACACTAATCTTGGAAAACAAAGAAAAGGAAGGCGATTTTTTTTTACATACTTGGAAATAATAAATATGGATATGGTGTACTGGAGTAAATCTCCACTCCAAAAATGCTCAGTTGATGGCAAAGAAAACTATGGATTTCCCCTTGTTTGCTTGATGAAAAATGGTCACAATGCTTGGCCCTTCAGATCTCAACCCTAGCTACATAAGTATTAAATCCTCCAATCAAAGAGAGAAAAAAGAGGTATATCTAATGAACATTGCATACCCTATACTCTTGAAAAACAAAGAAAATGAAGGAGATTTTTTTTGCATATGTGGAAATGTGGAATTGGTATGTTGGAGTAGATATCCACTCCACAAATACTCAGCGAATGGCAAAAAAATCCATGGAAATCCCTTTGTTCACTGGTTATAGTCAGGTCACAAAGTCGCTACACCTCTTAGAGCTCTATCCCAACAAGTAAAAAACCGAAATGACGAAAAAAACCGGACCCGGACGCTTAAAAACAAATTTCGGAACAACAGGGCAATAAATTGGTTTGACTTGCGATAATTTCTGGAAATTATTGCGCTAATTTCGATTTTGCCAAAATATCGCGATAAATACCGGCGATAATATCGACACAAATGATTTCGGCTATAATATCGTGATATGTGCAATAGTAATAAGCAAGTCTTGATCATAGATCATTTCCTTCACTGCTCCCACTATGGTCTTGTTCTTCCTTTCTGCAACCTCATTATGCTCTTGATACCTGCCTCCCTGCAGAAATATTGAAACTCATTGGAGGTATACTCACCTCGATTATCAGATCTCAGTACCTTAATCTTCTACCCAATTTGGTTCTCCACAAGAGCTTTGAACTAGTTCTCCACAAGAGCTTTGAGCTCTGTAAACTGACTGAAGACCTCGCCCTTGGTTTTCAAAAGTAGATCCAGGTCTTCCTGGAATAGTCATCTATGAATGTCACAAAGTAGCCAGACCCTGTGTTAATTTTTGGTTAACATGTTATTTGCTTAGGACAATTACTTCAATGTTCCACTTGAGTCACAAGCACTGGTATGTACATTATAATGATTACTGATCAATGAATTTCAATTTACCAAAGTTTTGTGAAGGGACTGTTCTAGTTTTGTAGGGCATTCAAGGCCTTCCTATAGGCAACGAGCTCCTATTTGGATCTGGCAATATTGAGGTTTGTTTGAGTCGTATAATTTCTGTGGACTTGGTCAAAATTGAAGAACAACACTTGAATCAGTGCTCAAATTGCCAAATTCTTCCAGAATATGACTGGAATTGGATTAACTGTAGGTGGCTTATATGCATACTTGAAGTCCCAGCCAAGCCTACCACTAGATTGATAAAGCTTACATATGTGTCATGTCACCTAAAGAAGTTCTGTTGAGTATGAGAAGTAGACTTTAAATCAATACTCAGTGGAATTCTCTTCAAAACAATCATTGAATACTTGTAATGTAAGAGCAGTCCAACAGTAGAGAAATTCGTCATCTGTTACATGAATTGCTATTTCAGCAAGTATGAACCTCTTACAGCCGGAGAAGAATTAGGAAGGGCATCTCTTCATCCTACAGCAAGGCCTCATGGTCAGCCGTTGCTTAAAAGACAGAGTAAAGGTTTCTTCATCAGCAAATAAAGGTTCATCATTTCATATCGGTCTCAAAATTGCTGATCTTCAGCGCATCAAATTGAAGAGAGATAAGAAAGGCATTAATCCTCTTTCAGCTTTGAGAAGAATCGGTCTCCTATATAGTAATTTATCTTGAAGCCCTGTAGTAGTATCATTGAAAGAAGCAGTCCTGAAGATGTACGAATTTGTGGACATATGAAGGTTGTTTTATAATCAGACCTCCTTTCTGACAGAAATCTCCTCTCTTGCACACCGTCCATTATATATCAGATAACCCAAAGAAGTTTGTTTGGATCCTCCATTGGCTTGTGAAATAAGTCATTTGTACTGTGTAATGAACACTGTGGCTACAACAAGTGTTCACAGTTTCATCTTCAACAACCAATGCATTTGCCATGGTATGCATTGCTTGGGTTCTCTCTGGACTATCTAAATTCTAGAGTGTGGTAGAAGATGTTAGGATCAATGCTAATAAGGGCCAGGACTCTGAAACAGGGTTGCATAAGAAACCCTGACATAATCAGATTTGAAGCAGACTACATCAGTAGGCCCTATTAGAAGTTGGATAGATCTATGATATCCCTTTTTTTTGAGAGCTAATACATGGCATCTTGAATCAAGACCTTGCAGCAACCCCTATAATCATGAAGGGCAGTGGTGCCTCATGGAGAAAGCATTGAAGGAGGAAACAGAGAGAACCCTAATTTTGGTTGGGTCATTGGGCACTCTATGTAAAACCTAGATTTTATGAAGAATAGTTGTATGGATACAGATGCCTGGATGAGAAGGACCTTCGTCTAATGGATTGGTAGCTGTCATGATGCAGCTGGTTGATTGATGGGAGGATTTCTTCGCCATGGTTGAAGAAGGACCATGATGATAATTTTCTCTCTGATTTAGATTTTAAGATTCAGTTGCAGTATGATAAAGTCTCATCTTAAAGATGAGGAGCAGATTGATGAAGGCTAGATGATCAACTGAAGTAAGACTTCAGAGGGAGCTATAGAATCCCTGGCATAATAGCTTGATGACTCTTCTTGCCTGATGATTATGAAGCCCATGTCAAAAGACATGGATAAAGGCAAGACATGACTGCTGATTATGATCTGATGTCTTTGATGATAATTTGATATATCTCTGTTACTTGAGAAGCTGCATGTAATCTATATGATTATGATTCACTTAATTGAATGGATGACTTTGGCACATGGACCAAAAGGAATGATGACAGGAAAAGTTGTAGGTTGTAGACAGCTCAATGGTTGGTGAGCCATGGTCAAAGATGCAACTCTTAATGATATTTGTCTATCAGATGATGATACTCCCATTTATCAATATAAGAGGGAGGTGACTTTTAAAGTCAAAATGAACTACAGGTCTGATAAAATGGAGAATCTGCTGATCTGGATATAGACAACTTGTAGGGGCTCTGGTGTCCTTGATAAACACTCGATCAGACATATACCTTGCTACAAAGACTCTATGACAATTTATAGTTAAGCCTCACTTATTGGATTGTTGATTATTTAACTATGGCCTGACGTACACTACCGGGAATCTAAGATTCCATGGATTTTCCGATGTTAGTTGGGCTAGCAGTATGATGAATCAAAGACTTAAGGCTGTTGCTTTGGGAGCACTGCTGAGGATGAATGTATAAAGCAGCAAGCATGGCTTATTATGAAGCCATTTGGTTGAAAAATCTCTTCAGTTAGCCATTTGTGTATGTACTGGAAACCACCATTGTATATTGCGATAATCAGAGAAGGATTCACCTTTCAGAGAATCCATGTTCCATGACTGCTTCAAGCATATTGGCATCAGGTACCACTTTATTTATGATGTGGTTCTGCAGGGAGCAATCAAGCTCCATCATTTCAGGATGGATGTGTAGACATCCTCACAAAGCCTCTTGGTAAGGTCATCATTATCTTCCTTCAGAGAGAGGCAAAGAGTCGTGGAAAGACCTCTATGAGGGTCCCAGCTGAACGTTGAGCTCTGGGAGCTCTTGGGAGCTTGGGGTACTTTTTGGAGCTATATGCGACCATGGGATATGGTTCAACACTTTCCTTATGTGTTCGCTATGTATAGGATGTGGTTCATCCTTTCCTTGTACGTGTTTACACCAGTGAGAGATGCATATATGCATTTGTCGGTTGTCACATATGGACATTGATGGAACATGGTTCATCTTTTCCCCACGTGTAGGATCCTTCCTACAATTGTCGGTTGGCATGCATGTAGGACATGGTTCATCCTTTCCCTACTATTGGTGTTTTGCATGCGCGTAGGATGTGGTTTATCCTTTCCCTACAATGGTTGTGTTTTGGGTAAAAGACAAATGCATAGGGTGAGTGGTTCACCTTTCCCTACGGTTGATGAGATATGCATAGGATGAATGGATCACCTTCTCCTCTGGCATATAGGCAGGATGAGTGGTTCACCTTCCCCTACAGATGCCCCAAAGATACATCCTACGCATGTAGTTCGAGACTTATGGGAAGTACCTCTCATCTGGCCAATGAGTAGGGAAAAGAGGATAGGGACCATAACAATATAGATGGACGCATCGTGTATACTCCACATTCCTTATGTTTAGGATGCATGGTGTTCAACAACTTGATCTGGGATCAAGTCTGATTGGGGTTCTACCCCTAGTTATGTGGATTGACTTTTGTTAGTGGAGAGTGGTAAGGTCGTGTGACTCACTCTCGATCAATTCTTCTTCATTATCCATATCAATGTTCAGCGGAGTTAAGACCAGATGCAAAGATGGTACATGCTGATAGGATGGCATGATGATGGATGGATTGGCAGGTGGAATTCTCCCTAGTTGAGAGGGAGTGTTAAAATTAGCAACTAGGTCCAAATTCCACTTTGGGTAGCTTATTTAAAGAAGATAATTATTGCGTTAAATTCCTCTTTTTGAGAGGACCGAAATCGACCTAAAGATCATCAATTTTGGAGAAGGAAGAATATGTTTTTGGAATTAAGCTCACACATGTACAAGTTGTCAAGGTTGGCTTGAGGTTAATTAATAAAATGGAACCCCTCTCCATCTTCTATAAAAGGAAGTGTCCTCCAACCTTATTTGACACATACACATCACATATTTCTTCCCTCTGAAATAGTTGTAGCAGGAAGATGACTCCAACGAAGGAGGAGGGGCAACGTTGACATCATTTCAAGACTATTTGATGGGCCGAGTTCCCTGGGGAAGAAGGCGAGGCTATTGGGTGTTAGTCTGGGTTAATTTGATGCATGTTCTGGGCACATCTATCTTCTGTTATAGGTTTGAGTTATCACAAAGGCTGACTGTTGGCATAAGGAAAAAACTTGAGTATTTGGGTGTGATTTTATGGTGTGGAAACACTTTCCTAGGTGGGCCGTAACTACAGGGAGTCTTTCTCACGCAGGCCGTAGGCCTTATCTAGCTGAACAGGGGATCGAGAGGGTAAGCATCAAGCTAGGTAGGCCGCAGACCTATTTTGATTGGCGCGGTGGCTTGTTTGGGGGAGGGATTAAGCCCAAACTTGTGGATAAATTGTCTTGGAGGGAGGCCGCAACTATAGAAGGCTGATTGGATGAGTTTGTGAGGGACGTAGCAGTGTGCCACAAGCGCTAACCGGGAGAAACAACCAACAACAATATACTCCAACGCTTGTGATCATAAGGTATGTGTATATATAATGTAATTGTGTAATTTTGGATGTTAGTTGGATGGTTGTCCAGATTTGACAATTTGTATTGGTCTCGTTTGTAGCCCTAACTAGACCAAGATTCTACAGTATTATGACACCAACTTAAGAGGGCACAATTTGACTGCTTCAAAATTGCAATTATTGATTGGGTCATCTATTTATCTAAGGGCAATGATATTGGATCTTCAAATTGGCAAGTTAATTTTGACTTTGAATTTTTGTACTCTTCACTGAACATTTGATATTAATAATAAGAAGAATTGATCAATGGTCTATGTGATTGTTAATAAAAGAAATGGAATTAGAATTGGGCTCAAGTGGAACAATGAAGTAATTTTCCTAAGCAAAGAACATGTTAACCAAAAATTAATACCCTGTGATTGATTCCATTGACATAGGACCACATATATCTGAATGCATAAAGTCCACTCTCTTGGACTTGGTCTCATTGTGAGGAAAGGTTGCCTTGGCATGCTTTTTAGCGCACACCCTTTGCACACTCCCTCTTACTCCACCCTGATCTCCAGATTACCTGTAACTGTCCTTTGTAACATAAGAAGAGCCCTATAGTGTAGTTGTCCCATCTTCCTGTGCCAAAGCTCACACTGCCTGTCACTATCATGTACAAGGGCCTTCATTGGCTGACCTCTTAATAGGTATAGGTTTTCCCCCCACTCCCTATGACACACCTTACGTTAGGATCAACCCCTTTTGGCCTAACAACTACTTCACCTTTTGTGAAGATGACCTCTAGTCCTTTGCCCTTCATGGCCGAAACTAAAAGGAGATTCTTCTCCAACCTTATTACAAGCATCACCTTCTTCACCTCCTTGATACTCCTTGAGTCCATTTGAAACTATATGTTGCCAATGCCTTCTACTGCATACTTGGTGTTGTCACCAAGCTCCACATGTAAATCTCTAGGCTCCTTGACCATACTGGTGAAAATATCCGTAGATCTTGTCATGTGACGAGATGCTCTACTGTCCACAAACCACACCTCGAGTCTCCCCCCAACCCCTCCTTTAGGAGGCCAACCGGTACTCTCAAGATCGTTGTAAAGGTTGTGAACAACACATAGTTCACGCACACCCAGAGCGTCACAGGGTTTAGTACCAAACATTTCCCGAACAGGGTCCCCCCCTAACGGGTTCATCCTTTCCCTACTATTGGTGGTTTGCATGTGCGTAGGATGTAGTTTATCCTTTCCCTATGATGTTGTGTTTTGGGCAAAAGACAGATGCATAGAGTGAGTGGTTCACCTTCCCCTATGGTTGATGAGATATGCATAGGATGAGTGGTTCACCTTCTCAAATGGCATATAGGTAGGATGAGTGGTTCACCTTCTCTTGCGGATGCCCCAAACATACATCCTACCCATGTAGTCCGAGACTCATGGGAAGTACCTCTCATCTAGTCAATGAGTTGGGAAAAGAGGATAGGGACCATAGCAATATAGATGGACGCATTGTGTATTTCCGTTCACCCTATTCTAGAATGCATTGTGTTCAACAACTTGATCTGGGATCAAGTTCGATAGGGGTTCTACCCCTGGTTATGTGGACTGACTTTTGTCATTGGAGAGTGGTAAGGTCTTGTGACTCACTCTCGATCAATTCTTCTTCATTATCCATATCGATGTTCAACAAAGTTAAGACGAGATGCAGAGACGTACATGATGATAGGATGGCATGATGATGGATGGATTGACAGGTGGAATTCTCCCTAGTTGAGAGGGAGTGTTAAAATTGGCAACTAGGTCCAAATTCCACTTTAGGTAGCTTATTTGAAGAAAATAACTATTGCATTAAATTCCTCCTTTCGAGAGGACCAACATCGACCTAAAGATCAACAATTTTGGAGAAGGAAAAATATGTTTTTGGAATTAAGCCCACACATGTACAATTTGTCAAGGTCGGCTTGGGGTTAATTAATCAAGTGGAACCCCTCTCCATCTTCTATAAAAGAAGTGTCCTCCAACCTTATTTGACACATACACATCACATATTTCCTCTCTGAAATAGCTGCAGAAGAAAGATGACTCCAATGAAGAAAGAGGGGCAACGTTAACATCATTTTAGGACTGTTTGATGGGCCGAGTTACCTGGGCAGGAGGCCGAGGCTGTTGGGTGTTAGTTTGGGTTAATTTGATGCATGTTCTGGACATATCTATATTCTGTTGCAGGTTCGAGTGTTTGGGTGTGATTTTATGGTGTGGAAACTCTTTCCTAGGTGGGCCGTAGTTACACGGAGTCTTTCTCATGCGGGTCGTAGGCTTTATCTAGCTGAACAGGGGACTGAGAAGGTAAGCATCAACCCATATAGGTTGCAGACCTATTTTGATTGGCGTGGAGGTTTGTTTGGGGGCTAGATTAAGCCTAGACTTGTGGATAAATTGTCTTGGAGGGAGGCCGCAACTATAGAAGGCTATTTGGATGAGTTCGTAAGGGTTGTAGGAGTGTGCCACAAGCCCTAACCAGGAACAACAACCATCAACAATGTGCTCCAACGCTTGTGATCATAAGGTATGTGCAGATATGATGTAATTGTGCAATTTTGGATGCTAGTTAGATGGTTGTCCAGATTGGACAATCTGTATTGGTCTCCTTAGTAGCCCTAACTAGACCAAGATTCTACAACAGTATGACACCAGCTTAAGAGGGCACAATTTGACTGCTTTAAAATTGCAATTATTGATTGGGTCATCTATTTATCTAAGGGCAGTGATATTGGATCTTCAACTTGGCAAAGTCAATTTTGACTTTGAATCATTGTACTCTATGCTAAACATTTGATATTAATAATAAGAAGAATTGATCAATGGTTTATGTGATTGCTAATAAAAGAAATGGAATTAAAATTGGACTCAAGTGGAACATTGAATTATTTGTCCTAAGCAAAGAACATGTTAACCAAAAATTAACACCCTATGATTGATTCCATTGACATAGGACCACATATATCTGAATGCACCAAGTCCACTCTCTTGGACTTGGTCTCATTGTGAATAAAGGTTGCCTTGGAATGGTTTCTAAGCACACACCCTTTGCACACTCCCTCTTACTCCACCCCGATCTCCAGAAAACCTGTAACCATCCTCTGTAACATAAGAAGAGCCCTATAGTGTAGGTGTCCCATCCTCCTATGCCAAAGCTCACACTGCCTGTCATTGTCATGTACAAGGGCCTTCATTGGCTGACCTCTTAATAGGTATAGGTTCCTCCACCTACTCCCTATGACTCGCCTCACGTTAGGATCAACAACTAGTTCACCTTTTGTGAAGATGACCTCTAGTCCTTTGCCCTTCATGGCCGAAACTAAAAGGAGATTCTTCTCCAAACCTGGTGCACACATCACCTTCTTCACCTCCATGATATTCCTTGAGTCCATCTGAAAGTATATGCGGCCAATGCCCTCTACTGCATACTTGGTGTTGTCACCAATCTCCACATGTAAATCTCTAGGCTCCTTGGCCATACTGGTGAAAATATCCCTAGATCTTGTCATGTGACAAGATGCTTCACTGTCCACAAACCACACCTCGGGTGCCCCCTCAACCCCTCCTTTGGGAGGCCAATCGGTACTCTCGAGACCGTTGCAGAGGTTGCGAACAACACATAGTTCACTCACACCTAGAGCGTTAGAGGGTTTAGTACTAGACATTTCCCGAACAGGGTCCTCTTATAATGGGTTCCTCCCCAGCCCTAACGAAGTAGCCAAAGACTTATCCAGAGCTGCTATCCTTTGGCCCCGGATGTGAGAAGTATCCCTCGCTCCTACATGCCCCTTTGAGATCATGCAACTAGACTCCTCGTTGGATCTAGAGGACTCCGATAGCGAGCTAGGGCCACTATCGCCCCCTTTGCTGTTAGTTATCAAACTCAGGAATTCTTGACATCATTGACCTCCAGTCCTAGATTTATTCACTTAGCGTTTTACATGATCCGGTTACATACAGGCTTATGAGGTTGTCCTATTGTTGTATCCTTCTTTACTTCCTTTTATCCTAGATTTAGCTTTGGCATTTTCTAGGAGTTGCGTTTGCACTCCACATTGTACTCGTACTGGCTGTATCCTTCAGTCCCATTGACCTATTTATGCTCATTAGTTGGACATCAATAAAATTATCTTATCTTATCTCATAACGGTGCCATAAAGACGGGATACTAAAACAAATTCCTTCTCGAACTTGTCAGCCAATTCATCCATTTGTGCAGATGCCACTGTCGCTGTTTTTCCCCCGCCTTTGGACATTGTTCGGCATAGTGACCAAACTTTTGACATGCAAATCACTTGGCTTTGCTCATGTCTTTCTTCCCTTAAGAAGATGCTCCTCCACTTTGGTTTTGCTTGTCTTTTTCCTTGCCCTTCTTTGCTTGCCCAACAAGAGAAATGTTTTCCTCATCCCCACCTCCACTCCTACGCTGTCCACCAGTTATTGAACTCTCCTAGATTTCTTTCTGGATGAAGTCATCACACAACCGGCTCCAATCAGGACATTGTTGTCTAGCAAGGATTCCCTCCATAAAGGTGGTCCATTGCTTAACACAACCCATTAAAGCTACCTTTACTAGCTCCGAACACAACTTCTCCCACAGCTGATAGTCATCTCGAGCCTACTGGATCTTGGTGAGATATGAGGTCATAGTCTCCGATTTGTTCATACGAATGCTGTTCGGCTTCTCTCTCAACACCATTTCTCATTTGTACTCTGGTATAGACTAGTCAAGGCTGCCCACATCGTATGTGTTGTGACCTTCCTTGTGATGTGAGGGATGATGTGATCCTTCACACCATACAAAATAATTCCCCTTACCTTCACATCTTTCAAATTTCAGATTGTGCTCGACTACTTGGACATGGTCCGTAGGAACCTAGATTTTCATGCTTAAAAATTCCCACAAGCCATTCACCTTTAGAATAACTGAAATTACAAGCCCCCTCCGACCTATCTTCATACCTTAGACTTGATGACGCCATGTTGCCAAATTGACTTTAGCCACAACCCTTGCTGCAAAATAAAAATTCTGCTGCCATAAAACCCTTGTGATCTCTGTTCTCTCCCATAGAGTTTCTATTGCTATGATACTATGTTAAAAATGAAATACCAGGTCTGATTTATTTACCCAACAACTATTTATGCCCCAAAAAATATTTTATTACACAAAGAAAATTTAAATTGCTGAAAATAAATACTCTGATATTTCTTAACTTCACAAATAAAATGCAACAAAAAAATCACAAGAGAATCAGCCACAAGAATAACAGAAATTTGACCCAAATCACTTTTCTTTCACTTATATTAAATCTGGAAAATATTCGGTTTTGACCCCTAGAAAATTACTTAGAGAAATAACAGCTAAAGGGGAACCTATAACTTGCCCCCCTGGAAATTATGGCTGCTCAGAAACTCAAATGATGAATTGGAATCAGCTTCCTTGGAGTGCTCCTGGCCCTCTCTCCCTGCTCATGGGCTCTCTAGCAATAGTATGGCTTGCACACCTATCAAATCGACCCAAGGAAATAATTCGGCCCCTTAACTTCTCTTGAATTTCCCAGAAAATCACCCCCTCCTCAATCTGCCTCAGTCAACTAGAGCCTCTCGCCCTTCTCTTGAGAAAATCCTCTCTCAATGTTACTTGGGAGCGGGAGCAAAAGCGGGGAGCGGGTGCGAAAATGGGAGCGGGAGCGACATTTTCAGAAGCTCCCGGTTTGGGAGCGAATCCTGGAGCGATTTTTTAAAAATATATATATTTTTTAATTTTTGATACATATATATCAACAAAAACATGTAGAATGATGAATTAGATATAAAAAACATAAAAAAACATAGATTGATCATGGAACCATATCACATCCTTCATCAACCATGTCCACAAGTTAGTAACATACCTATTACAACTGCAACGTATTGAGTCTCGTGAATCATGATTCATCAAATTCAATCTTAAAGTTTCAACTTCAAGCTTTCAAAATTGAAAATTCAATATATAACATTTATCATCATTGATCACCAAAGTTGTACTTGTAAGCTAAGTTTAACCATTACAAGAAATAATATCTTAGATATTTCTAAGTTCTAAGTTCTAACTGTTAACATGAAATGAAATGTTATAAAATGAAACATGAATAATGAAATGAAATGAAACAACTTTAGTCTTTCACGAAGCATCATATTCATAATTCACAATCATTACCAATGAGTTATAATTGCCAACTTCAAACTTCAAATTTTCATTGTCACAGTGATATATTGTTTACAAAAAATATCATTATGATATGAAAGAGTCAAGAGTCAAGAGTCAAGGACTCAAGACTCAACAGTTATGAAAACTAATAGAAACTAGAAAAGACAAGTAAACTGTAAATCTACATGTGGCCCTTGCCACGAGAGTCTCCAGGAGTATAAGCAAGTCGTGGTGGTCTTCTAGGAGTCTCCCGCACAGACTGACGACCAAAACTAGAAGGCACATGCCCTCCACGTGAGGGTGTAGATGGCGGTGGTGACAGCAAAGAAACGAGACTCGGAACTCGAGCACTGCTACTGGATGGTGGAGGTGGCATGGCTGCTGCAGTTGCTTCATCTTTATCCCTTATAAGTTCCTCTTCCAGTTCTTCAAGATGTATAGTGCCATCCTCCAAATTGTCTTCCTCTGGGTGGTTGTCCCAAATTTTATATGTGGGATCCTCATAAGCCCGATCACAGTAATGACTCTCAACCTCAAGTTGTAGTGCACATAAACCAAGCTTTCTGCCTGGTTTTCATTGAGTCTGATTCTTTTCACATTATGTATGAAGCTGTAGGGCTCCAACACCTCTCTGCTGAAGAAGTATTTACAACTTGTGATAGAACTTTTTTTGCCAATTTTGGCAAAATTCCTTGGCGCCATATGTTTCCCACCATGTGAGAGAATCAAATCTGTCTCTGTCTTCCATTGCATGGAAGTTACCAAACAAACCAGTGCCACTAAAGTATTTGCCTATTTCAAGGCGCACAGCTGCACATTCCTCCCTGTCAGGTATCAACTTTTCTAATGCTTGTAAATATCCTCTAGTTACCTTCGCATCTAAATGGGGTTTGGTCCTAATCCCACTCCCTGGTGCAGGTTGGCCCAACCAAGATGTAGAGTAGTATTTTGGCGTAAGGATATATGCCAAGCAATGTAGTGGAAGATTAAGTTTATTCCATCGTACACACACAAAATCGTGAATCAGTTTGTACAAGTCGGGATCTCTGTTATGAACAGTATCTTTTATTTGCCCCAACATGGTATCCATCTGCTCATACACCTCGCCAATGACTGGTTTATCTGTATCTGCAAACCGAATCATGTGATAAATGGGCTTGGTGAAATCCAATACTTGCCTCACACTGGACCAAAACTGACCATCAAGAGCGGCCTCCTCCACCAGTTCAAAACCTCGCCTATCAGCTACATTTGTAGCCCTTTCCTTTAATACCTGCCGATGTGGACTTGATACCATGCTAGCCAATGACTCTCTTACCTTCAAAAGGCGTCTGAAGGTGAGGTAATAGCTACCAAATCTGGTCTTCACAATCTTCAACAACTCCAATATTGAGTGACTGCGGAAAAGGCCATGGGTATTGCTATGATTTGTAATAAATTTTATCATTTGTTTGCCTTTTTTGTACAAATCACCAATCCATTTGTATTGTGCATTTTTGTTCTTGACAACATCATGCATCAAAAGGTTCAATGTGTGAACCAAACATCCAGACCAAAATATGTTGGGGTATTTATCCTCAATAATTGCTCTTGCTACCTTACAATTAGGAGCATTATCAGTGATGATTTGGATGACATTGTATGGCTCAATACGATCAATTGTTTCAAGCAATGCTTTTGTAATGTTGATGGTGGTCTTGAACTTGTCTGAGTAATCATATGCAGTTAGAAAGATGGCACCACTAATAGACACAGCAAGAACACTTATCAATGGCTTGCCTTTTACATTTGTCCATCCATCAGATACAATGGACACCCCATGGTTAGTCCAAGAACTTGTCATTCTATTCAAAGAATGTGATATTTTTGCTTTTTTATGATTAAGTCCAACGGTTCTTGCCTTGTCATACCTAGGGCCCTTGTATCCTTTAGGGGCATCATTTATGGCAGAAACCATTTCGTGCCAATAAGGTGAGCGAAGAACATTGAATGGTATCCCACATGCATAAAGAAACCTGTAAACCTTTGAATCCACATCATTCCTACACCCCTCATCAAGGAAATCTGATATGGTTCTACGCCTTAAAGCGGGTGACCCTGTGCCTCCATATCCACTGCCTTGGGAGGATGCTAAAGGAGTTCTTTATGCTTGTGATTGTGAGCTTGGTTCAAAGAAACCCCTTGATTTTTTAGATTTGTATTGGGCTTCCTCCTCTTCCCTTATGTATTTGGCTCTATCTGCTGCTGACACAGCTGCACAAGTTTTGATTTCTATTTGTTTATCTCCATCCCATGGCCTTTTTCCGCAGAGGTGTTTTCTGGCACTGGTGTATGAACCTGTGTAATTATTGTTGCAATGGGGGCAATGAATTTAGTGGTTCCACCCTCTTTCCCTGCTTCAGGCCTGTTAACATATTTCCACAATGGGGTTTGGTCTTGTTTAGTTTTTTGAGAGTCATGTTCACCCTCCTCCAGCTCCTCCTCACCGGGGTTTTCATCAAATCCACTTTCTCCAGCTTCTTCATCCCCTCTTCATTTTGGCCCCTCCGTTTCCTACTCTCCAGCACCATAATAACCAGAAAAGGAACCAAGAAGAGGAAAATTCCAAGAAATATAGCCAGGTCCATGATGTTTGATATTTGTAGGCTTTTGAATCTGCAAAATTGAATGGGAATGGGAATATGAATGAGAAAATTAATTTAATTTATTTAGATTAATTAATTTAATTTATTAATTTATTTAGATTCATGATTTTTTTACTAAATAAATTAAACTAAACTAAATTAAACTAACTAAACTATACTAAATTACTACCTAACTAAGGTTTAAAATACTAAATTACTAAGTTACTAACATAACTAACCTCTTTGCAAGCTTGCTTCTTGCTCCTCGCTTCTCCTCGCTCCTTTGCTCTTGCTCTCCAGCTTCTCCTCAACTCATTCAAGTGACAATGAATTTTTTTTTTGCCCCCAAGTCATTTTAAAACTAATATTTTTTTGTTTGTTGCGTCCGCGGATTTTTTTTCGCGCGAATCGCTCCCGGAGCGAAAATTAAACGCTCGGGAGCGATTGCTCCCGAGCTGTAATTTTCGCTCCGGGAGCGACGCTCCCGAACTTGCTCCTGATTTTGGCAAGGAGCGTAAAATTTTTTATTGCGCTCAGAGCGCGGATTGGGAGCGGGTTTGAAGGGGGGGCTGTAATTTTCGCTCAGGGAGCGATGCTCCTGAACTTGCTCCTGATTTTGGCAAGGAGCGTAAATTTTTTTATTGCGCTCGGAGCGCGGATTGGGAGCGGGTTTGAAGGGGGGGGGCGCTCCCCCGCAACTCTGCGCTCTCTCAAGGTGCATAATGGTGTCTTTACCTCTCTACTAGATTCACTTTATTATTTCATTAAGCAAATAATTCTTAGCCTAATTTCAATGGCTACAATTAGATTCTAAGCCTTTCTTGAGATCAATGGTTGAGATTAAATTTAAGTCACTTAAATAATTTTATTATTTATCCTTGGAACTTTTGTTTAATAGTCCACAATAATTAATTACTCTAATTATTGTACTTTTCCTAAGGTTAACCTTAGGAAAGAAATAATAAAGTCACTTACTCCACCAAGCAAGTATCTAAAGAGGCAATTAAACTTCTTCTACATGCTAAGACACCAAACCAGTGTTGAAGACCTTCCATAGATCTAAAACATCAACAAATTCAGCCAAGATGGACACAATCTGAGAGAGAGAGTGAACCCAAAAGTGACTGTGCTAGAGAGATGAAATAAACCATGCACACAAGAGCGGAAGCCTAGAGAGAGTGAACCCAACAACAAGCGTGTTAGAGAGAGAAAATAAACCCAGATAGAAGAGAGCACAACATTTGACAGGTGTCATTCAGAAAATCACTATTAAAATTGAAAGAATCACATGATAATCAATTACAAATGAAGGTTGTGTATTCATACACAACTTAAGAGTTGGGTGCTTCCCCTTCGAGGGTTATAGCTTTTGAGTCTACTTGTACAAGGTTGGCCTTAGCCAAATGTAGAAATACAATAATGATTACAATATAAGGTTAGCCATGGCTAGCCCCAAGGGTTAGCTCAATTGGTCGAGTCCCTGTTGTTAAGTGCCTCGCCGATCGGGAGGTCACAGGGTCAATTCTCCTCGACGCCCTTGGGGTTAGGCCTTGATAGTCTGGCTGGCGGGATTTGATTCCCTTCGGGGTTGATCTGCCCAGATTTTCCTATGTGAAAAAAAAATGTTAGCCGTGGTTGAAAATGAAGCTTACACCATTTTCAACAGGTAATATGTTCCTCAGCATTTCCAATTGTTCATGTTCTTGCATATCTTTGTGCCTGCATTGAACTGGGCCCCTTGTGCAGTCGTGTTTTTACCTGTGTTCTTGCATATCTTTATGCCTGCATTGAACTTGTCCCCTTGTGTAATCATGTTTTTACCTGATTTCCCTTCGTAATGTTTTTTTCAGCAGAATTTCTTTATAGTGTGTTGAATCTCTGGGGTCTAGATCCAATTCAAAATTTAGCTTTAAATGGTTAACTAGCTGTTTTTTCTGATTTCTGTACCCTCTTCATCCTTCATACAGTGATGTTTCCTGTTTGACAGTTATATCTGGGTGTCTCCATTTATAAGAACTCTATTAGGTTAATTTTAATGTCTTTCAGTTTGTTTCAACACCATCTCCAGAGATGCAAGGATTGAACACTGAAATACCGGAAACAAATGAATAATTAATGAGAGCAGTATACCAGCTAAGAATAATTGTTGAAAGATTAGTTGACTGAGCTAAGTTTCCCGCTCTTGCGTTGTGCAGTTGGTCAATTAGCATTCATTCCATTTACACAGCTAGTTAGAAATATACATATGTTGACCATTACACACACATGGAATAAGTCCTTCTATTGCATTTATAGCAGCGTTAAGCATATGAATCCCTCTTACATCCCCAAGGCATCCTGGTTTCCTACCCTTTTAGGACATGGAATGCATTCCCATGCAACACAGTGATGGAGCCATCAATGATTTCTCCAAGACAAAGCCAAAATTAATCACCATATGGAAACAATTAACAAATAATGCTTCAGCCCAATTGCTTCAGAATATCTCTCAGTAAAGGCATTACTTGAAGAGCAAGTATGCCCTGTTGAGAATCATCTCCAACATGAAAATGCATGCTTGAGGTTGAAATCTTTTGGAGCACTATCCTAGTCCATAATGTTATAGTGATCATAATTGGAGCTTTTGCAGCAGATTGTTATGGTATCCACTGTCTAGTTGAATGCTCCAAACCAGTTTGTTTGGAGCTTTTGGCTGATAGAGACCATCCACTTCTAGTTGAATGCTCTGAGCCAGTTTGTCTGGAATTGTTGGTAGATAAAAATCATCCCGTTTTAGTTCAGTAACAATTTCCTTGGAGCTGTTGGTAGATAATGATCATCCTCTTGCAATTTGATTTTCTCCAGTTCCCTCTGAATTCCGGCTTTCCTCTCCTCCTTTGGTAAAAGATAAAATGCACCAGAAATGCAATTAATTTTACCCACAAACTGGCACTCTCAGACAAACACATCATATGCCTTAGGAGTGAAACCATCTATCATGCTACACTGCCTGATACTTGGCAAAAATTCATGGAAAAAATCATGCTTGGTTGTCCGACATCCTTTCCTCATTTAGGAGAGCACTGCCCCTGGAACTGTCCTATCAAAATGCGTGCAAGCAGATTATACCTATGAACAACTCTGATCAAGTACCCTTCACAATCTTACTCGTATTTTACTTCAGTGTCGACAAGCTATGGCATGGAAATAAGTAACTCTTTCAGGAGGATGTGACTTTGAAACTCAGAACATACACCATAACACATGGATGCCTTTATAAAGCTGGAGTAAGAAACTAAAGCGATGTTGTGATTGAACATGGTTCTTTTTACCACAAAATCTGTCAGGCCTAGTGCAAAGCCTTACTAGGCAACCTAAGTTTTATGGCAACAAGAGATCAGCCACTTGTTGAATTTCCACGACCTTGGGTTTAGGTTAGAGTCTTAAAATCACTGACGCTACCAAACTAAGAATCTCAACCATAAACTACTTT
Organism: Pinus tabuliformis; assembly: GCA_031772625.1. Taxonomy (NCBI): domain Eukaryota; kingdom Viridiplantae; phylum Streptophyta; class Pinopsida; order Pinales; family Pinaceae; genus Pinus; species Pinus tabuliformis. The sequence continues at coordinate 529,441,177 of CM062820.1, forward strand.
GCAAAACGGAAATATAAAGCAGTAAATCACATATGCAGAGATATACACACTTTTTAACGAAATTGTACAATATTGTACAATCACCAATCTTCGTTATATTAAACCAAATCTGAATAATACAACAGTCTATGGTATACAAGATACAATGACAAACTTCGTTGCAACTTTGATGTCGGATCTTGTCCTGCCGGTCTTTCACTCCCGTACTGCTCACTAGTAGTGCCTTAGTCCATCAAGGCCACTACACATCGAGACTCCAAGAGTTTTGCCACCTAACAATGCTGCAAGTCAGTTCTGCTGCATGTACACGGGCTCATCAAACTGCTCTCTAGGCTGGCCAATACCTGAGCCCCAATCTGCTTTCTAGTAGCCTCTTTCGTCCATCAAAGAACTATTCATTAGGCTGCAAACTTCACCCAATCACGCACCAACAACGTCCTTTTTGTCTGCTGCTCTAGGGCTACTTTGGGTAGCCAACACACTGCCCTCCAATCAGATCAATGGTGCCCAATCCAGTCACTGTCAATTCTGCTCCTAGGAAGACTCTTCATCACCACGGAAGACTCTTCACCACCATGGAAGACCCTCCACATGGCATCAACAGGCTGCAATGTCACGATCCAATTCCGGTCAACACTTTCACCCAACAATCCTCCACATAAACACTGCTGCCACCGTTGTTTGCACTGCTGCTCCTTTAGGGCATGTACAGCAGCCCTTAACCCACCATACAGTCAGCAAACTAGTCCTTTGAGGGCTGCGGTTCACCTTGGAGAGGCTCCACACCCACGCTGCCTCCTTAAGGGACTGTCCACCCCTTGACACCCTTAACGCAACCTCCAGCTGCTTGCTATGGCATGTGGCCTAGCACAGCAGCTTGCTGTAGCTTTCAGCCTCCTCCAAAATGTACCCAACAGTCACCCAACACCTGCATTATGTCTCTCAGCTCCTCGGCCAAGTAGCCCAGCACCTCGGCCCTCAACACAGCCCTCAAACAGCTCCTCGGATTTGTCCTTTAGCCCGCAATCCAGCCCAGAACTTCGGCCTCCAAACACAGACCTCTCCACGCTGTCCTTGACCCTTTCTTGCTGTGGCTAGGGCTCTCTTTCTCCACCGAATTCAGAGCTCTTTTCCTTGGAGGAATGTTGCACAAGTGGATGCTTCAAATGAATCCAATTCACCTCATATTTATACACAACATGAGGGCTCCAACGAATCAGTGAAGAGACATGCCTCTTGGACGAATTCACTTCAAGCCTACATGACTTGACTGTCCATAATTATTCGTCGACTTCAAAAATTCATAACTTCGTTTCTAGAGCTCCGATTTGAGTGATCTTTGGAGCGTTGGAATCGATTCGCCAAGCTCTATCACCTCAAAATTTCCGAAGCTCAAATTCATCATGGTTTTGACGCAAATCCTGATGGGTGCAAAACCCTATACTTTGGTTTTAAGCCCCAAGTGACCCTTGTGGTGCTTTGCCCTCCAAATCCTGAACGCTAGGGCTTGGAGTACCTCCCAAGCTACACAAACCAATGCCACCATGGTCACCTTAGTGGCTTTTCTCCAGCTGTTTAGTGGGGGATATTATCCCCACAAGGGAGACTTCCCTAAAGAAATCACCAACAAAATATTCAACTAATGAGTGCTCAAGGGTGTTGCAAAATCTAATAATTGAAGGGGAAGATACCAACCAAACCTTGAAAGGTTGAGATAAGGGTTGCCAAGAGTTCAAGTACATTTTTCTAAGACCTTTATGATTTAGGAGAATTCTGTTATAAGTTAGGGCTTTTAAGCTTATGCATATTTAGGGCTTGCAATGGCATATAACAGCTTGAGAAATAGCCTGTAAAGGATAAGATCAACAAAGGGACAAAGGCTATCAAAGATGCAAGCAAGGGATAGGTAAACAATGAGTTTTTATGGCTGAAAATGCATATGACAGCAATATTTATCTAGACATCAGCCCTAATTTTGTGGTGAAAGCATGCAGTTAATTCTAGATTTTTCCTTTCTATATTTATTAAATGCAATCCCTTTCAATAGGGCAACAACAAATAACCAATAAATTGCTATAACATGCAGAGTTAAGCTAACCTTTACCATAGTTACCATGAATTAAGAAAAAATGGAGAAATGAAATGATCACCACAAGCTAGTCTAGTGTTTTCTCTCAATTAAGCAATGGAGATAATACTGGCGAGGTCAAAATTGGGTGGTGTCCATTGATGTCCTTAGAGGATCGAGGTAGAGGCATAGGCTAGACAGGAGGAAAAGAATGAAGGATGATACTAATGATGAGGATCTCGATATAAGCAATGGTGGAACATTGCTTGTCAAGGAGTGGTGGAAGATGCATGGTAGTAGTACTAATAGCCCACATTTGGCAACATCGTTGCTTTCACAATTGATGAACACTTCTTTTGTTAAGAGGTGTTTAAATAGCTTAGTTTACTTTTTTGGACATTTTGGTCTAAATATTTCGATGTGTAGATGGCCTAATAGTTGTAAACATAACTATTTGGTCATGTTATTGTTGACAATTGCTCGATAACCTATTTCATTCCATAAGTTAATGGTCTACTTTCTATTATATGGCTTAAAATTTGTATGTTTGTTTGTAATTGATAGAATCTAGATTTTAGATGGTTGATGCTCAAATGATTAATCATTAATGTACTATGGATGCCATTTCTATCTTCATTGATGTACAAATATGCATGTTTTCATAGATTTTGCAACTAATTTGGCATTCTAGACGCTTTTTTGAATATATATATATATATATATATATATAAGGATTTTTGTAAAATGACACTCCTAATAGTCTCACTCTCAAAAATGATCTCGCTCCAAGCAGCCTTGCTTGGATCTCACCCTGGACGAGCCTAGGATCAAAGATGTCTTTCTACTTAGAGCAATTTTTGGAGTTGTGTGATGGCATGTTCGTATGACCCCCTTGTACACACAAACATTGGATGAAATCGCTCAAGATCCCTTTGGGATTGCACTAGGTCGGCTCCTGTCAACTCCGGATAGAGACGGATCACCAGATACCATGATTTGGTAGGATTTTCTAGGTGTGCCAACATCAAGAGCCAGAGCTGGAGATGCACCTTATTTTTTTATGACCCCTATACTTAGATTAGAGGAAACTAACACTACCTTTATAGGGATTGGTGAGGCTCCCTCTCTACTTTCTTCTGGTATCATGATCATAGATGTTTAGGCCTCTTCATGAAGGAGATTTTCAGCCACAAATCTCACCTCCTGCACCCAATGCCCTACCTTAGGATGACTAGACTGATTACCTCATACTTCAAAGAATGTATGCTTCGAAAATCCATAATCATATATCGTTGTATTTCTAGATATTGATACTGTGTGAGTTGGTGAGGATATTGTCCAACGCTTCGGGTGGACACTCTACCCATCCTCAAGGACTAATGAAGCAATGTGATTAGAAAAGAGAAATTATAAAGGCGCAAGGAGAGAGACGTTAGGGTTGTTAGGTCGAAAGCTAACTGTTAGAAAGGCTAAAAGTCAATCAACTAATAAATAATTTAAAATTAATATTAATATTTAATTATATTTAATTAACCAATAAAATAAAATAATCCAAAATTATATTAAATTAGATTTAATCACACTAAGAAATTAAATAATTCAAGAGAATTGATAAGAAATATTATATTGAAGGGAAATAAATTCCATGGAGAAATAAATGAAAGAAATATGATTTATCATTGACTAAAGATTTAAATACTTTTGATTAATTCAAATTTTGATTAAAGATTTAAAGATTTTCAAGATTTTCAAATTTTTATTTGACAAAAGGAATTTTTGAAGGAAATAGGGGTAATTTAATTAAAATTAAAATTATTATTTAATTTAAAATTAGATAACAAAGTAATGAAATTTAAAATTTAAAAGAAGATAATAAACATTTTAATTAGATAATGAAAAATATATATATATATATATATATCATTATCTAATTAATTTTTTTATTATCTTTAATTTTTTATTATTAAAAATAGGATAATAAAAGAAGATAAATTAGGATTATTGAAATTTATAAAAGGAGATAATAAAAATAATGGGATTTCGTATTAAAATTATTATATGAGCTAATCAAGAGAGATAAAAGGGGGGAATTTGTATTAACAAGAGGGAGTAATAAAGAAGAAAGGGCAAGGAAACCTATGAAGACATTGCTTAAGTTTATGAATTATAGGTTTCCATGAATGGCTTAGTTTGTAGCCATCCTTCCAATTGAAGTTATCCGATTGTTTTTCAATTTCAAGGGCCTCATAGCTACTTCCTCGTTCATTCATTAGATCAGAGCAACAAATGGTAGAAGGAGTTCTAGAACACACTAGACAATAGGATGGTGAGACCTTGGGTTTCTCCTCAACCTCCCCCTTTGGGAGACCAACTAATATTATTGAGTCTAGTTCAAAGGTTTCAGACTTTCAGTCCATACATCGGGCCACATGTCCTCAGAGCACTAGAGAGATCAGCTCTAGAAAAATCCATAATAGAGCATGCCCTACCTGTTAGATTAAAATAAGTGACGGTGAGGTGGTTGATTTAGTCATAAGGTTGGCCAACTGGGCCTTGAATATAAAATATAAGGTTAGGGTAGAGAACTAGGTTACCTTATTTTAATTTTGAACAAACCCTAGGCAAACTGTTGAAGAATGAGTTCACGTCAGTGTTCTAGGGCTTGGTTGTTGTAACAACTATATTCTTCATGAGCTAAGTAGTCTTTCTCAGTGCGTTTCCTCCTGACATTTGTGCTGCTACTATAAAAATTGTGTTATTTTGTAATGGTTGGTGATTTAGTACTTTACTGACCACACTAACAACGCTAATCAGAGGGTATTTTGTTATGCTTGCTTCACTTATATGTTAATGGTTTTCAATGACACACTTAGAGAAGAGAAGTGTGATGAATGATGATGAAGAATAATGGAAAGTGACTCCCTTATATTTATATGACGGTAACCAAGTCACTTTTCCATAATTTTACCAGAAAATTCCTAACAAGTTTGCTTTAAGCATTCAACTAGGCCAAAGGTTAGGAGTTGACCTTGAGATAGCTTAAAAACATAATAAAAATGTCAAAATAGCTCATATGTGTGGGAAATAAGACTCTCCACCATGATGTCATCCTCCGAGAATGATCAATCTCCATTAAGTGATGAAATGGTCCTATTGCCGCAAAATCTAGCAGGCCTTGGAGAGGGGTATCCTACAAGGCTATTACTAGACCGAGCGACAACAATGGGGTAGTGGCCCACTGTCACCACAACCAAAACCCCCTGCTTGTTATAGACTTTCACCAATGGGAGGAGTCCTAGTATGTGTATAGGTCACTTACTTGGTATTGTAGGTTTGAGGTATGAGGTGATACAAAGATGTCTCCAAGGGAAAGACTCAATTTTAGGTTCAAGGTTCCCTTTATGAAGAGGAGGCGATTGGCTTTCCTTGTAGAGACTTATATTGTGGCACAAGACCAAGGGCTTGATTAGTAGGTTGTGTTAGGATGGCCAAAGGTCAAGGCAAGGAGAAAGGGTTTCCAACAACAATTTTCAACAAGACAAAGGCACATGAAATCCTCAAATAAACTCCTAAGTTGAAGCTCGAAATTAAACTAGGGTTAACTTAGGGCTAGTAACTAGGGCAAAGAAATTTATGGACGAAATTTAAGGACCATAAAAGGGATTTTGTCGTAGCCACTTTCCTCTTGGCATTTAGACTCTCCAACTCCGGAAATTCCTTGTCCCTAGGAATTCGCACCAAGCCTTAGCTTGGTCGCTTGGCCTTAAAGGGGCCGAATTAGTTAAGAGAGAAAGAATGTAACATCCCCTATTCGACCCCTATGTTGTAATCGCCATGTACATCTGAGATTATTACACTGGTGAGCTAGGACATAATTAATTAGGTTGGTGAGACAAGAGTTGCTTTTAGGGCAATATGCCTATGTGTATTTGTATTTATGTGTTGGGGCCAATGTGCTTTTTATGCTATGAGACTAGAAAGCCTGATATGGTAAATAAGTTTAATTTTTGCATATTAATAAACACATAATGGCTATAAGCGTACCTAGACAAAAGAGTATGGGGGTCTGATGACTCCACGACTAGTAAAGGTATCTTGATGAAAAAGTAATGTTATAATATAATATTATAATATTAAATAAAGGAGAAATATGTTTATAAAAGGGGGGAGTTGGTTACCTAGTCAGGCAGACAAGTGGATTATTCAGTGATTCATGGTTATGGCAACCAGTCGGTGAACCTTGTACTTGGGTTCTAGACTGACTGGGGATTATTGTTGGTGAGTCTTGTGCTCGGACTATGGAATCAACAACAATTCTAGCAACCGGTTGGTGAACCTTGGAGGGTGGGCATTGCAGAGGGATTGGCCATCTCGGAGAAGGGTGTGCCACTTGGGTTTTGGACTAACTGACGAACTGAATTGGTTATGGCTTGGAGGGTGTCCAGAGCCCTGGAGCATCACAGTTGTTGGGTTGGTACCTTGGTTGTTATGGTGGCCTAGAAGGTGCTTGGAGCCTTGGAGAAGCATGGCTGTTGGGTTGGCGCTTTGGCAGTTAGCTTGGGGGGTGCCTAGAGCCCTGGGGCAACATGGCTTTTGGGTTGGCACCTTGTCATGGAGTACATGTTACTATTGGTTTATCCTTGCCTATGGAGATTGCAGCCTTGACTCGGGGGTGACCTGTGGTTGAAATTGATGAACTGTGAGGTCTATGGCAGAGAGAAACATTAGAGGTCCGCAGCTAGCCGACGGATCATACAAATAAGTGCTTAAAACTGTTTATGTGCTCATTTGGTTTCATTGTACTTACACATGGACTGGTATTCTAGTGATTTGACTGTACTCATACAGTGTGTTATATTTAAATTATGCATCTATTTGCATTGTTGGTACTGTTACATGGTTATGCTATTATTTATGGTATGTGCCTTTGTGGTTTATTTTTGCCTAGGGATTTGAGTGCAATGGTAAATTCTAGGGTTGGTGTGAGTGGCATCGCCCAAAAGTGGTTGGGGACATTACAAGTGGTATCAGAGCCTAGGTTGCAGCACTAAGCCTACATGGGCTAGAGACAGAGCACATGTGCAAAAATTTTGGAATGGTTGCCAGTTGCTTGATAATTATCAAATAGGGAACATGGAGCTTCTAGGTCAATTGCATTGTTCATTCACAAACAGGGGACAACACTTTGACCCAATCCGTTTTAAATTAGCAATATTCAGCTTTATAGGGTAGTTTCAGTGGCTGGCTTAGCCCTTAGGTAGGGTTTCCAGAAATTACAAGTATGGGCTTCTGTTTTGACAGGAGCTGTTCAGAATATTGGGGACTTGATGATAATACAAGGAGATCGGGGCACTTCCTGCCAATTGTAGAGTGTAACTTCGTTCCACTAGATCTACATAACACACTTCTATTGAATGCACGTAGCTTCTCATATCGATCATAATGTTTTCTGCCTGCATTGATATTGCAACATTGCGATTATCAACCTCGTCTACGTCTGTGTGGGTTTTCGAGTAATCCATGGCTTCTTTTATCAGTCTTCTTCTGTGTGGCCTACTATGGAAGTGACATTTTGTCACAATATCAAAATTCAGAGACATGTTTACGTTTATATGTTCTTCACTACCTTCGCTGTTTCTGTTCCTGTTTTTAAGGCTGATGAAGCAAAGATACATATGATTTCCTTTTCCAGGCATGTACACAGATCAAATCCCTTGGACAGCTCCATGCTGACATTTTTGCAAATGGACACAGCCAGAACATGTTTTTAACAACCAAACTTGTGGGTATGTATGCTGTATTTGGCTTTTTCAAGGATGCATGTAAAGTGTTTGACAAAACACGTCAACGAAATATATTCGTATAGGATGAAATGAGGGCTATGCCTGCAATGGATCATGTGAGGAGGCTCTTTCGCTCTATTGCCAATTGCAGAAGGCAGGCGTATAGCCCAACAGCTTCATGATTCCTTTTGTTTTCAAGGCCTGCACAGACCTTGTGGCTCTACAGTGGGGTATGGAGATCCATGTGGAAATAACTAGAAGGAGATTGGACTCGAATGGTTGTGTAGGGAACGCCCTGGTGGATATGTATGCTAAATGCCAGAGAATGGATATTGCATGCAACCTACTTATCAAAATGTCTGAGAGAGATGTGGTCTCGTGGATGATGATGATCTCTGGGTATGGTTAGGATGGGCATGCCAACGACGCCTTGACGCTGTCCATCAAATGAAATCGAGTGGCATGATGCCGAATTTCAATTGAGTTACCATTCTGAGTATAGTCCCGGCATACGCTGAGTTGGGCGATCTACAGGAAGACAAAGACGATATTCTACATCAACATTGCCACATGATTTTCCAAATATAAAAGCAAAAGTATATCAGTTAGTTTGGTACTTTTTAAAGCAAACAGTTTGCTTTACAGATCACTTGCGAGCCAGACTTCCACAATCAGAAATTGGTATTAACTTCTCTTCATGGAAACTCTGTGGGCCGTCTGTATGTAGTCTTGGACATGTCTGTATCCAAGTAAATAGTATCTGAAACAAAATCTCCGTTTCATGGTATAAGTGCTTACAGCTGTACAAAATTTTACTGTGGGAAGCTTTTATATTATGTTCCATGCATTCCCAAATTATTGAAACTTGTCAGATCCAAATTACATGCTCTCTCGATACACAGAGAGGAGGGAAACCTTGAGGGATCAAAGTGAGTGTTGGTAGAAATTTGAAAACATCAGAGGGTGTGATAGAGAGGATGAAGCAGTTAACAAGACTGAAAACAGTGAGAAGAGGGTGAAGGGCCAGACCTATAACTCTACTAGTTTTATTATTTGGGACTGTTTTTATGCTCTTATTACTTCAATGGTTATACTCCATCCCACCTCCCAAGTTCAGCCCATAAACGTGCCCATCATGCAGATATAGTAAGGAAGGATATGTTTTGAAAGAGGAGTCAATTTGTACAGAGACTTATGGAAGAGTTTGTTTCCCTCGTATGCATGGTATCTGTTTCGGTCATTCTCAAGTCATAATTTGTGATGGTCAACCTCAATTTTATTCGGAGATGCCCAAGAAAATGCGTTTTCATATGGATGAACCTAGGAAAAAAGTTCCCGTGAGAGGTGGGTTTTGCCCTGGATGGGATCCTGATAATTAGAGGTCCCTAGAAAAGACAAACCAGGGACAAGTGGGTATCCGAAAATAAAGCATGCTTGGTGGATTCATGGATTGCAAATGGTAGCAGATCTCACTTTGATGCCTCATGGGAATGCTGGACCCAATCCACATCATGAGTCTGAGAAGGTCATCCCTGCCATTCTCATGTCTCAGCTATATTCACTGAAAAATTCTACCTTTTGCTGGTTTACAGACCCCTATGACCCAACATCCATTAGCATGTGGCCTAAGGGCCTGCTTAAGGTTTTTGCATCGCAAATGGAGGTGGAGTATCTTCATCCCATGGTTGTAGATGAATTTCCAATCTGCTTTAAGGATGCCATAACCTTTGCTGGATTGACTACTGCTGCCTACATTCCTAATGAAGTTGCCCATGATTGGTTGAGACAGAAAGTCTTGGCACACTGTAAAAACTCCTTGTATGAATGCTAGAAGGCCTTTGTTGGATGTTATCATATGCAATCGGCCTAATTCTTCAAGAAATATAGCTAATTTTAAAGAATTGCAGGAGTTGGTTGAAAAAGAAATGCATCTAGCAGTAAAAGTAATTGAGCCTGGACCACTCGAGGTCTGTCAGCAAGTTAGGCTGGTAGCAGAGGCAGATGTTCTGTTAACTCCTCATGGGTCCCAAAATGCTGCAGTTTTGTTTTCATGTCCTAGCTCTAATTTTAGAGGCTTCCCTCTTCTCGATTACATTGATTGGCTTGGAAATTTGTTGCATGCTGGAAAAGTGTATCACTATGAACTTTATGGGACATGGACAACTGAAAGGTTGGGAATGCCTTTTCAAATGCGCCTATATGCAGTTATTTTGGGTTGGAAGAGATGCTTTTCTGTGAGGGGATGCATGAATTATGGAAAGAGAAGATTTTTGTGGATTTAGATCAATTAGAAGAGATTTTACACACCCTTACATACAACTGTCGTCTAGCAGTCCATGGATCAAGATGTCAGAGCATATGAAACACAATTAATTTTGCCTCTTGAACATTAATATTCTTTTAAAGTTTTCATTCCTCATTATTTGTTTCAGTATATTTCTCCTAGATGATCTCGAGAATTTCATATAAACTTTGCACATTGTGCTTTGTGAACTTGAGGTGGCTTTTGAATTGGTGAACCTTCCAGAATTTTGAGGGCATCTGAATATACGCTGCATTCATCTTACCCTTAGATATTAAAAACGGTTTTCTTCTGCTTTAAATCCTTCTCGCTTTTGCTCACATGGTTTTGTTTTTTAAGGATGTTCTTGTCGATGAACTCCAATAGGTTTGGAGGACAAGGTTATAGCTTTATTTCCATGGTCTAGCACATGACATTCAACACGTTTTCTGAGAAGAGAGAACATTATGACAATGCTTTAGGTGTAGCTTTAAACTTTACTTCATGGTTTAGCATATTGCTTAAAGTATGATGGTTGAAAGGGCTGGCAAAGGGTAAGGGGAGAGAGGAGTCAACACTGCATGGTACATTTGATGAAAGAAAAAAAATCATTTTTTTTTACAAGCTCACAGAGGAAGCTTTGAGGCCATAATTTGAAGAAGTTGCTGCTATCTTAGATGGAGAAGGCAGCATATAATTGGAAAGCGACATCACTGCTGGTATATTTGGAGAGGGTACTGCAGATCCAGAGGGAAGATACCACAGCAGCCCTGATGTAGACTGAGATCTAGACGCTTTTCTCAAGCAAAACAGTCTCAAATCATATGTGGTGCGTTTCAGCGGCTCTCCCATTTATAACACCTACAACTATTATGATAAAGAAGTTCATAGAAAAATAAAGCAGGCTAAAAATGAGGGTCAAGAATTATGGTGAATGGCCCTGTCCAGGACATCTTTTGGCAGAAATTCAGTTTGATCATTGAAAAATGAGTCACTGCCTTATGTCCAGGTCCACATTCGGACACCACTCCAGCTTGAGGTTACTCTTGTAAAGTTAAATAGTGAACTCAGCAGTGAACAAGTGAATATTAGAAAAAAGGGAGAATGACCAGATAGAAACAATATAGTTGAATTTTCTGGCAGGACTGAAGCGAACTCTTGTGGTTAAATCATCTCAGCATCTCTGAGGGAGCAGTAGACAAGAAACCCATTTTGAATTTCAACAAGAGTGGGGAGCTAAACAATGACATTGTTAGTGAGGGACTGGCAGATGATGGTGAGGCTGATGATATTCATTCCAGCACTACGTTTTCATGCAGAGACAAAAGTTATGAGGATGAGTTTCATCCTATGACAAAGGCTTGGCCTTATCCTGCAACACTTGAATTAAATTTGAGGCAGCAGAACCAATACTGTATGCTCCAGATAGTTGCAAGGGAATCATTTCAGTTTTGGAGAGATATTCATGGGCTGGAGGTCTTTATGATGGCCATTTGCAAAAATGTGCACTCAGAAGTTATCTCAGTTTTGAAGTATGATGGAGTTTGTGCTGGGTTGCACACCCATCAATGCGGGGTGTGACAAAGATCTCTGGACCCTGTTCGTGCACAGGGAATTGAGGATGTCCTTGAATAAAGACATCGGTGTAGAATATGAACAGTGGACCTGCAACATACCGACTGTGAGGATGAAGGCATGGAGGAGAAAGTCACTATGCAGCAGCAGTTCTGGATTATGTATATATTTAATGCACTGAGGACAGTGCATAAATAAGGTGGGGAGGATGTAACAATCCCCTTTTCAACCCCTATGTTGTAATCACCATGTACATGTGAGATTATTAGGTTGGTGAGCCGAGAGTTGCTTCTAGGGCAATACACCCGTGTGTATGTGTATTTATGTGTTGGGGCTGGTGTGCTTGCTGGTATGTGCTTTTTATGCTATGAGACTAGAAAGCCTGATATGGTAAACAAGTTTAATTTATGCACATTAATAAATACATAATGGCTATAGGCGGTCCTAGACAAAACAGTATGGGGGGCTGATGACTCCGTGACTGGTATAGGTGTCTTGATGAAAAAGTAATATTATATTATAATATTAAATATAGGAGAGATATGTTTATAAAAGGGGGGAGTTGGTTAAAAGTGGACTATTCAATTATTCATGGTTATGGCAACGAGTTGGTAAACCCTGTACTTGGGTTCTAGATTGATTGAGGATCATTGTCGTTGAGGCTCGTGCTCGGACTCTGGAACTAACAACAGTTCTAGCAACTGGTTGGTGAACCCTGGAAGGTGGACATCGCAGAGCGATTGGCCATCCTGGAGAAGGGTGTGCCACTTGGGTTTTGGACTAACTAGCGAATTTCACTGGTTATGGCCTTGAGGGTGTTTGGAGCCCTGGAGCAGCACAACTGTTGGGTTGGCACCTTGGTCGTTATGGTGTCCTGGAGGGTGCCTGGAGCAACATGGTTGTTGGGTTGGCACCTTGATCGTGGTGGACATGTTGCTAATGGTTTATTGTTGCTTGTGGAGATTGCAGCCCCGACTCGGGGGTGACCTGTGGTTGAAATTGACAAACCACAAGGTCTATGGCACGGAGGAACATCAGAGGTCCGCAACTAGTTGACGAATCATATAGATAAGTGCTTAAAACTATTTATGTGCTCATTTGGTTCTGTTGTACTTACACATGGATTGGTATTCTAGTGATTTGACTGTACTCATACTATGCTATATTTAAATTATGCATCTATTTGCATTGTTGGTGCCGTTACATGGTTATGCTATTATTTATGGTATGTGCCTTTGTGGTTTATTTTTGCCTAGGGATTTGAATGCAATGGTAAATTCGAGGATTGGTGTGAGTGGCATCGCCCAAAAGTGGCTGGGGACATGACAAAGAAGAGGAAAGTTTATGGATGACGAGTGATTTGATCATGACCAAAGGATAACTAGTTCCTTGTTCCTTGGGAGAATGGAGTCTATGAGTCGATTGAATGGCTAAAAGTTGTTGAGGAGGAAGGATGATTGATGCCATAACATCAAAATCCCTAGCGATTACCTATGTAATGGATCAAGAAGTTTCATGGGAGAGCTAATCAAAGTTCAACACTAGAATTACCATTCACATGTTATTTATGAGTAATGCATGCAATAACGATTTCTAGAATCTACAAAATAGATTTTCAACAAGTTAGGGCACAATAGAAGACCCTAGACTCAATATATTCCATACATTAGACATAAAGGAAAGCTTTATTCAACAAAACGCTTACTTACAAGATAACATGCATGAAATTCCATCCATTGATGCAAGAATATAGCTCCAAAGACAAATGACTAGCTCCAAAAGTCAAAATGCATTCATAGATTCAATTTATTCCACAAGAGAAGAAGGCTGAAATCTCAAGAGGCTGAAATATCCAATCCTAGTGATGATGAATTGCAAATGAGTCCTCTCCTCTACTTATATGAGGAGGACTAATGTCTATTTTAGCATAGAGTCCTTAGAAACAATAAAAAATATCATAATGACAAGTTAGGTCACAAGTCGACCTACTATCTTAAACAAAACACAAAATATTTGCCCACACGCGTGAGTTGTAGGGCACTTTTGTTGACATCATCCATGTGTAGGCCTTGTTACCCACCACCTGTGGGTTGTATGCATAGGGGATTTTTTTTTTCCTAGATGGTCCTCAGTGGGTAGCCAACAACCCCTTGTAGCCCCCAGATAGCTTGATGTGCCATTTTCTTTGCCATCTAAGCCAACCATGTGGTCTCTCGCCCATATGTTATGAATGTATGTTTGAAGGTGGACCTCTCGACCCCAAAGGTATGGCTTTTCATTGATATAGTTGAGTAATTTTTCTTACTTGTCATGGGCACTTTTGGACATGGATTGGTGGGGGGATCGAACAAAAAGAGTGGGTTAGGTTTGTATTTTTGTCTCCATTGTTCAATTTCATGGCTACCCTTGTATCCCAATTCCGTGGGATCTCCTTTATTGGCCATTAGGTTTGGAGATGGCACTACACGGGAAATCCCGATTTTGGTTGCATGGTCCCGCTTCCCGATACCACCTACATTACTCCCCTACCACTCATTTTAGCCCTATTCATCTTTCTTCCCATCCTGGTCCACATGTGTCCACTAAGTCCACATAGGGTTAGCCTTCCCCTCCCCCTATCCACACCTTGGGTCAGGCTTGGAACGATGCCGTGGAGGTTGATGCAACGAAAAAGACAATAAAAAGGATAATTTGGCTGTTCTCAATAGGAAATGTACCACAAAATGCAAAAGATGGCCGGGACACACAAATTTAGCACGTAGGCAAAAACCAAACATGAGCTCTACCCCTTATCCATGGCCATCACCCTGGTTCCTATGGGCCCTAGATGAGCCCCCTTCATCATTAAGGAACCCATGATTGTCCCAACCCCTAGTGGGCGATGAACTACCCCACCTCATGGGGGTATCCATTACTACATATTACACATCATGCTCTCCATCCCTCGGAGCTTGGAGCAGTTATGAAGAAAAATCAATCAAAGGAAAAAGACATATGAAGAAGGGTGGAAAAACAAAGGTCGGGGTAACTCATGTACCACGATTTGCGCCCTCCTACACTCATATACCTAGGTATGGGTTTCCCTTATTATAGCTACCCTTGCACCTTGACATGTGGTCCAGATGATTCCCTTGATCCCCACTCATTCAATTATTATATCATTTGCCACCTACCACTTAAGGGATGTACCATGGACATGTCATCCCCTTTAGAGGTTGAAACCACCTAATAGGGTCCTTGGTTAAACTCCTATTGAGCTTGGAAGGGCATGCCACCATGAAGTGCCCCATTGATCCCATGACTTGTAAGCTTTATTACTTGATTATTCTAATGAATTGTTGCATTGGAGGGCAAGGGGACACATTAGATCTTATGTAGGATTGCAGGTGGGTTTTCATTTGGGGCTTGGTCTCCCTATACTGGGTCCTACCCCTCCAGAGGGCCACATTGGCACTTGTAGGGTGAGCATTGAGAGCCATGGGCCTCCACCATAGCAGAGATTACTTAATGGATCCCCAACACTGATCATTGATTGCTCATGTTCCACCTTTTGGATGAGGATGATGCACCCGGTTCACCATGCCTCGCTGAATCCACACTTGCACCATACACTTGGCAGATGTTCCAGGGTCTAGAGGATGTCTCCCGTTGTAGGGGGAGGGCTTACATGACCATCTTAGCCCTTATAGATGGTCTACAGGCATTTTTGATCCACTTGGAGACCCATGAGGATGTCCTTGTGCCACCACATGCACTTGGGAGCACCACAGGTTCTTGCTTGGAAAACAAGGGGCCAACCCCTTGTCCACTATGTTTGGAGTCCATTTCTACATCATGTCACCCCGTGGACTTCAGTAGGCCTCGTTAAAGGCCCAACGACTCACTCTATTGATGATTAGACCCACTTGAGAGGCTTATTCTTATGTTATTGAGCTATTTGGTGGGCTTGTCACCAAAAGCATTGTTATTATGCACATTACTTTATTTTAGGGGCTCAATTAGGCTAATTTAGATAAATCGAAATCATTAGAGAGTGTATAAAATTATAAATAGAAGTGAGATGATTCATTTTGATCATCATCACTTGGATTGGGTTATTCTCTCTTGTGAGATTTTCGCTGTACCTTTTGGAGGACGAGTTTGGATCATATGGATGAATTTTGGTGTTTTGTTATCTCTTTTTGTCTTGGGGCTTATCTATTGGTATATATTGATGATTGGATATACTCTTTAATACATGTAAGTGCTCTTTTAATGCTATTCTTGTTATTTACTTTGTCACATACATGTTGCTGGGATTTTCGCTATATTAGGCTGAAATTTACTGCTTTTTCTTATGCGAAATTGTGATCTTTAACAGTGATGCATCATATCATGGGCCATGTATGATTGAATGAATGTTCCTAGAGATGATTTGGGTTAAATACATTTTGATAACTCATCAAATATTGCAATTCGAAGTATAAAGACCTTGAAACAACTGTTCTCATGCCCTAATGCCATGCGAAGTTGTTTTAAGGGCCTCCTTGATTGAGTGAATCCATTCCAAATATTAAAATTCTCCTTGACTCCATCTCTCCCAAAGGACAAGGCACTAATCCTCCATTGGTGATCATTTTCAACGCTTATTCTTTTCACCTCCCTCTTTTTCTAGGCCTAGCCTACATAGGTCACCTAGGGCATCAATTATCTCACAATCTAGCCATCCAAACACTTAAATTTTTGGTCCACAAATGCGCTGAGGTTTGCTCTAGAGGCCTTCCAAATTTGAAGCAAATCCGACAGTGGGATCTCGAGATATAGCAAGCCCTAGCTCAAGGACCGTTTCTTGCCCTAGGTTTCCCTTGGCTAGTGACCTCATTTGGATCATTGCATTCTATTCCAAGAAGATTTGCCCATTGATCCTCTTTTCTTCCACAATTAGCTTAAGCCCCTCCTTGAGTGACCAATTCAACTTACTTGACCTAATTTTGGGTCCAATTGGTCATGTGTGGTCCTGCAGCTTTACAACTCCAATTCCGCAAAGATTACATAAAGACCAAGTCTCCATAAGGATTTCCAGGTTTAGAGAACATCTCTTCTCGATACATTCCCAAAACCCTAGCCTCAAGGATCCTTTTAGCCCTTCCTAGATAGCCTACCACCTTGCTTCCCAAGCAAGAAAGCCATACAATTGAGTCTCTCTTGTGAATAGACCTTGGGAATCACCTTTCATCCTTCCATTGATATATTCATCATCGTGATTCCTCATATATCAGGTCTTACTCCCATCGGTGAAAGCCTGTAAAAAACAGGGAGTCTTAGTTGAGGTGACAGTGGGCTATTGCTCCATCGTTTCCTTGGACCTAGTAGTTGCTCTATAGGATCCCCTTGTAGGACCCTTGCTAGTTTGAGCAGTAACATGCCCTTCTAGGGCATGCGTTGAGGGCTTAGGGTGCCAAGAGCAGTGTAGAAGCCCTTGAAAATCATCCTTTGAGGGTTGGCCCTTAGATCTCTGTCAATTTGCCTCCGTGGACCCAAAAATTTGTTTTGGGGCAAAAAAGGTGATCTCATGGGTTTTCAAATGGCCATAGTGCTTGTCTCTGCTCCAATACTGAGGGCTTCCAAGGTGGTGCCCTCCCATGTCTCACGGAGTGATACCATCATCATCTAGGCCTTGTATCAACTATCATCCCTCACAAAGTGCTAAGGTTGACTGGGGGCATGTTGGGTCTAGGTGCATCATCCCAAAAGTCATCAAATATAGGGAAAAGTGTCAAAACGCTAAGGGCGTTGGAGGTGCCTGAGGGGGTGTGTATTATGCTCTGCTATTGCTTGGAGTCCCATGGCTCTGAATGCCTCACCTGTGGGTGTCAATGCACTTCTCTGGAAACCTAGTACTAGTTAAGGTGGCCAAGCGCCAACTATGGAACCACCTAACGATCGCATCACAAAGTTTAGTGAAAGCAACAAATCATCAGGTATAATAATCACTTTTGCATCTAAATGGACCAAGCTTGAAAGTAATGGGCTATTTGACACTTAAACAAGGATTCCCTTCTAAATTTAGGGCTTTAGGCTCGTGATCCATAAACTGCCATGGATATTCCACTGGACAGTTCGTCACAACTGATCTGATAAATTTATATTTAAAATCTCAAATTCTACACCATTATAGTTTTTGTTTCTCTTTAGATTTATAGATTTGTAGATTATCGTTAATAGCATATGCATGTGCATTAAAATTATGCAGAAAATAGAGAAAAACGAAATAAAAGCTCACACAAACATTTGACACAAGATATGCCCTGGGAAACCCTTTCGGGAGAAAAACCCAGTTGAAGGTGAGGCCACTCCCCTCTCTTTCTCTGAATGGAAATATGGCTACGAGTACAAAGAAGTATGGTTTATGGTTTGTGGGTTTCTATAGTGCACATGTCCTCTTTGTGCGCTCTAACTCCTATCCTTCTTTGCTATTTTTGCTCAACTATGGAACAAATGCACTCGAAAGAATTAAACCCCTTTTTCTCCTAGTGGCTTGGTTATAACATTCTCGATAGCCTACTAGTGGTTAGGTTTGACTACCTTAACTCTTAACCAGAGTTACAATATAGACTCTTCTAGAATCTTCTACATCATAATCACGTGGCTAGCCCCTTTTTCATGAATAATGGGGGCTAACGTGGCATCCTCTTGAATTATGGTGGTGAAAATAGGAAGGTCAACTTCTAAGTGGCATAACTTTCGCATACAAACTTTGATTGACACAATTCTTGTGTTGTTTGAAAGGTTCCGTTTGTAGAATAGGCAAAAGGGTGTGGCACTAAAACAACAATTTTTTACCCCCAAAAAATGACTTTTGATGCCTCAAAATTCTCCCGAAAGGTTTCAGACCCCAATTTGCCAAACTAGGACCCGCCGATAAAAAGGGTCATGTGAGTTGATTCCTCCACGTTTTCAGAGTATTCTTCAACTTCTTCAACTTTGAAAGCATCGAGATGGATGACAAACAATATAATGATCCAATCCAGATCGACTCGCAATGGTGTTACCTCCCTAGGTAGGAGTGGCTAAAGGACAACCCTATTAGGTGATTCCAGCCCCCAAGGGGAAGCGACATTCCCTTAGTCCACCCTTCAATAAATAGGTGTCATGTGAACAATGATGGTAATAGAGGGGAGAAGATTCATGGCCACATGCAATGGTCCAAGGGACCAACATGATGGGGATCCACCTCTTGAGTGTATGGATGTGAGGGAGCAATCATGAATGCATAAGTTACGACCCCGACCTTTATTTTTCCACCCCTTTTGCGCCTTTTACTTTTTCTTGATTTATCTTTGTATTACTGCTCGTTGCTCAAAGGGTTAGAGCTTGCTTTGTATGATGTGTAGCAACTATGTTAACCCCTAATGATGAGGCAACTCATTGCCCGTTAGGGTTAGGACATGGAAGGGTTCCTTTCTTGATGTAAGGGAGCAACATGTGCTCCGGAACCAAGTGATGGCCATAAGGGGTGAGGTGGAGCTTATGCTAGATTTTTGCCCATGTGCTAATGTATATGCCCCAACCGTCTTTTACATTTTGACATTCTTTCTTTTATTTTGCTTGTTGCCAATATATGCTTTTTCCTTTTCTTTCAGTTGCATCAACCTCCTAGGGCCAAGTTTCGGGCCCTACCCCAGGTATGAGCCTTGAGGATGTATGAGTGCCCAATCCCAGAGAACCAATGGTCAGTTGAGCCTGAAGAATGGAGGTGGAGTATAGGGTTCATAATGCGAGATGGAAAGCGGTTAGTATGGAATAGGGATAGATGGAACATGCTATATCAATTAGGGCTTCCCAAGTAGTGCCCCTCCTATACCCATTAGGCCTTTAGGGGAGGTCCCACTGGACTAGGATTGAAAATTAACCCCCCATTTAAGGTGAGGGAACAAGATCACAATTAAAACTCCTCCATCTTCTAGGTCACCCCATAATCCATTTCAAATGCCCAAATACAAACACACATAAACACTCGATTGCAAAATGAATGAAGTACCTTTTGACTGAAAACCCACCTTCATTCATTTGCCTCTATGAGATGGGTGAGAAGGCATATGACTAATGCATGTGGCGGAGATATGAATGGCACATCCTCTTCGATTAGTGGTGCCTACAGAGGTTGTTAGCTGGCCAGCTAGAATAGATGATGGGAGAAAAAAAATCTCCTATGTGGTCACCCACTTTTGGTGGGTAACATTTGGCTCCAACCGGGACATGAGTTCACCGAAGAGCGCATGAGTCATATGCTCGAACAAGGAGTACATGAGAACTTCAACAATCCCTGGGACCGCAAACCAGTAACCTACACATCACAACAAACTTGTTTGGGAGCATGCGCATTGGGCTTCAAGTATCACCCATGTTTTATACAAGAGTATAAATCCGCACATAAAATAATTCTACTCTAAATGCAATCTAATCTACATGAAACATGACATGAATATTAGAATGCTCACACAATATGCAATGCAACTACACTACTATGCATAACATGTGAATGAGCTAAGTATAGTCATATAGCTAATGCTACCAACATATGATTAGATCAATAGAACACCTTCAATCCCTATGAGTCATTATGAGATAGGACAACAAAATATGACATTCTCCTTTTCAAGATTGGGTTGGAGAATCATAAGGGTGGGAGGTGGGAAAATAAAATGATTATGTATCATGAAAAAGGGTCATAGATGAGGATGGAGAAAGTGAATCCAACTTGTGTAACCAAATCCTTTCTCTCTTAGCCTAATTATGAGTACTTGATGATCAAGATTAGGAACTTCCGTTCAAGGGCTATCTTAGGCATATCATTCTCATTAATGTCTTTAGGGATAATGGGAGTGATATGATGCAGAAGAGGGAGGAAGGACAAGATCATCATCAATATCATATATCGAATCATTGTCAAAACAATGGTTAACAATGTCCCACTTCCCTTCTTCTATATGTAAAAACTCACAAATGTTAACCTCATGCAGATCCCAAGGATCCATTTCCTTGAGCTTAGGGGAGTCACCAGGGTGAATTCAAAATGCCTTGAAAAATGCTTGCTTCACCGTACAAACATTGAATTTGGAAGTTCAATGAAGAACAAGGGCTTCGTTCTTCCAATGGAGTCACCATAAAGTGATTTATCTTGTCGTTAGGGATGGAGCTAAATCTTCAAATCACAATGAAGCAGACTCGCTTCGTCCCCGACAATGTGTCGGAAATGTTGCCGCAAAATCTAGTAGGCCTTGGAGAAGGGTATCCTACAAGGCTATTACTAGACTAAGTGACAACGATGGGGTAGTGGCCCACTATCACCATAGCCAAAACTCCATGCTCTTTATGGAATTTCACCAAAGGGAGGAGTCCTAGTATGTGTATAGGTCACCTAATCAATATTGTAGGTTTGAGGTATGGGGTGATACAAAGATGTCTCCAAGGGAAAGCCTCAATTTTAGGTTTAAGGCTCCCTTTATGAAGATCATGGAGAGGAAGCCCTAGCAAAATGGTTTAAAGGATTATAAGGAAAATGGGTGATGTAGGATAGAGGATTAGTGCCTTAGTTTGCCCCCCCCCTCTCTCTCTCTATATATATATATATACTTGGCATGAAAGCACATGAAACCTTAGAGTACTTCCCCACATTTCGTGGATGGTAAACCATCGGCCCTGATTACAAAGCCTTGCCCCAAGGGAATCAGAGAGTCGAACTCGTGATCAACAACAACTAGCAACAATATCAAAGAACTTCATGACTGGAGCTAACCCTTAGGGCTTCTCTCTCTCTGTCTCTCTCTCTCTATATATATATATGGGGCATATGGAGTCAAGGAATGGGATAATTCTAGGGTTTTTTTGTAGTGATTGCTAGATCTAGACAAACTAGGGAAAATAAACTTACCCTAAGGTTTGAGATCTAGGTTCTCAAATTTTCTTGCTGATTAAGGAAAATAAAAAGCTATCTCTATTCCTTAAATACTTGGAAGAATGGTTTAGCTTAACAAAGGACCATGAAGCAAGTACAAAATAAACAAACTTAGCACATGAACATTCATCCCCAAAAACATAATACCAAGACAAAATTAATAAATCAACTTCACCATGCCTCATCCAAGATCCACCATAAGCATCCATGAAAAGAGATCACACACATTCAAATATACCAAGATAAAGTAAATAAATCAACTTCACCATGCATCATCCAAGATCCACCATAAGCATCCATGAAAATAGATCACACGCATTCCAATATACCAAGACAAAGTAAATAAACCAACTTACTTCACCATGCATCGTCCAAGATCCACCATAAACATCCATGAAGAGAGATCACACACATTCCAATTGCACCCAAGAGAAGTCAACTCAACTCTTCCATCCATAGCGAAATTGTAAAAGAGAAAAATCACAGAAATTTTAGGCCTTCTAAGATATTTCTCCCCCAAATCCAACCATGAGAAAATGAAAGGAAGGCACCTATATTTATAGAGGAGGTGCCCAATTTCCCTCACAATGAAATATTATTTTTCTAAGCTAAAATCCCCAATTCTAGCTTAAGTAGGTGCAAAGGCCCTCTTGTACAACTAATTAACAAAAATTACATGAATTTAGGGGCATTCATGCCACATTTACAACGATAAAGGGGAATGAGCTCTCACAAAGTGCCCATCTCCATAAATGAAGGGGACAAAGGGCTTGTTGACATGGTATTCAGCCTCCCAAGGCCCATCAACAACATGGCTTATCTAAGAAGTCTTTAAATCTGCCCACCAAAAGCCTCTAAAGTGGGCAGACAACCCCAAAATTCTCCTCCAAGGTGGGTACAAGGGCTCCCAATGCCATTGACCAAGTGGGAGAGGGGGACCTTCAAGTTCCCCCACAGCAGTAACAACTACTCCACTAAACAAGGGAGTTCCACCTCCAAATGTCTTTCAAAGTGGGCACTAAACCATTTTTCTCCGATATAGGCTCATGTACCTCCAATAAATTACCCTTCAAAGGGTGTATAGACCTTCAAACTAATTATTATAAGGGTCACAAAACCGTTGTGAAGTGGACACATGGCTCACAAAGCAAGGCAAAGGAATGACCAAAGGGAAAGCTACGCCTCCAAGATTTCTCCAAGTGTAGAGTGCTTCAAAGTGAACTCATCTGGCTCCTTTAAAGGTGGGAAAACTCATCCTCTGGGTCCTCATAAGCTGGGTTGAGCACCCCATTTCTGCCATGTGTCTGTTGTGCAAAGAAATGGGCTCTTCAATAGGCAATCCCCCATAGGATGAGAAAATTTCTCCTAGGAATGGTCACAAGACTTTACACACACAGGTCAGCCCATTATAAATTTCATTTCACATGTGTACAAATCACCTTAAATTAAGGTTGGTTCCAACAAGCTGATTTTGGCCCAAATTTAGGTTTTACCCCCCCCCCCCCCCCCCACCATCTTAAATTTTCTTTTTAATTCCAGTGCACATACCTATATATATTATACACAAGAGAGAGACCTTACATAAATTAATTTTCTCGGGCAACTTCTGCTATGAAATTAGGCACTGTTCGCTGCATTCTTTTCCTCCCTTCAGGTTCCAAGTTAGTTCAGGACTTGGTTTATGATTGCAGGCAGAATTTCTTTGGTGTCCTATTTGCATTTGCAAGCCAAACTCAGGGTCTCTTCTGAGCCTCTACTTCTGCAGCTGACAGGGTTCCAAAAGATGCACCTATAGACATCATGTTAGCTGTCTGCCCAAATTCTTTGAACTCCAGCGATCATGTGTTTGGGAGCTTCAGTTGCTTGATGCTGAGTGTCATTGAAATAGGATGGGACTGCAATGACTGCATTCGAGACAAACCTCCCTGGACAGGCTTACAAATTTACACTTCTCTTGTCTTTGTCAAGATGAATACTTAATTCTGATGTTGTGAATACTGGTTCCCATAACAATACAAACCTCAGAAAGGTCTCTTATCCTTGTTTCACTGCTCTCTACAGGAGTACTACTGCCATGTGAACAGTTCTTCCATCAGACAGGTTTGACTCATCCTCTATCCCTCCTCTGGTCCTTGTATTACTGTGCTATCATCCTCCTTGCCTGTGCACTATGGATTCTGCAGGCGACTCTTACAGGAGATTAGAGCCTATGATATCTTCTGGTGTTACCCTTCTTATGCATACAAATTCATCTATCAAACTAGAGCCTCTAATAATATATTTCCTCACACTTCAGGAAGTATGGTCCCATGCCAGTATAGTTGATATGTTTCATAATGTATTACCAACATATATTGAATTGGGATAGCTCCCCTGGTTATCCCATTTTTGTCTTAAACAAAAATGTGCGTAACAGTACCTCTAGGCTCTGTTGAAACCTTGTATGCTAGATTATGATATTTACCTTTAGATATGTAAGATGAATGATTATCTCACTGGTCTGCATTAAGATGATTGTTGTGGAAAAATTAGGTGCCTTCACCTCATTCGTGAGTTTAAGCCTGGCCAGATGCTGCATAGAGTGTTTTAGTTGCCTTTCCTTTTGCAAAGTTGCTAATCATCATGTCTGACAAAATACCTTTGTAATAAAATAAATGTAAGGCCCAAGATCTTGCATGAAAGACGATGCCACAATTTTCTTGGATCCATTTCAACCAGCATCAGGACATAATCAAATTGGCTTTTAGCATGCATTTTTGTTTGTTGCAGATTTAAACAGACTTTTGCTTTCCATATGAGCTTTCATAAAATTAGTTCTACCAACTATAGTTTGCTTCTTCAAGTTTTACAACAATTAATCCTATAGCGGCTGCATTCCAACAAGCAACATGTTCGAAATTCTTAATTTGTTGAAGCTACAGGCCCTACTGATTTCTTTAGACAGCTTTCACTTTTATTTGACTCATTACTGTATCTTAAATCAGTGGGGTTGGCTTAGAACAAAATCTTGCATGCAAGTTTTGTTTTTTGTTTGCAGAGCCCAATATGTGAGATAAGTTGATAGATGAAGCAAACAGGGTTTCTTTGCAACTTACAAAGTTCTATACTAGTTAAAGCCATGTTACAAGTAAATGAGGAGTTGTGAAAATAAGCCATGAAATTGATTTTGAACTTCTACATAGAGTAAAGGTGCACAATTTTAAGTGAAATGTTTTAGTTTGTCTTTTTTGGTAGGTTGATACAGATTTAAGGATAAAGCATAAAGTATCTTATTAATGTCAATTTAAACCAAATTAACTTGTTGAGCATGTATCAAGTCCCTATGATGATGGAGGGAAACAAACTCCTAGATGTCAAACACCTTTCCCCACACATGCATACTAGTTGCTCTACACCAGCGGTAGTTTGACCGTTTGAGTTAAAAAAGTCAATTATGAAAACCCTTTTTAACTTTGGAAAGAGCAAAATTAAACTTTGTTAAACATAAAATAGCATTTCATGTTGAGAAATCTAGGCAGAGAGTTAGGTTAAATATTTAACTTGATTTCTCTTTAATTTTGACACTTCCTTGAAATTTAGATTAGGGCATTATCATCATTATTTTGTTTTGTTTCTCATCAAGACAAATGCCAATAACAAGATCACAATGCAAACACAAGATCTCTTCTTATAGAATCAATCCAATGAATACTTCCAAGACCTTGACCCAAGACCAATCCACCCAAGAGATGAGCCAGCCAAACCCCAAACACTATCTCTGCAAAATCTAGACTGAGGAAACCCTAGGTCCTCCAACAAAATCACACGTGTGGGCAGGCAGACACAAAAATTCGCTTCCTTTACTTCCTCGCCAAGGCACAACCCCACAAGGGGAAAACCCAAAAATCTCTTCTTGTAGAATCAATTCAATGAGTACTTCCAAGACCTTGACCCAAGACCAATCTACCCAAGAGACGAGCCAGCCAAACCCCAAACACTATCTCTGCAAAATCTGGACTGAGGAAACTCTAGGTCCTCCAACAAAATCACACGTGTGGGTAGGCAGAGACAAAAATTCGCTTCCTTTACTTCCTCGCTGGCCTTCTCAGAATTTTGCTTCTCTAATTCGCTGGGTCAGACCTTCACTCCTTCGCTAGGATAAAAAATAATTCATCTGAGATGTGTGTCTTCAAATGAGAGCGAGCTCTTCTTTTATAGGCATCATATGTGGTGAATTAGGCCTCTCTAGGCCAACTTGATAAAGGCTGGCCAACCAATCTCTTGGAGGCCTCTAGACTTGACATAATACAATAGTAATTTTTCTTTCTTAATACATGAGTCCATCAAGGGCTAGTACATCATGACTTTGACTTTTTGGCCTTTTATCAAGACCCCTAGAGAACTCAATGGGTGCTTTGACCTAGGACACAATAACTATGGGCAAGAAACCCATTTCACAATAAAATAATTTTTCTATTACAATTTTTTTTTTCATTGACAAGAACATCAATAATTACATCAAGTCATGACTCATATACAATTTTGAAGACTGACACTAGTTACATTTCAACACTCCCTCTTAACTAGGGAGGTGTTTATAATTGACCATAGGTACAAGGACAATAATTCCATTGAATTATTCTCATAAGAAGAGTAGAATTGGTAAGCCATTTTAAGCATCAACATTATGGTCAATATACGACCAACATTGGAAACATAGCAAGGCAATGACTAACAAATTTTATCTCTCAATATATCAAAGCACAATGCTGGGAGGCTTTACGTGGGACAACACACTACCTCTCAAGGCACATACCCCATCTGGAAGTTCACAAGGTATGCCCTTCTAGGACTATCCTTATCTTGGATTCCCAATCCTCAAAGAGTATCGATCCTCTTCGACCATGTTAGAAAATTATATATTACGGAGCAATGGAACACATAAAATATTGCAGAAATGTGAACACAGAAAATGCATAAAACAAGAGAGACATAGATATACGTAGTTCACCTAGTTTGGGCTACGTCCACGGAGAAACAACCAGTCCTTTTTTTATTATATTATCCAGAAAACTGAAGAGATACAACCTACAGCAGATCCGCTGTAACACCCTCTTCACTCTCAATCTCCTCTCTCTTCCTCACTCATAATACAAATATCCATAGACACAATACAATTCCCTCATATATAGTGAGGGGTTGCCTTCTAGGGCAAAAAACCCTAAATTAAACATAACTTCTACTGTCAGATCATCCGCCTAATGAACAGCCCAGATTGACTAGAAATTACTAGACTTTTACAAGGCAATTTTACATCTATTTTTAGCTTCGGGGGCGTTGCCCCCGAACCCTCGCCGGGGGACCACTGGCCTCCGGACCCCCCAGCTAGGGGGATTTACCCCCCCGGACCCCCACCTAGGGGGGGGACAAGTCCCCCCTGCACCCCCCTACGTGGAGGGGTGTACAGTCTTCTTGGGGTATACATCCAGCTGAAAACCTTTGAATACAGAAGATAATCATGCTCCACACCCAACAAACCACTCTTGTCTTGGATACCCTGTTAGATCCTCAAAGAGTGTCGGTCACCAGAGTACTTCCTATCTTGGATTCCAAATCCTCAAGGAGTATTTGTCTCAAATGCTTACCCAGTCCTCCACACTCCATTCTCTCCTCATGGTCTTCACTAAGACTTACGACTTGTTAGTCTTGGTCTACTGCATGACACATGAAGCAGAGAACCATATCCATCATTCCCTCTCAACCACGGAGGAGCTCCCTCTCAACTAGGGAGAAGTGTCCATCATAAGCTACTATGATCTTAGTAGCTTTCAGGGCTCATACATCATCATCACACGTGCGCACTTTGACCTTATAGAGTCCTCTTCAAATACAACATCATCATCAAGACAGGGTACACTATCACTTTCCATATTATCAGTTTGCATCAATTGCATCTTCACGAACCAATCATCAAAGAGCTCGAAAATGGATCCCTTTGAACATCATGAAAGTGATCCACCAGGACATGATCATTGAACCATCTGCAACCTGCTATCACATCTGTCATTGTGGTGTATATCAATGCCTCAGACCAAGTACTAAGGCAACAACCCAATGGATTCATCATATCTTACTTAAAACAAATCTTCTTTATGTAGTAGCTTTGTGCAGAATCTAACAATATATCATGTCATCATCGACATCATGGTCTTCCTTCAATCTTCATCAGAGTCTTCAATGAAACATCAACATATCTTAGCCAATCATTTAGCCATGCCCCTCATTTTCAAGATGCGGTCCATCGTGCTGCAACTGAACCAACAACTTCTAAGAAGCATATATTTTTATTAGCTTGCAACAAGATGTTTATATTTGACTAGTTTACTGCTATATCAAGTTCGTGAATCCTTCTGTATGTTGCCAGTAATTCTTCCTTTCCAGGCATCTACAATTGTACGATCATACCATGAATTTTCTTTTATACATTAGAGCACCCAAGGATCCAAGGGTCCTTACAACTCCCTTCCATCATGCTTGCCAAAACAGAGGATATGTTCATCCTTCTTCTTTTACTTCCTGTACCTGCAGTAATCATTGGCAAGTACACCCAAGCAAAGTATACAATAACAAAAGCATGATGTCAATTTGTCAATCTAGGGTTACCATGGAAACTTAGAGGATGGACTCCTAGGGTTTTCAAGTGCCAACCCTAGACCAAGGGATCCATATACAACTCATCAACCTTATCCATACATACTTGTCATGAGCCCTAGATTGTACACAAACCCTAAAAGACCAAGGGTTAGGGTTTCTATGAGGGAACAAGGTTAGGGTTTCCATATGACTAAGGTTTACTTATGTTGTCGATGGTTTTAGATATCAATACCAATATCAACAATTTTAACAACAAACCCTAGAACCATACACTCAACCAACCCTACAACATTTCATGTTGGATCCTTAATAAAATATGCCATACATACCTCAAGGTTACATACCTTTGTCGTAGTGACCTACTATTCCGGATGCCATGGTCGCTTCATCGTTTTTCCTCAAGGTGTGCATCAACTCAAGATATTCTTCACTGTATTATCTGCTTATCTTTTCTTGCTTCAGGATCAATATACTACTGCTCTTCTGCTTGTTCATCAGTGATGTACAAATCTAGAGAACTGTCTGCAACGATATACCATTTACCCAAGAATTTCTTGAAGTTTCCAAGATGTTGACAATGATTGTCAACAAAACTTATCTTGTTGTCAGCTACTAATGTAACAATAACCCTTTCCCATGATGGAACAAAATTGAGGATTTCGTGATCTTTAGAGAAGGGTTGACAACAAACAAAACCTTCCTTCAAAGAGATGACTTTGTGACCCTACTATTGCCTCTGCACTGCTATTTCGTCAAAATCAATAATATGTTACTTCTTTGCTTGCAACCTTGTGATGCACAAAACCCACAAAGTTGACTGCTACAGGTGCAACAATATTTCTTATACCCAAGAGCTTTCTTCAAAATGTTAACTTACAATCACTGTTAACAATCACAAAACTATCTAGCACTGATTTATTGTTACAATGTTGTAACCTCACCACTGCTTGTAGCTTGCTTCTTTCTCAATTTGACCAATTAAATTGCTATGCCCTTGGATTAGGGCTTCCAATCATAGACCCTTGTTCTTGTTGACAACTGTACAAGGCTACACTCAAAAATTCCAAAAACACCACTATATATTCAAGATCAAATAGATGTTCCTTTCCAATGAAGGTCGACTCACTAACTAATGTTTAGGTTCAAACTGCATATATATGCTCACTGTGTCTATGCATGCACAAATTCTCCATACATTCGTGAATCTTATACCACAAAGCACTATATTACTTCCACAAGTCAGCGAATGGCTGTAGCTAGATAAATACCCTTTCAAGATATTTCAAGGCAGGCCTAGTATGCCTACGATTTCAATCTCCTTTATACGCAGAGTCAAAATAGGAGTCTCAACTCCCTTTTTCTTGGTAACTGTAGCCTTCAGTTCAGATCTGCTTTAAGATTATACAATTTGCAAGATGACCCTTCAAACAAAAAACATGCTAAGGGCTTCTTTTTATATAGCTTGCACTTTGAATGCACATTAGTAGGGTATGGATTTTGTTTTTAAAAGAGACTTTGCTTTAGAACTTTGGCATTTTTGACAGTGGTCTACATATAGAACTTATGCTCAAAATAACCCTCCAACAAATTTGATCTCGGATCTCCTTAGTGCACAGGTGTAGAGCGAGTATCTTAGAGTTCAAAGTTTCGATACCTTTGAGATTGTCTTTCTAGGGCTTCCAATGTATTACAAAAACAATACCTTAGAAATTTGGATATTTGACAAAGGGTTTGACTCTTTTCTAGGGTTATTGGAAGTGATAATGTACAAGCCTTTGATACCTTGAAACTCAGAACAAACCTTCAAATAATTCACTTAAATACATATCAAAGATTGGAGTTTTGCACAAAAATTCGGGAATTTGGATGGAGGATGTAGACCTTGTGAGGTCGCTTTTGATCTTTGCTCCTATGCCAAGTAGTGGCCTCCCTTGCGTTGGTAGACAAGCCTTTCGTCCTTTCAAAAATAAGGTTCATCATACCCTCGCTCTCCTAGAATAAATCTGCGGCTTTGTAACAAAGATCAGGGCCAGATAAGGGTGCCCAAGAGCTTCGATCCTTTTGTCAATGAATGCGGTCTATAGAGGGCTATTAGATTAGCCCTTAGGCCTCCTTGAACAAGGCTTATATGCCCTCCAAATGCTCTCAGTAGCCTTGGCCTTATCTTTGTAATTAGGGCTTGATAAATTGCCTAGATATTCATTCTTCTCGCCTTCACTGATTCAGTCTAGGGCAATTGTACTCTTTGAGATGGTATAGAGCCAAACCGATCTTCTTTTCTGCCCTCTTTTCAAAGCCGTAGCTTTGATATCATGTTGAGAAATCTAGGGCAAAGAGTTAGGTTAAATATTAACTTGATTTCTCTTTAATCTTTGACACTTTCTTGAGATTTAGATTAGGGCATTATCATCATTATTTAGTTCTGTTTCTCATCAAGACAAATGCCAACAAGAAGGTCACAATGCAAATACAAGAACACCAGAATTAGGCTCCAATCTAGGGCAAAACCCGACAAGGGGAAAACCTAAAAATCTCTTCTTATAGAATCAATTCATTGAATACTTCCAAGACCTTGACCCAAGACCAATCCATCCAAGAGATGAGCCAGCGAAACCCCAAACACTATCTCTGCAAAATCTAAACTGAGGAAACTCTAGGTTCTCTAACAAACTCACACGTGTGGGCAAACATAGACATAAATTCGTTTCCTTTATTTCCTTGCTGGCCTCCTTAGAATCTCGCTCCTCTAATTCGCTGAATTAGACCCTCACGCTTCGTTAGGATCAAAAGTATTTCATTGGAGATGTGTCTTCAAATGAGAGCGAGCTCTTCTTTTATAGGCATCATGTGGGGTGAATTAGGCCTCTCTAGGCCGAGTTGAGAAGGGATGATGACCCATCTCTTGGAGGCTTCTCGACTTGACATAATACAATAATAATTTTTCTTTCTTAATACATGAGCCCTCCAAGGGCTAGTACATCATGACTTTGACTTTTTGAACTTTCATCAAGACCCCTAGAGCACTCAATGGGTGCTTTGACCCAGGACACAATAACTATGGGCAAGAAACCCATTTAACAATAAAATAATTTTTCTTTTACATTTTTTTTTTGTCAAGAACATCAATAATTACATCAAGTCATGACTCATATACAATTTTGAAGACCGACACTAGTTACATTTCAACATTTTGAACTATCTATATCATGTCTTTGATTGTTTTTAACGCGAGTCTATAACATTTGCGGCTTTGTTGAAGGGATATCAAGAGGTTTGGAGACAAAACTTATAGGGTTTGGCTTCAATTTATTTAGAAGACTAAATATAAATGCTGACTATATGATTTCAGACTATTTTTCACTTATTACAGTGAAAAAACAAAAAAGAACTAGATATTAATTAGAATTTTTTTACTGAATCTTTCCCAGTTTGACATTTAAACTTTTAATGTCCTATCTTTGATAGAAAATATAACATGTGAATTTCTCACTTTTTACTTACCATATACATACCCCCTTTGATATCATTGTATGGAGTTTGTGTCATGTTTGTGAGATCTGCCCTAGGTCGAAACAAAGGTCGTTTAACATTCTTGTGATCACTCACATTTGTCAAGTTCCTCCTTTTTGTTTCCCTCTATG
Source organism: Pinus tabuliformis (assembly GCA_031772625.1). Lineage (NCBI taxonomy): Eukaryota > Viridiplantae > Streptophyta > Pinopsida > Pinales > Pinaceae > Pinus > Pinus tabuliformis. The sequence goes on from CM062820.1 coordinate 529,473,095, forward strand.
GTCCATACTAGTGTTGGAAATTATCAAACGATGAGGATAGAGATAGTTGTAAATCAAATATGCGATAAAATAATTTGAGATACCTAAAAACTCCCTATATACAAACACACACACACATACACAAGAGATGAAGTTCAAGTTTATACTTTGAACTTATCACAAACACATAGAACCTTCCAAGCTCTTCAAACTCTAGCGAACACTAAGGAGCTCCAACAAGCAATCATTGCACTAGCAAGTTCTCCTAGGCACGACATCTCTTCTCCTACTAATCTAGTACAACCTAGGGTTTAATCCACAAAACCAAACTCCCAAGGGATGAAACCATAACCCTAGTATTCAAGATGCTCTATGTGCTCAAAGAAACCCAAACAATTTTGAGCAAAGAGAGATAAAGTACAAAAAGAGAGAAAGATTAGTGCAATACTCTCTCGACATCTCTAACACATAATGATCAAGATGCTACACAATGAGATCCATCTCCAACATCTAGCGCACAAAAACAAATTCAAGCATCTCACAAGAGCAAGCTCACAACAAAGATGTCTTCTCCTAGGCTTTCCTCATGAGTTAATGCCTTACTCCAAGAGGATAAATACAAAGAAAATAGTACAATGATAACAATGAAATGACTTAGGCCTTACCATATATATATATATGAGATGTAAGCAAAGCCAACAATACAAGCGTAGGCCTTACACACAATTTGCCTTACACACAACTTGCTACAAACACAAGTTGGCTCACACATGTGATGTGCCACACTACAAAGGTACACATGTCAAGCTCTAATGTGATGTTGTACACAAGCAAGGCTGCAATGCAAGGGCACTCCACAAGATTTGTTCAATGCTTCTTCTACAAGCCTTCAATCACTCCAATGCTAAGCCATGTGTTCCATTGAGTCCACTTCACTTGCATGAACACCGTTGCATCCTAGGTGTCCATAAGTCAATTCTATGTATCCATGCAAACTTCTAAGCTACCTCATGTTGTTTAATGTTCAACGCCCTTCTCTAGAATGCCAAATGCTTCTCCTCCAATGTAGGACATCCTTTTAAGCAAACAACCAATCTCCACATAGCCATAATGAAGAATTTCCCCCAATTATTTGAAAATATGCAACACTCCAAGGAAGAATGTCATGGAAACATCCAATTAAGGTCAAACCACCAATGGATCATTCAAGGGCTAATCATACACCTTTTACCAAAAATCTCATGAAGCACCTCTAAACATGGTGTGAACACTTTTAGAGTAACCCTGAAAGCTAACAATCGACCCTCTTTTCTTGTTTGTCGCTTGTTCCTAAACTACATGGTTAAATTTTGTGAGGTTTACTATCTATTGATGGTTATAAAAATTCTTCCACCAACAATAAGGAAAATTGTTCGATGAAAAGATCCAATAAGAGATGTTCTCATTTGGTATGGCAATTTCCACCTATATGTGGGATTCATTGTCCTTAAGGTTTAAAATTGATAAAATGAAAATGGCTTCTTTTAAATAATATAAGTTGGATATTTTAAAAGTTAATCTAACAAAAACATGTAAAATCCTATATAAGTTGAGAGAAAATATTTAAGAAATCAGATACAAGATGGAATGATCAATGATTGAAAATCAAGAAATAATTCATTTAATGAACATTAAACATAAATATGTATTCTTATTTTTTCAATGAAATAGTTATTTGAAAAAATGAAATATGTGACCTCGTATCTAATTATTAATCAAATGAAGAATTTTGACTTACCATGAAAAGTAATTTCACATGAAATGTATGGATAATCAAAGCATAAATACTCAATAATGTAACATTACAATTCGATATTCAAATCAATAAATATCTTCAAAGTGATACAAGCCTTCAATCTCCATTACAATTGATAACAATCTATATATTTCAATACAAGGTTTTCCACCACCTTCCTCAGAGGAAGATTTCCTAGGTTTTAAACCCCTTAGCTATTACATTTCCTCTATTTTTCTTTTTCTACTTAATCATAGTATTCAAAACCAAAATCGGTGACCGAACCGGTCCACCGACTAAACCGGATTTCAAACCGGGACTGGTCAGATCTCAATGAATCGATCTTAAAAAAATACATGAGATAATTAATTTTTAATGAAAAAGCTATTTTTTAAGATTTCAAACCATGATTCCAAACCAATAGAGACAAAATATGCGAAGTTTGCTCATCTATATACCATGTAAAGGTGAATATATCAAAATGGCACTGAGTGCAATACATATCAACAACAAAATACATAATCATTGAGGCTCTAAATGGCCTATAGAGTCGAAAAACACAATGCTATAAGATATGGGGCCTATTGACAACACGTGTCAATAGTTCAAGAAGCAGGGTATAAAGTAAAGCAGTGGATCAAAATTTTTCAGTGATGTCATCATTGTAATCCCAAATTCTACTTTTATATTGTAAAAATGATTCTAGTATGACTATTAAGCCATGTGACAACACCTAAGTAAGCCTATTATTTTTGTCAAAGGGTTTCACTCTAGGGAGTTTTTTTGTTGAAAAATGTGTAACTAGGTTTGGTCTTCATAAATGTGAAATGTACTTTTGATTCTTGTATATTGTAAAATGAAACGAAAATTATTATTGTTATTTTTGAAACATGGGTTTCATGCTCAAAGTCTTTTATTTTATAGGTCAAGCACCCATTGAGTGCTTCTAGGGTTTGTTCTAGGTCAAGAAGTCAAAAGAGTCATTGTCATATGTTGGAGACTCCATTGGGCACATTGTAACTTGTAAAAATAATTATTTTTATTTAAAAAGTGTTAAAATACCCTCCAAGACCAAGTTGGCCGGAAGAAGTCAGCCTAATTTGAGGTACTTCGTCCACGTTGGAAGCCTAGATATAGGAGGGAATTCAACCTCCTATGGACACAATTCATTCTCTCATCAAGCAAGCGAAGGAGAAGAAGGAAAGGGCTAGCGAAGGAAGAAGAAGGACAAAGATCAAGTGATTAGGTTATTTCACTCTCTCTCATCACACGTGCAAATGAAGGAGACTAGGGTTACTGTTGTTGGGTTAGGGTTTTGCTGCTGCAAGATCAAACTTGGAGAAAGTGCAGAAAGAAGGTCGAAGGAAGGCTCATTAGGTCATCCTCAAGCCCTAGAAGAAGGAGAAACTCAAGCAAAGGTCTCAAGGAGCCTTGGAAGTCCTAAATAAGCTCACATGTGTGGGGCCAAAAATTTTAGACCTGCAATAGAGGTCGAAATTCTATTGCTGGGGGTCGAAGTCGTGCTACTAGAATAGAATTCATTGGGTTTGACATGGACAAAGGAAGCACATCATCAAGAAGGTCAGACTTGGTCTTGGAGCGATGTTGGTCTTGGTTTAGAGGTCTTGGAATTCGTCAATTAAAGAATCTATAAGAAAAAAAGAGATTTATGGGTTTTCCTCTCAAGTGGAGAGGTTTTGGCCTTGGCTTGCAGCCTATATCTTGTGTTCTTGTGTACTGTTGATGTTCTTGTTTTGGTAGCTGTTTGATGATAAGAATAACATAATAATACAAAAAGAAGCTATGTGTAAGAAAAAGTAAAAGGACATCAGAAGCAGTTATCAAGTTAAAGATAAATCATCTTATCTTTTGCCCTATATATTTCTCAACATGGTATTAGAACTAAGGTTGGCTAAGGGCATGATGAAGATCACTACTCCCTTGAAGAAGTTTCTAAAGAAGTGTTCTATGGTAACAAGTCATCTCAAGAAGGGCATAAGGCATTGTGGAATCTCCTATTTATCAAGAATGATATGATCAAGACATCTACGAAGGATGAAGGACTAAGGACTATTCTCAACTCTTATTGGCACATTTGAAGATGAGAACATTTGGGTAATTGACAGTGGAACATCAAGACACATGACTGGTGAACACATGCAACTAAAGACCTTAGGAAAATATTCTTACTCCGCTGAGCTTGGTGACAAGAAAAACTATCTTGTAAGAGGAATTGGATCAACCTCGCTAGAGCTAGAGAGTGGAGGAAATATTCATCTCAACAACATCCTATTTGTTCCAGGTTTGCAAAAGAATCTACTTTCTATTTCATGTCTAGAAGATAAGGGAGATAGAGTTGCTTTTATAGATGGAAAGGTTGTAGTATGGGATAAAAACTCTAGCATCGAAAATGCAAAGATGATTGGGATTCATGAAGGAAGACTCTATAGATTGGTGACTCTTCTCTCTCAAGCTTTGGCTCACATTGAAGTAAGCCCATGTGAACTTTGACATAAAAGGTTTGGTCACCTTCACTACAAAATCTTACCAACTCTAAATTCAATGGTGAATGACATCCTTAAACTCAAGGAGGATCATGAAGGAGTATGCAAGGGATGTGTGTTAGAAAAAAATGTCAAGAGATCATTTGGAATCAGTGCTTCAAGGTCAAAAGAAATTTTGGTCCTATGTCTACAAAGTCTCTTGGAGGTCATCTATATTATGTGACATTCATTGATGACCATTCAAGGAAAACTTGGGTTTATTTGCTGAAATCCAAGGATGAAGTATTCATCAAATTTCAAGAATTCAAAGTTGAAGTGGAGAACCTTACAGAAAGAAGAATAAAGATTCTAAGGTCCAATAATGGAGGAGAATACACTTCAAAGGAAATCATAGCTTTTTGTAAGGAGTTTGGGATTAAGAGGGAGTTGATAGTCCCATACAATCCCGAACAAAATGGAGTTGCAAAACGAAAGAATCGATCTATTGAAGAAAGTGTAAGAGCCATGTTACATGATCAAGATTTGCCAAAATTTTTGTGGGGTGAAGCAACAAAGATTGTTGTATATATTCAAAATCGAAGTCCTCACAGATCACTAGACAACATGACTCCTGAAGAAGCATTCACTGGGAAGAAACCAAGTGTGGACCATCTCCAAATATTTGGCTATCCCGTCTATGTTCACATGCCAAAGGATAAGAGAGAAGTTGGATCCTACAAGCATGAAGAGAACATTTGTTGGCTATAATAATACTTCAAAGGCATATAAGATCTATATAAAGGAAGGACACCGAATACAAGTTAGTCAAGATGTGATATTTGATGAAAGTATTGCATTTAAGAAATCAAAAGACTCTCGATGGAATCTGATGATAGAGAACTTCCTATATTTGAAGAGGAAGGTACCAGGGAGGAAGAAGATTCAAATCATGAAGAAGAAGGTCCCAGTGAACTCGTGCAATCTGTGGTCATCCCTGAAAGTAGAAAGAGACCTAGTTGGTTGAAATATACTCTTTTAGATGCAGAGGGACATGGAGCAGCCAAAGGCACATTTAGGGAAAGTAAAAAACCTAAACTATATTTTGGGTATGCAGCGTATATGACGAAGCTAATAGAACCAAAACCATCCACCTTTGAAGCGACCGTCAAACATCAAGAATGAAAAGATGCCATAAATGAAGAGTATCAATCAATAATGAAAAATGGAGTTTGGGAGATCGTACCTAGGCCTGAAGACAAATCTGTGGTAACTTCCAAGTGGCTCTACAAGCTTAAACATGCAACAAATGAAAGTATTGATAAATATAAGACAAGATTTGTGGCTAGGTGCTTCTCTCAACATGAAGACATCGATTATGAAGAGGCATTTGCACCTATAGTAAGGTATACAACTATACGTTCACTGGTCTCTTTGGTAGCATCGATGGAATGGAACATCCATCAAATGGATGTCAAGACTACATTCTTGAATGACATTATTGATGAAGAAGTCTATATAGAGCATCCCTTGGGATTTGAAGTCAAAGATAGAGAAACTTATGTTTGCAGGTTAAAGAAGGCATTGTATGGCCTTAGCAAGCACCAAGGGCATGGTATGAAAGGATGAAAGCATACTTACAAAGATTGGGCTTCTCGAAGAGTTTTGTTGATCTGATTCTCTATGTCAAAGGTTGTGAAGGATGTGTCCGTAATCATTCTTCTATATGTGGATGATCTTCCCATGACAGGTGTGGAAGGTCGTATCTAAGAATGCAAGAAACAACTAGCAACAAAATTCGACATGAAGGATCTAGGGCCGATGCACTATTATTTGGGACTCGAAGTTTGGCAGGGACCTGATGATCTGATGAGATTTATCAAGGTCAAGGAAAGTATGTGATCGAGACGCTAAAGAGGTTTGACATGATGGATTGAAAACGTATGACAACTCCCATGATCACAAACTTGAAGAGGCTAAGAAGTTTCGAGTCAAGCCCACGTGGATTTGATTAGGTATAGACAATTGATTGGCTCGTTGACTCGACCATACATATGTTTTGAAGTAAATGTTCTCAGTCAATTCCAGGTAGAGCCCAAGCATGGTCATTGGATAGCAGCCAAGCATATACTGAGATATCTGCAAGGAACAATCCACTACTACCTGAAGTATGATAAGAGGAATAATGTCCACTTGATTTGGATACAGATTCCAACTAGGGAGGCAGTGAACAGGATGGAAGAAGCACTACTGGAGGATTCTTTAGTTTGGGATCCTCCATGGTCTCCTGGATGAGCAGAAAGCAAGAATCGTTTTCTTTGAGTAGTGCTGAGGCTGAATATATTACAACCTGTGAAGTAAGCAGAGAAGCTGTCTAGTTGAGGACGCTGTTGTCTGACTTGTTTGAAGGACCAATGGAGCTTACAGTGATACATTGCGACAACACCGGCTGCATAAGGTTGTTTGAAGATCCAAATTTTCATGAAAAGACAAAACACATAAATAACAAGTATCACTACATTCAAAAGCCGGTGCAGGATGGAGTGTTGCAACTACGATATATCTCCATTGATGAACAAGTAGTTGACATATTGACAAAATCTCTTCCTAACATGAAGCTTGTGTACCTGAGAAACAAGCTTGGACAAGTTGATATATCCTCCTTAGTTGAGAGGGAGAGATAGACACACCATTCTTGTCTTCACTTCAGGAAGAAAGAACGGAGGATTGGGTAAGCATCTGACATCCGATACTCTTTGAGGATGAGTTAGGGCATCCATGATAAGAGTAGTCATAGAGGACCAATATTCTTTGAGGACTGGGAATCCAAGATAAGAATAGTACTAGAAGGACATGCCCTGTGAACACCTAGGTGGGGTATGTGCCTTGAGAGATAATGATGATGGTGTCTATCAATCATTGGTCTCGCCAACGTTGTGCTATGATCTTATGGACAAATATGACTAAGGCCTTGCTATGTGACGATGCTGGTTGGTATGATGTTAAACAAAGGGCTTATCAATCTGACTCTTATTATGAGATCTATTCAGATTGAGAATGTCCATGTACCATTTATGAATACCTCCATAGTTAAGAGGGAATGTTGAAAGATGTGTAACTAGGTTAAGTCTTCATTATGAAATGTACTTTTGATTATTGTATATTGTAAAATGAAATAAAAAAATCACGGGTTTCATGCTCAAGGTCTTTTATTTTAGAGGTCAAGCACCCACTAAGTGCTTCTAGGGTTTGTCCTAAGTCAAGAAGTCAAAAGAGTCATTTTGATATGTCGAAGACCCCATCGACCACTTTGTAACTTGTAAAAAGAATTATTTTTTTATTTAAAAGTGTCAAAATACCCTCCAAGACCAAGTCAGACTGCCAGCTAAGAAGTCAACCTAATTTGAGGTACTTCGTCCACTTTGGAAGCCTATATATAGGAGGGAACTCGACCTCCTATGGACACAATTGATTCTCTCATCAAGCAAGCGAAGAAGAAGAAGGAAAGGGCTAGCGAAGGAAGAACAAGGACAAAGATCAAGTGATTGGGTTATTTCTCTCTCTCTCATCACACATGCGAAGGAAGAAGACTAGGGTTTTTGCTTTTGGATTAGGGTTTTGTTGCTACAAGATTGAACTTGGAGAAAGTGCAAAAAGAAGGTAAAAGGAAGGCTCATTAGGTCATCCTCAAGCCCTAGAAGAAGGAGAAACTCAAGCAAAGGTCTCAAGAAGCCTTAGAAGTCCTAAATAAGCTCACATGTGTGGGGCCAAAAAATTCAGACCTGCAATAGAGGCCTAAATTTTGTTGTTGGGGGTCAAAGATGTGTTATTGGAAGAGATTTGACTGGGTTTGACTTGGACAAAGGAAGCACATCATCAAGAAGGTCGGACATGGTCTTGGAGGGATGTTGGTCTTGGTCTAGAGGTCTTGGAATTCGTCAATTGAAGAATCTATAAGAAGAGAAGAGATTTGTGGGTTTTGCTCTCAAGTGGAGAGGTTTTGGCTCTGGCTTGTAGCCTATACCTTGTGTTCTTGTTTTGGCAGCTATTTGATGATAAGTATAACATAATAATACAAGAAGAAGCTAATAAGTAAGAAAGAGTAAAAATACATCACAAGTAGTTATCAAGTTAAAGAAAAATCATCCTATCTATTGCCTTTTAGATTTCTCAACATTTTTTAACCTCCCTAATTATGTGTTTGTAAACAGATATTTGACAGAGTTTTTCTCCCAGATATATGCCAAAGTTAGGGTGAAATTCATTGATAAGGTCTTAGGTGAGTCCTAGTGTCTATCGAGTCTATGTTTTTTTCATACTAGATCGTATGTCTTGTCGCATAATTTGGTTGGGTCTCAAGAGTCTATGTCTATGAGTATTTCCCCTTCTTAAGGGTGGATATTGTAATATTTGATGTAAAAGTGTGTTTAAAAATATTTTTGGTGAATGGTTCCTCATAATTAGAACACCATTACCAAAATATTTTTTAGATATAATTAAAGGGTGGAAAAATAATTAATCCTCTCTTGAATCATTTTAATTTTAATTTCTTGCAAAAAATAAAAATTAATATTAGACCTAAATTATCGAAAAAATAAAATGAAGGGAAAATTAATTACCTTCCAAGTGGAAAATTATTAAAAATTTGTGGGTCCAGAAAAAATTAATTTTATGAGGTCCTCAAGTAGAGGGAAAGTTAAATTTTCAAGAAAAATTAAACCTTTGGACCATGGTGATTGAGTCTGTCATGTTCCTTTTTTTGGTTTCCCTTATATAGTGGTCCGGCTGAACTTCTAGGGTCGGAGACAACTAGGTCAGAGGAGCAGGTTTACTCCATCAGTGGGTCTAGGAGTTTCTGGAAGGGTTTCATGGTGTTTTGAGGAGTTTCTATGGGATTCGATAACATTCGCTTGGCATATTCCATCATCCGCATAACTTGTCTTTCGTTCTGTTGCATTCCGACAACTTTAAAAAAACAAGGTTATTATTAGGCCTAACTTAATTAATTATGCTTAAAGTGGCATTTCGGGAGAAATATTTGACAGAACACCTTAGTGTAATAGCTCGTTGGAATCAAAATGAGAATATCTATAGGATGAGATGGTGGGAAGTGACTTTCGGTAGCTCGAGGAGGGATGGTGGCCAATTTACTATTTTCTTGAATTAAAATGGTATTTTAATTAAAATTAAAAGAAGGAAAAAGTACCAAGGGATTGAAATAATAATAAAATAGGGCTTCTTGAGGGGTCCATCATATCTATAAAAGAGGTGGAGGAGACCATTTGAGGACATCTTGGTTTGAGCATTTGTCTTTGTCGTGGAGTGGAGAATCCAGTTCTCTACCTTAGTAGCCCCAGGACGAAAACCCTCGAGTGATTTAGTGAGGGGGTGAGAACCCATCTCTTCCCTTGGTGGATCCATTCAGAATTCACGAGTTGTACACTTCAATTGTAGTTATTATGGGAGGCCGACATCAGTTTGTAGCAGAATATTCAAAGGTCTTCTAAGCTATTGTCTCAGCGATTGAGTTAGCATGTAACGCTGCTCTTATATTATGATAAATAAAATTGAGATTTCTTGCATGTGTTTATTGCTTATTACGAGATTGCAGTATATATATTTACATTTTGTCGTTGATTTTGTGGATTAATCTACGAAATCTATTTATGAAATGTGCAACATTATTTCTGAAGCAAATTTCTGCAAATTTATAATTTGGAGCATTACAGTGGTATGAGAGCTGTGCATCCTACCAGCTTGAGGGTTTATTGCAGAACAACCTTAGAGAAAATCAAGGGTTTCAAGAGAACTAGTTTTCAGAAATTTTCTAGTGTCAATGATAGATCAAAATCGCTGAAGATTTATTCTTGCAGGTCGATGAAATTGTTACTCATTTATTAAGTATTCAACAATTTCTATTTCAAATTGTTGAATGGAATTTTGGCCAAGAATTGAAATTTAACGAAGAGGAGCTGATTCTTATTTTATTTTATAGAGTGCACGAGTAATCAAATTTAAGAGGACCAATTATTAATTTACCTATTGTGAAGGGTTGACTATTATTCGGCCAAACTATAAAAGCGCTGGATTTCACTGTTTGAGCAAATCAATGTCAATTATTCCAGGGAGATGTGAATAATTTTCATGCAAGTCGAAGAGTATTAGCCTGACCAAATTTTTTATTGTGAGTGGTATTCATTTCGCTAGAAAGCCACACATTCATCTTTGACCAAGCACCATAGAGAGGTAGAGTCCTTGTCAAAATTTGCTTTTGCAGGGGTCGATTTATGCATCCATAGAGATTTGAAGCCACAATTGTTCGAGAGGGATTTTTGAAAGGCCAAAAGTCAGACATCTTGGGCACAATTAACATTGTTGACAGGTCTAAATTAGGGCAAATCACATTTCTTGAGCAACCAAGTAATTGGAAGCCGTCAGTGTCAAGATTGCTAGACGCATGCATATCTGGGCCAAAAACACTATAAAAAAGGGTGACCAAGGAGCACATTTGGTTGGTAGACGAAGCGATGCCCAAACAAAATTGTTGCCAGAGCCGCTTAATCATCCAAGTCGACATCACTGATTCACGTGGTCATTCAATTTTTGGAAGCATCGTTGAATTCTGGTGGACAAGAAAAAAATTTCCGATTGTAGAGCCAAGATCAAATTGATTGGCCAAGTGCGTTAATTTTCGTGGGCATATTTTCTTGTCGATAAGTTCCACACACATCTTGAGTGTGATCGAGATTCTGTTTACATGTGGCAGAGGTTCCAGATTGAAGGAGTATGTGTAGAGACCCAACTCCCACGTCAGTTTTTGGGGTTGATTTTGTCACTGAGCATTATAAAATTGAGGAGAACGAATCTTATTTTGTTGTTGGGCGAGTTAATAAAGGAAATACAGGGTCCGAGTTTCTCCTTTCCCAACTGGATGGATTTTCTGAGAGCAAAGAGAGTCGAGTTACTTCTTTATGGTGGCTGGAAGAATAACCATCTTTTAGGCCATGACTCTATTGTTGGAATACGAATTTTGAAACTTAAAGTGATCACACTCAATAATTAAACCCAGGCCGTGGACTATCTAAACTTGCTGGACGTGTTCTTCCTGTACAGAGAGTTGAAATCTGCCTTCATCTAAAATGTGCGACAGGGGTTGCTGAGCGTGGATATAGTAAGAATAATCCTTGCCTTTGTGGGATGAGTTAACATGAGTATGGGCATGAGAACCATCTGTGTGCTAGGCTAGAGTCTCATGAATTTCCTTTCCTAGTGTACAAGTTTTCTGGGTTTAATTGAATGCCGAAACAGTGAACCAATGGCACATTATAGTGGAGACAACTACCTGGGCATACACTCTTGAAACCATATTTTGATTTGGTCACTGTGTTAGAAGTTATCTGCTGACTTATACCAGGTTCATCTGTTCCTTTGTACCATTGTTATTTTTTTTGTCCAGTAAATTATTGTGGTTGCTTATTTGTAATAAATGCAAGATTGTTTGGGGCTAGTACTGTCTACCCATGAGCTGTAGTGGATTTGTTTACGTTTCTAGGTGCATCCCAAATCTTTTTTGATATATTTTGGAGTGTTGAAACACACTATGTGTGCATTGAAATTTGAACAAAAATAATCACCTACAAGAACATGACAAAACTCTGATTGACAAACATTTGAAGAGAAAATCTTATAAAATGAGGAAGATCCTAGATCTAAAGTTTGTCTTGGGATCACATTTTAACAACCTAATCTTCTAGGATTTATCTCAGAATTCTTGAACATCAAGGGAAAAGTTGATCATTCTAGCTTAAACATGGATGAAACCTTAAAAAATGTCCTCAATAAACTAGCAGTAGAAATCAACAAATCCTTTTCCAAAGGAATACATACTATGCTACAACAAGAGCAACCACAAAAAGAACATGAGTTGGGACCCAAAATCTATGCACTTGGGATGAATTTGAGATTCATGGGATTTACAGTAAAAGCCCTTATAAAAATAGAAGAACTTGCTACACTCCTTTCCAAGGTGCATGAGTCAAATGGTAAAAACTTAATTTGGGCTCGCAAACAAACCATGCTTGCCTTAGTACAACACAAGTATTTGGAGCACCCTTGTGTAGGAGTCGAACTTCCAGTTGCCTCTTGTATTAGTAGTATCATGATGCTAACCACACCTATACCTTCTTACAATGATGACAATATGAGGAGATTTTTCAGACTGATAGTGGAGAACTTTCAGGATTTGGATAACAGTGAGGGCCCTACCTTTGGGAAGAGGCTAAAGATTCTAGAAGTCATGGCCTTGGTTAGATCTTATGACCTCATGTTTGAGCTGGAGTGTGACGAATTGATCCTGTAGATGTTCCAATGCTTCTTCAGCATTAGGAAACATCATCTTGATCCTGTAGATTTTCCAATGCTTCTTCAGCATTAGGAAACATCATCTTGATCCTGTAGATGTTCCAATGCTTCTTCAGCATTAGGAAACATCATCTTGAAAAAGTCATAACACACATGTAATCCATTTTTTCCTCATGTATGGGAGGCCATGATGCCATTTGTAGGCGGTTGCAATCTAAATTGTTGGCCATTTGGTGGAGAGAACAATTGGTCTCACCCGTTGCTTATGAACTAGCCGAATGGTTGGTTAAGTAGAACATTGGTCTGTTTAGGAGACGATTGACCCAGGAGTAGTTGCGGAGGATTGGTGGTGACCAACCATGCGGCAAGAACGAGCCGAGGAAAATAGGTATTTGCTTCATTTTCAAGGAACCTTAGGGACTTTACCACTCATGCTTGAGTGAGACTGAGGAGATATCAGGGGTAGATCAGGAGGAGATTCCTTCCGACTTTCAGGATGAGGAATCTTCTTCTATGGTTGAGTCCATGGGTTTTTATGAGGATACCTCCGAGGAGCGTGAGCAGTCATAGGGAGTTGTCGACAACAAATTAGAGTTAACCATATTTGGTAGAGGAGATTGATAAGCAGTATATGGTTCCCATTCAACATGAGCAACACATAGTTGAGCACTGTGTGATGGGCCATATTTGGAGAGTCAGCTAGTGGCTCATGTTGAGCCCATTATGGAGGAGGATGAGCAGGCATCTTTTGGATCAACCATTTGACGAGGAGAAAACAGATGCATAGATATCCAACAAGGTTGTAGTACTTCTAGGCACTTGTCGTCAGAAGGTGCTGGAGTATGGCAGGATATTTTTGCAGGAGGTTGGTAGACTAGAGGAGCATGGATTTTTCATTCAGATGAGGGAGGATCTTTTGGAGACGGTGGTGCATCCATCTTTGGGCCCTCGCATTGATGAGGTGCAGATAGATGCACAGGTCGTTGGAAGAGCTGCAGTGCTTTTAGAGGGAAACCCTCTTGAGGAGTACATAGACAGGGTGCACAACACAATTTGGCCACTTGTACTCATTATATGGAGAGTGGCAAGGTTTTCTTGGTGGATATTGTCGATTGACTAGATGGAGAAACATGAGTTAAGCGTGGACCATCATCAACATAGTTGACTTTTTCGTTACACCGATGTCCATGCCTTAGATTGACGGGAGATCATGAGTTGGTATCTTATTGATGGAGTATCATTCTTAGTCAGGGGCACAATATAATAGGAGCCCTTAGATGATAGGGTTATTGCATATTTCAGTGGGCAGTGGGATGTGGACTGATAGTTCACCAGTATTCCAGTAGCACTAGCCCAACATCAGTAGAGTGTGGTTGACCTCGGCCTATGCCAGAGGTTGGATTGGAGAGAGGTGCTGAGTTGATACTCTACTAGTGGAGCAACATCTATGGCCTGAGGTAGAGCACAATTAGAGCCATGGGATAAGGGTCTTGGTGATTGGCCATGGTGGCATTGGGATCCAGGAGGATCTATTGATGGCATGACATGTTAGAGTTTAGTCTGGAATTTGGACATTAAGGAATCTATTCATGGTTGGGTGGCAGAGGCATGGTAACACCCAGTGGTTTGTATGGGATCTAGGTATTGGTTTTCAGTTGCACTGGACCACCAAATTGGTCAACAAATAGGGCAAGCAATCTTGGGGCGGGAGGATTTGTCATGTTCCTTTTTATGGTTTCCCTTATGTAGTGGTTAGGATGGACTTCTAGGGCCGGAGGCAGCTTGGTCACAGGTGCAGGTTTACTCGAATAATGCGCCCAGGGGTTTCTGGAGGGGTTTCATGGGGTTTTGAGGAGTTTCTATGGGATATGATATCATTCTCTTGGCATACTCCATCATCTGCATAACTTGCCTTTCGTTTTGTTGCATTCCGACAACTTTCAAAAAACAGGGTTATTATTGGGCGTAACTCAATTAATTATGCTTAAGGTGGCATTTCGGGAGGAATACTTGACGGAACACCTTAGTGTAATAGCTCGTTGGAACTGAAATGAGAAGATATATAGGACGAGATGGTGGGAAGTGACTTTCAATAGCCCGAGGAGGAATGGTGGCCAATTTACCAATTTTTCCGAATTAAAAGGGTATTTTAATTAAAATTAAAAGAGGGAAAAAGTACCAAGAGATTAAAATAACAATAAAATAAGGCTTTTAGAGGGGTTCATCAAATCTATAAAAGAGGAGGAGGAGACCATTTAAGGACATCTTCATTTGAGCATTTGTCTTTGGTGTGGAGTGGAGAATCCAATTCTCTACCTTAACAGCCCCAGGACGAAAACCCTTGGGTAATTTAGTGAGAGGGGGTGAAAACTCATCTCTTCCCTTGGTGGATCCATTTAGGATTCACAGGTTGTACTCTTCAGTTGTAGTTATTGTGGGAGGTCGACATCAGTTTGTAGCATAATATTTGGAGGTCTTCTAAGCTATTGTCTCAACTATTGAGCTAGCATGTAACTCTGCTCTTATATTATGATAAATAAAGCTGAGATTTCTTGCATGTGTTTATTTCCTATTATGAGATTGCAGTTTATGTATTTACGGTTTGTTGTTGATTTTGTGGATTAATTTGTGAAATCTGTTTTTGAAATTTGCGACATTATTTCTGAAGCAATTTTATGCAAATTTATAATTTGGAACATTACAGAGTCAAGGATCATTTTTCAAGGAAAAAAACTTGGACAATTTATTTTTTGGACTGAGATCAAGGCCTTCATCAACAAATACGATTTTTTTCAAGCTCAAGGGACATGATTTGATTTTGGCATGGATCAAGAAGCTATTGGCCATTTTTCACCAAGATCAAGTCAAACTAGTTGTTATTTCCACTTTAAGGGGTTATTCCCTCTCATTTTTCTATATAAGGAAACTATCAAGCTCTTCTTTGTATCTTGATCTTACTAGATCAATTTTTTTTTGTATTGAGCTAAGCTCTGCTGGAATTTTGCATTAATAAAGACTTTGGGGTTCAATTCAAGGTGTTTCTGTCTTGCTGATCTGTGGTATGTGCTGGTATTTTTTGTGCTTCATGCTTTAAATTTGGAATATTATTGAGTATTGTTATTTCAATAGCTAGTAGTAGGAGCATCTATTGGTACAGGTATCTTGCCTTTGGTGCTAGATCTTCGATACATATTTACTGCTCACTTGATCTAGCAGGTATCTCTAGGTCTTGAGGGTTGTAAGTATAGATCGAAGTCCCTTTGAACTAACAATCAATCTTTTGAGTTGAATAGAGATCTACAGGTACTCCAGTCTCCCAAGTACACAGACATAGGGAAGAAATATATATTGTTTGGCCTCAAGTTTTATCTAATGATTTATTTTTGGCAGAAGGGTCTGGCCAGTGAATTAAATTTCAAAATAATTTTCTCAAAATCTACTTGGGATAATAATGTTTTATTTGCTAAATAGAGTTAACTTCATCTTGTAAACTAGTGTAAATAATTTCGAACCCTTGTAAATTATTTTTGTCACTTGTGAATAATAATTTTGGGTTTTTTATTTGAGAAGTTTCTAGATCTTGTGTTTCGGGCTCTATTTATTCCTCTTGCAGACACTTGATTTTAAAATTTGAAAGGCAAATATTAAGCAATAGTGACTAGCCATTACTCAGCCCATACTGATGTGGTTTCAAGGCCAACATTAGCCTTAAGAGGAGTAGTGCAACCTTTATAGGAAGTGCATTGGTCTTGTGAGGGTGGATCTAGGGTTTAGAGACCAAGATCTACAAGGCCCAAGTGCCCAAATTTGGACGCTAGGCTTGGAAGAGGAAATACTAGTCCAAGAGGGTTTTATCTGCAACTGCAACTGGGGTTTTCTTGAGTAAACATTTTTCTGAAGTGGTTTGTAGGTGGTTTCTCAAGGTTGAAGTAAAGTTTTTGGCACTTTCTCTGTATTTTTGGCCTAGCCATTGGGTTTACAGGTCATTTTTGGCATGACAATGGGGTTTTGAGGGCTAAAATCCCTAGCCGCACCCTCCCAGAGGCCTTTCTTGGTAGGATGCAACCCTAATGTGGCCTCTAAGGCCTAGCTGCAACCCTAAAGGGGCTTATTTTCTTCCTTGCAAGTGATTTCCATTGATAACTCTTTGTTTTGCAGGTGTAAGGTAATTTCTGGCAAGGGTTTTCAGTAGATTTTCAGTGTATTTGGTCTATTTGTGGGTTAATTATCTATTTTGCAGGCTTATCATCCATTGAGGAAGGGTTTCAAGGGCCAAATTTTCATTTGCCTAGCCATTCTAGCCCTTGAAGGCCTAGCCGCTACCCTATAGGCACTTTCAAGCCTAGCGACTAGCATTATATGGGCTTCTAGCCCTAGCTGCTAGCTCTAAGAGGGCTAATCCATCATTCCTTAGGTTTTGAGGCTAATACATTTGTGTTTTGGGTATTTGGAGAGCTGATCACTAAGTTTCAAGGTTCATTCTTCACTTATTTGTGGCTAAAGTTGTCATTTTTCTCTAGCCGTAGCCTTGGAAGGCTTTCTCTAGCTTGAACGTGGGGTTTTTGGTGGCTGGTCCATTTTATTTCAGACTTACATTTGTGGTTGCAGGTGTTGGGAAGCTCAAAAAGTGCGCTCAAGGCCAAAACTAGCCTCATTGATGCCTTGACTAGCTAAATCAACCATTGGACAAAGGCCTAGTGGCCTTAAGGGTTTGATCTCTTTCCTTATCCTCTCTTTCACTTGTTGCATAAATCAAATCAGATCTGAAGCTAATATAACAGTTACATAATCAAGTGCTAAATCAATCTAAAGAAGCTTAAATAGATCTCTAAATAAGTCTAATAACTCTAAGAAGTAACATTAATCACTTAAGGGTTTAATTTATATTGTGTTTCCTAGCTTCTCATTAAGGTTTTGGGATTGGTTTAACATTAATATCTTGCTGGTTTGATTTCCTTAAGACTGGTGCATTTTCAAAGTGATAACAATGTGAGAAATATATTGGTGAATTGGACATATACATCTTGCCTTGAATATCCTCTTACATTTTGCATTGTCATTGCATCATTACACCATTGCAACAACTGTTCATCTAGTGACTTGGAATTATAATTCAAATTGTGTAAGTAATCAATTTTAAAGGCGTTGGTCTCTAACTAACAATCTTAATAAGTCTAATCAAGTGGTGCTCAATAAGTATATTTTCTTGTTAATTTCTACTAATTTGCTAGGCCATTGAGTTGTGTCTCCTTTACTTGTTGGTTTCCAACAAGTAGTTTATCTCTTAATCCATAAGGACTACCCCCCTTCGTTTGTAATTAGGAGACAACTTAAACGGAGAGGGAAAGAATTAGCGTGACACCCCCTACCCTGAGTGTTGTCACATTCTAGTGTACATTTTTAATGGCAAATTTTCTAGCACTGTTGTCGGGGACTAATCTTTTGGTATTTGGCTTTACGACATCTTTTTTTTCATCATCATTCCTTAATCTGACATCAGAACAACATTTTAATGACATCTCTTCTTTTCATCTGTCACATCATCTTCTAACCCCTGGATGTTTGAGTGAGTTTCCTATTTGGGTGACGACTCAACTAATTCATCCATTCACAAGAGCTTATACTAGAAGAAATCCTGGTAGTTTGTTTAATCCCGCTCCGGATCCTGAAAAGGCCCTTAGAGCTCGATTAAACAAACTACATTCTAGTAAGCATTTAATCTTTCTGGGACATGAAGCCCTCTCTGATATCCATTTGGTTTTCCTTAACCTTGTTGGGCAAGACATCATGGACCTATTTGCTCCTTACAACTTTGGTAACATTCAAGGTCAACCTCATGATCTTCTGGATTCTGGTTTGGATAAGATGCCTACTTTTCAAGGGAATAATGCAGTCTCTGCTGAAGCCCATCTCATATCATTTACAACTTTCTTGGTAAAGCATGCTAGTCAAGCTGCATATAACGACAAGGATGTCAAGATGAAGTTGTTTGTTCTCTCTTTGGAAAATGATGCAACATATTGGTTCTTGGATTGACCTAATAAATCCTTTGATTCTTTGCAAGCCATCATTAATGCTTTCAAAGAAAAGTTTGGGGACAAAAGGGAAGGAAGATATTTGCTTAGAATCATAAACAATATAAAGAAAAATGAAAATGAGACTATTGAAGAATTCAATAAGAAGTTTAATGGCATTGTTAAAGAAATGCATCAAGATTATAAACCAACTGATAAATCTTTGTTAGAGCATTATCTGGATGCAATTGTTGTGGATACTTCCTATGAATTAAGACATTCTAAGACAACTAATTTAAAGACTGCTCAAACTTTAGCTGAAGAATTGGAAAAGGATAAGAAAG
This sequence comes from Pinus tabuliformis, assembly GCA_031772625.1. NCBI lineage: Eukaryota > Viridiplantae > Streptophyta > Pinopsida > Pinales > Pinaceae > Pinus > Pinus tabuliformis. Next base: position 529,492,047 of record CM062820.1, read on the forward strand.
AATATGGAAAGTCTGAAATTCCTGGTTTTGAAAGAGGTCTGATTAAGGCTACAGGAAAAGAAGTCAAAGACACAGAGCATGATCCCATTAAAGAATTAACTCAATTGATTAAGGAAATGAAGATTGAACACACTAGAGAAATGCATGCCATGCAAGTTAGGCTACTTCAGATGGAAAGATCTTAGGCTTAGAATATACAACCTAGAAATAATAATAACAGAGGTAATAATAATGCATGGCCAACGAAAAATTTCTAATTGAATAGAGACTGTCAAATCTGTTGGAATGTGCTAATGTTGTTGACCTACCTTTAATTTTCTGCAGACCTTGTGAAAATTTCCATGATGAGAATTCATGTGCCATTGCTAGAAGAATATTGGATGAAGGAACAAGTGAACAAATAAATATAATTAGCTAAGATTCTCACATGTCTACAGTAGAAGAAAGGTGTTGTATGGAAATGATCCCTTCATCTTTAACAATCAACAATTTTAGTGATGAAAATGATCTTATTGCACAGTTGTATGGTGAAAAGCAGTCTCAGGAGTATATTTTGGAAATTGCACAAAGTTAGGGATACACTTATCATAAGAAAAACAAAGATTAGTAGAGAACAAATAACTTCATTCAATTGCTCTTTGAGTGCTTGCTCTTATATTGAACATCACTCTAAGTGTTTCAATCTCAAATAAATCTCGTTGAAGTACTTAATTCGCTTAATAATCTCATTGAAGCATTCACTCACATCATGCATTTCATTCTAGGACTGGAAGTGTACTTGTAAACTCTACCTTCAAGCATAAGCTTGGTTGTAACATGATAGAACCACCTTCTTCAAAGTAATTTGAGGACTCTAGATCCTCATCCGTAGTTAACATAAGTGACCTTGCAATTCTCTTGTGGGTATTCCCTTGTAGGAACAAAGACACTTAGGCGTTTAGAACTCCACGAGAGGTATTGTTAATGAGGCCTTAGGCTCCTTCCTTTGGACTTCTCTCTACAACTTGCATTCAAGACTAGTTCCAAAATAATTGAGAAGGATAAATCTAGATTTGGCATATTATTAAAAATAACCAAGATCTTGCATCTCACATAGAACTAGGCCCTGCACTTCATATATGATAAAATTTGAATATTGCAACAACTGTTCATCCAGTGACTTGGAATTATAATTCAAATTGTGCAAGTAATCAATTTCAAAGGCATAGGTCTCTAACTAACAATCTTAATAAATCCAATCAAGTGGTGCTTAATAATTATACTTGCTTGTTAATTTCCACCAAGTTGTTAGGCCATTTAGTTGTGTCTCCTTTACTTGTTGGTTTCCAACAAGTAGTTCATTTCTTAATCCATAGGGACTATCCCCCTTAATCTGCGATTAGGAGACAGCTTAAATAGAGAGGGCAAGAATTAGAGTAATAGTCCCTGCCTTGAATGTTGTCGCATTATGGTGTACATTTTGAGCGACAACATTTTTTGGCGCCATTGCGGGGACCAATTTTTTCGTCTTTAGCTCTACGACATCTTTTCTTTGCATCATCATTCCTTAATCTGACACCGTCACAACATTTTCACGAACTCTCTTCTTTTCATATGTCACATCATTTTCTATCTCCTAGACATTTGGGTTAGTTTGCTGTTTGGGTGGCGACTCCACTAACTCATCCATTCACAAGAGCTTATACTAGAAGAAATCCTAGTAGTTTGGTTAATCCTGCTCGAGATCCTGAAAATTCTCTTAGAGCTCGATTAAGCAACCTACATTCTAGTAAGCATTTAATCTTTCTTAGAAAGGAAGCACTCCCTAATATCCATTTGCTTTTCCTTGACCCTGGCGAGAAAGAAATCATGGGCCTATTTACTCCTTGCAACTTTGGTAACATTCAAGATCATCCTCATGATCTTCCGGATTCTGGTTTGGGTAAGATGAGTACTTTTCAAGGGAATAATGCAATCTCTGCTTAAGCCCATCTCAGAGCGTTTACGACTTTCCTGGTAAAGCATGCTAGCCAAGCTGCATATAATCATGAGGATGTCATGATGAAGTTATTTGTTCTCTCTTTGGAAAATGATGCAATGGATTGGTTCTTGGATTGAACCAATAACTCCTTTGATTCTCTGCAAGCCATCATTAATGCTTTCAAAAAAAAGTCTGGGGACAAAAGGGAAGGAAGATATTTGCTTAGAATCATCAACAATATAAAGAAAAATGAAAATGAGATTGTTGAAGACTTCAATAATAAGTTTAGTGGCATTGTAAAAGAAATGCATCAAGATTATAAAGCAACTGATAAATTTTATTTAGAGCATCATCTATATGCATTTGTCGTGGATACTTCCTATGAATTAAGACGTTCTAAGCCAATTGATTTAAATATTGCTCAAACTTTAGCTGAACAATTGGAAAAGGATAAGAAAACATTTGGAAAGTCTGAAATTCCTAGTTTTGAAAGAGGTCCAATTAAGGCGAAAGGAAATGGAGTTAAAGTAGTAGAGCATGATCCCATTAAAGAGTTAACTCAATTGATTAAGAAAATGAAGATTGAACGTGCCAGAGAAATGAATTCCATGCAGGATAGGCTAATTCAAATGGAAAGATCTCAACCTCAGAATATACAACCTAGAAATAATAATAACAAAGGTAATAATAATGCATGCCCAAAGAAGAATCCTCCAACTGAACAGAGGCTGACGAATTCGCTAGAATCCGCTAATGTTGTTGATCAACCTTTTCCTTTTTGCAAACCTTGTGAAAGTTTCCATGATGAGAATTCATGTGCGCCTTTCTGCAGACCTTGTGAAAGTTTCCATGATGAGAATACATTTGCCATTGCTAGAAGAATCTTAGATGAAGTAACAAGTGAAAAAATAAATATAATTAGCCAAGATTCTCACATGTCTACAGTAGAATAAAGTTGTTGTATGGAAATGATCTCTTCATCTTTTACCATCAACAATTTTGGTGTTGAATGGATCCTATTACACAATTGTATGGTGAAAAGCCATCTTAGGAGTAGATTTCGGAAATTGCTCAAAGTAAGGGATACACTTATCATAAGAAAAACAAATATTAGTATAAGCAAAAAATTGCCTCTAAAACTTATCAGTCACGATTGAAGATTGGTTGGGTCACATGGATAAACAATGCAAAAATTTCTATTCTAGTCCTTGAGCTCTTAAAGATTCCATCTCAAAGGGCAGCATTTCTGAAGGATATAGCCATCTATCAAGAATATAAGGTTGAAATGCACCATAAGGATGAAGAAATTAATATAAAATATTTGAACTGTTACATGACGAATGAGGATCATCGACCTTTCTTCTTGACTTTGATGGTAAATGATCGTCTATTGCACAACTGCATGTTGGATTTCGGGGCTTCAACCAACGTCATGACTAAAAAAATTATGGACCAGTTGAACTTGAGAATATCAAGGCCTTACCATAATATCTGCTCCATGGATTTGAAAAAAATTGAAGTCCTCGGTGTAATCAACGATTTTCAAGTCTGTTTGGAAAACTCCCTATATATAATAATTACTATGAATATCGCCATTATAGATATACCTGATGTATGGGAAATACTTTTATCCTAAAAGTTTGTAGTAGTTCTCAGAGGATGAATTCAATTATATTTATCATATGCTACTATTCCTGCGATAGAAGGTGGTATGGTCAGGTTGTACAGGGAGGTTGAGAGAAGGCATCACGTTGAAAATCCAAGACAATGAAGAAGTTGAAGCACAATGACACCCTACATAATACAATGCAATATTGACCGACTTCTTTGAATTGGTGAAAGAACAAGCCTAAGACTCCACATAATTTCATGTCATGAATATGAAGAGGAAAATATTTGATGAGACCATACAATATGACATTGAGAATCTTCATTAGCCGAAGAGAACTAGGATCCAATAAGGAACATCAAATAAGTAGTGAATGGATCCACTTGTAAGCAAACAAGTTCTCTATATTGGATTTCAAAGATGACATCTAATGCCATAGAGCATCTTCTGTATGGTATCTCTAACCCTACATCTCTTAGAGAAGATTTCATTTCAGTCATTTTTTAATTTTCATTTCATGCATTTATGTTTTATGTCCTTACTTTTCGTTGTTAGAATACTATTTCTATTCTAGTATATGTTCTATATATTTGATAATGTGTACATGATGATTTTGATTAGAGTGGATATCTACCTTATGTTTCTTTCTTTTATTGGATATTGGATTCTTGATTCTCACATTCCCTCACTGAAGCAATGTTTCCCCAAGTAGAGCCATATGTTGACCACACATCTGTTAATAGTTGAAGAAGCAAGTTATAAAGCAGTGGATCAAATTTTTTTAGTCATGTCATCATTTTAAGCAGTTGTCATTTTTCCATAGCTGCAACCTTGGAAGACTTTCTCTAGATTGAATGTGGGGTTTTTGGTGGCTGGTCCATTTTATTTCAGACTTACATTTGTGGTTTCCAGGTGTTGGGAAGCTCACAAAGTGTATTCAAGGCCAAAACTAGCCTCATTGGTGCCTTGACTAGCTAAATCAACCATTGGATAGAGACCTAAAGGCCTTGAGGGTTTGATCTCTTTCCTTATAATCTCTTTCACTTGTTGCATAAATCAAATTAGATCTGAAGCTAATATAACATTGGCATAATCAAGTGCTAAATCACTCTAAAGAAGCTTAAACACATCTCTAAATAAGTCTAATAACTCTAAGAAGTAACACTCATCACTTAAGGGCTTAATTTCTATTGTGTTTCCTAGCTTCTCATTCAAGTTTTGGGATTGATTTAACATAAATAACTTGCTGGTATGATTTCCTTAAGTCTGGTGCATTTTCAAAGTGATAACAGTGTGAGAAATCTATAAGTGAATTGGTCATATAATTCTTGCCTTGGCTTTCATCTTGTTTTTTCATTTTTGTTGCATCATTACATCATTTCATTGTATATCTAACATTCATTGTTAATCACTGTTAGAAATCTCATTTTGAGCTTGTTTCTATTGTCATCTAATGTGCTTCATTGGCTTATGATCTAAGCAATAAATTTCTATTGGGCCTAATCATTGAGTAATATTTCTAACCATAAGATAAGATCTTGTTGACATAATTGATAAGCTCTAACAAGCTCTTGAAATAATTGGAATTGCTAGCCTTGTTTCATTGTCATAAAGTGCTCTAATTTGTTCTTGTGACCATAAGTGAAATTAACACAATAAAAAATTCTAATAATCTTTTGCCAATTGTGCATCATTTATTGTTATAACTTGTGTTTCACTGGAATTATTTATCTTGCTTCACTTGAGATAATCATTCAATTGCTCTTTAAGTGCTTGCTCTTATATTGAATATCACTATAAGTGTTTGGATCTCAAATAAATCATGTTGAAGTACTTCATTCACTTAATAATATCATTAAAGTATTCACTCACATCTTTCATTTCATTCTAGGACTAGAAGTGCACTTGTAAGATCTACAGCCAAGCATACGCTTGGTTGCAAGAAGATAGGACCATCTTCTTCAAATAAATTTGATGACTCTAGACCCTCATCCATAGTTAACATAGGTGACCTTGCAGTTCTCTTGTGGGAAATCCCTTGTAGGAACAGAGACACTTAGGTGGTTAGAACTCCACAGGAGGTATCGTTAATGAGGCCTTAGCCTCCTTCCTTTGGACTTCTCTTTACAACTTGTGTTCAAGATTAGTTTCAAAATAATTGAGAAGAAGGACAAATCTAGATTAGACATATAATCAAAAGTAACCAAGAGCTTGCATCTCACATAGAACTAGGTCATGCACTTCATATAGGATATAATTTGTGTATTTTAACAACTGTTCATTCTGCGACTTGGAATTATAATTCAAATTGAGCAAGTAATCAATTTCAAAGGCACTAGTCTCTAACTAACAATCTTAATAAATCCAATCAAGTGGTGCTTAATAATTATAATTTCCTGTTAATTTCCACCAAGTTACTAGGCCATTTAATTGTGTCTCCTTTACTTGTTGGTTTCCAACAAGTAGTTCATCTCTTTATCCATAGGGACTACCCCACTTGGTTTGCATTTAGGAGACAACTTAAACAAAGAGGGAAAGGATCAGAGTGACAACCCCTTCCCTAAGCGTTGTCACATTTTGGTGTACAATTTGAGCGACAATAGGGCCATTGACCTACTACAAGTCTATATATCAGTGATCAATATGACCAGTCATCATCATGTTCAGATTCATCAGTACTAGTATACATGGGATCATCAACATGAGCTACATAAATAATCTGGCTTAGAGTTTGAGGACTCCTAAAACTCCTCTGCAACCTCAGTAGTAGTGGTAGTAGTAGCAACAAAACTAGACACCAAAACTACAAATCACTGATCAAGATGATCACTCATGAAACTCATCATTGATTCAACGCTACTAGAAATGGGATCATCAACGAGAGATACATAAATATCATCTATCTCAAAGTCTTCAAACTTGGATTGCTCAACCTTATAATATGATAGAAATTGTAAAAGTTTAACATACCTATCCAGTGATTTTGGTTTGAGTAAAGGGTTCATCTCCTCAACCTTATAATGTGGTAAAAAATTAGCACGCATAACCAGTTATTTTCTTTTGAGTGAAATGTACATTTTTGTTAAGGCCATGGTAGAGGAGTTCAACAATCAATACACCATCAACAAAGTTCAACAATCAATGCCACCAACATCAAGGTTCTTAAAGGGCTTCATGATATTGATCAAATGCCAATCTAATACCCTCACATGTGATAGAATCAAATGGAAACATTGCAAAACCCCAAACCATGAAATCCTGAAAACCATTAAGTCTGCTGAATTTTGAGTGAAACCTAAAATTCTAGTTTCACCATATGACATCCAATGAGGTCAAAACCACTCTCAAACATCTCGAGTCATTTCATGGCAATGTCAAAAATTTAAGTAAATACTTTAAGAATTTAACATTACGATTGATTTCGAACATTGCTAGGGTTGATATTTGTGAGGAAAATGAGAGGGGAGACATGCTTTTCTTGTAGGGGTTGTTTTTGGAGGGAAATAGGCTCAAGTTTCCCTCAAAATTGCTTCAAAACTCACAAAACCACTCTCTGTCGGGTCTGTCGCTGGCCTGGCAATGAACTGACTAGTTTATGACAGAACCGACCGGTTTATGGGAAAATTGGTTGGTTCTATCATAAACCGGCCAGTTTATGCTCGGTTTGACCGAAAAACCGACGAGGAGGGTGGTTTGACTGGTTTTTTTGTTGGGCCGGTGGAGTTCGCTAATGAACCGACATGGTTGACTGGTTCAAACCAGCTGGTTTTGAATACTATGTACTTAATTCCCCCCTGCCCTCCGCAAAATAATTTTGTTGTTATTTTGTTATATTGGAAGAAGACTTTGTTTTCTTCAACTCTTCTTATTTCTTAAAATACATTTTTTGTAACTTTCCACATTCTGGAAAACTTCATAAAATGGAGACTTCTGATGAGAATATGACTTTGAAAATTTTACTAATTTGCAATCCTATTGACAATCTCTTTTGGGTCATGCCTTTTAAACCTTGTGGAGTACAACCAAATTCCATCCAATTGTTTTGCTTGCTTGAATATTTAGGATTTAAAAGAGTATAATCTCGAGGTTTATGGGAAAGGCAGACCATAGTTTCTTAGAATTTTGGATCAAAGATTAAGTAATATTTATAGCTATAGTTTGATAAGCAATCTCCCTAAATACCAATCTATCAGGAGAAAAATTCAAAAGCAAGTGACGAGTTGCAGAACAACCATATATTCTGATATATGAAAAATTTTCATTTAAAATACTATTCTCCAATTTCACTAACTTATTTTTTAAGATCTTTATTGATCTTAAGGGCAATCATCTTGTTGAAAAACAGAGTATGTAGAGGGACCATGAATCTATCACAAATATCATGGAAATGTTCTTTACATTTATGAATTGACTCTTGGGAGAGTATCCATTTCCACTTCATGAGAGGGAAAGTGGGTTTTGCACATATCACATCTACGAAAGACGCCAACATAAAAAACCTTGTGCCAAATCCAGCTGCAGATTACTTGCTAATAAAATTTGAGCCCAATTTGAAATTGTACCTTTTTCATAAATTTGGTGCATTAGGGGATCCCTCCAACATAAAATGTTGAGGATTTTTCTCTCCATACAAGCCTACAAGGCATGGTTGCTAACAAAATATGGGCTTTCATGAAATTTTGAACATGGTAAAGTCTGCTTTCTTTGGTCTTAAATGATGCATCATCTTGCCACCAATGTTTTATTAAAGAAGCGATTTCTAACTCTTGAGGTTTTAACTCTATGGCTATGAACTCTCTAAATTTTTTTTGTTTAGATAAACTTGATGGAGACTAAGCTTGTAAATTTTAGTTAAGTCACAATGCCTAAACAATTCTACTATCTTACAAGTTGAATCAATCACTGTATGGGTTTTGATGTCTACATGAGAGATTATCCATCATACCATTTCATAATAGGGTGTAATGGATGGTCTTGGACTAACCCTGTGAATATTTGACTTTGCATTTTGTTCAAGCAAGCCAACCTCAAATTCAACTTCATAAAAAAAAATCAATTTCAAACAACTCAGAAATCTACCACCAGTCTAGGGAATCCTTGAGTGCTACATTGTGAGTTGTATTTGGAAAAATCAATCAGTTAGAGTTCTTTTTTCATTAAGTGCCTTTTCCTCTAGGTCTTAAACCTTTGCTTCGCCTTTGCCTTCTAAGACATTTTATGTGCATATAACACAATTATCAGAGAAATCATAAAACTTCCAAAAGACCCCAAAAAACATGAATTTAGTCCAATTACAGATTATTCAAAAGAAATTTAATTCTTATTGGAGTTAACAACATCCTAAAAATCAAAATTGCAAAGAAACATGATTTGTTTTTAATTAAGTCCCAAATATGCACAATAGGTTACCATTTGCTTTTAGAAGTTTGGGCAACGAAAAATAGGGGTTTGTAGGAAAATCTTAGTGAAATGGGAAAAAGATTTTGGAAAGATTTTCAATGAGCATAATTAACTTCCCTGTAATGTGAATGAATTAAATGTTGGTTTGGTCCTGAATATGAACCTCATTGTAGGTTTGGAACGTTGGCCATCAATCAATGCTTATGTGATTTATCCAAAAGCTTCTACAAAAAAAATAAAAATAAAAATAAATTGAATTTTATAACGGTTCCCAATTTTGTTTAAAATAAATTTTGGACATTCAAAATTTGGATTAGTGGAATACTTAGAAAAGATCGTTTAAAAGATAAGTCAGATTCAAATTATGTGGTATCTAGAAAATAGAAAGAGCAAGAATTGAAGATCCAAAATATGGGTAATTGTGATATAATGAATGATAAAGGGAAAAACGATTATGGATCCTAACGCTTGTTGGAATTATTACAAATGTGTTGTCCTTGATGGCAGCCTACTTAATAAAGATTCCAACATGATGGTAGCAGGATGAGTATTCAAGCCAGTACAAATGTGACAAAAATATTGGACAAAGGAATATCAGTTCAGAGACAAAGGAATGATAAGGATGAAGTTTGAATAAGTATACGTAGGTTCTGTGAAGAAAATCCATACACATAAGCAGGTATGGTGAAGCAAAGTCGCGTATACGTAGATTCTGTGAAGCAAAGCCATGTACATACGCAGGTATGGTGAAGCAAAGTTGCGTATATGCATATTTTGTGAAGCAAAACCGCATACATATGCAGGTATGGTGAAGAAAAGTCACATACATTTTCCACACCAAAATATTCTCAATACCAAGGGTCTTTACCATAGTATTGGCCCATAGTAATGAGCGCGTCAACGAATATTTGATCCTATAAAAAAATACCATCGCCACAACTACGGAATTGACCTAAGGTATTGGCTAAGGCCTAAGCTATATAAGAAAATGGAGATCAAAGTGCTAAGTGTGCATGATATGAGTTATTGATAAATTGCTTGATCTGAGATAAGTGTGCACATGGGAGTGTGATGATGGATCAAATCTTATAGATCTAAAATAACTACACATTGAAGAATTTGCTTATGGGTTGATATATTTGTGATGATGATGTTATGATGTGTGTCTTTAATAGTGTGTGCTGAGATTTGGGTTTATTTGATGATCTGTTGCGGAATGAGGTATTATTCAATAGTTACAGATCTATACATAGTTTTTCTTCAGAAAGATTGCGTACATATGCAGATCGCCTTTGGGTAGTCGTGTATCGATTCTACAATATGGACAAATCTATATGCGGGTATGCTTCTCGAAATGCGCGTACATAGGCGGAAATGTCTTATAAGGGTCATGTACATATGCTAGGGTTTTGTTGTATATGATGTATGATTAGTCTTGTTGTGTTTACTGCTGTTTGTCGATGAAGTCTTTCATGATGATCTATTGCTTGACAGTACTGGTTGAGGTAGAATTGATTATGTTATGAAATATTGAATAGTAATGATGTTGCTATGAGATGATCTGCATTTGAGTCAGAGATTTAAGACAAGGTCAGTATGTGTTTTAGTGATTGATTTTAGTAGTGCGGTGATTTAGTATTTAGAGACCTGTACGTGGGTTATCTAAAAAGAAAGTGCACATATACGCGAGTATGTCTCATAATAGTAGCGTATATACTCTGACATAAGGTTGATCGGAGTTTGCAGGAGCAACAATTGGTTTCTGTGATGAGTAACAATGTTTGGCTTATTGATGAATAGTTGTGAATTGAGATGATCTATCCTGGTTTAGTTTGATCTAGTTGTATTGATTAATTAAGATTAAGTGATTGATTTGATGATTTAGTTGGTTCTGTAATTGAGTTATTGGTTTCAGAATTATTATTTGGTATTGGGCTTAAATGATGGTAGTGGGTCCAGTCTAAAAATATGATGAAAAATGGTCTACAAGTTTGATGTTTTGGTTCATGTGGACCCAATATGAAAATTATCAAACGTGGTCCACAAAGGCGTTGAGGGTTGGAGCCTTCAGTGAGAAAGTCGAAGCTTCCTTCCAGTGGTAGATGATAAATTTGATCAGGGGGTAGGAGCTTCCTTCTGGTGGGTGCTAGTAAACGAGATTATGGGGTTAGAGCTTCTTTCCAGTAGGTGTTAGAGAACGAGAGAAGGTTGTAGCCTTCTGCAGGTGGGTGCTTGCACGCTAGTATGAGTCTACGCCAATACAAGATTGTAAGAAGTTTTTCATTATAATAAAATATGAAGACAAAGACGACAACAATGGTGGTTTTCTCTCACATTGGGTTTCCACCTAAAAATCCTAGTGTTCATGTGTGATGATGTGTTGCTTATGTGTGATGGTTTATTCTTCTCTTACTGCACATGGTTATTATTTAATTAATGCCTAATGAAGTACTGATACATTGGTTCAAGTTAAATAGATGATGAATTAACTGAAAAGTTAGTTAACTGGATATACACTAGCTATCTGCATAACAGTCGTGTACATACGTGAGTTTACTTCATTATAGTCTTGTACAAAAATATGAATAAGAAAAGAAAACTTTAAGTGATTTTTTATAACACTGATTCAACCCCCCTCAATATTTTTCCCAACAATTGGTATTAGAGCAGGTCCTTCAGAAGAAGCTTGATCGCCTGAAGGAGATCTGTCAAGATGATGAGAAATAAGAAGATAATTCGAAGAGGTGTTGTCAGACATAATGTCTAGGCACTGTGACAATGACTCAGATTGGGAGCTGTCACACTGATCCCCAATCTCTCCATTTAAGTTGTCTCCCAACAATAGGCTAAGGGGGGAAGACCCTACGAAAATGGAATGAAGGAGAACTTGTTGGGAACCAACTAGTTCGGGAGACACAGTTAAGCAACCAAGTACTTGATTTAGATTTAGCAAGACTTATAGGATTCAATTAGATTTAAATGATTGATACCAGTGCCTTATGGAGTCAATAATCTTGCTAGGAAATTTAGGACCAATTAATTGATGAACAACTGCTGCTTGGATGAATAACTATCTTATATGAAATGCAAATCCTAAAACTAACATGGGATGTAGAAATCTTGGTTAATTTTAGTTAAATGCCTATTCTAAGTTTAAACCCTTCAATCCTTTTTATATAGAGCCTAATTTTGTAGTAAGTGGCAGAGAGAAGATAAGGTGAAGAACAATAAGGTGTTATTAACGATACCTCTCCTGAAGATCTGTCTCCGACGTTGCAGAGAGTTGTGGCTTTGACGACTACAATGTCACCTTTTTAAGTAGTATTAAAACCAGGTTTCTCAAGCAAATATGGATGGGTATCTATCTTTCTATCGACCAAGCTTATGCTTGGAAGTAAATTTTAATTATGCAGGACTAACTTAATATGAAAATGACCGAGATGATTAGAAGCAAGATGAAGCTAAATCAAGGATTGAAAACGCCTATGCCATGATCTATTTATGAGTTATAAGATAAAACCTTTAATCGCCAAAATGAATGTTCACTTTACTAGAATGAAAGATAAACTTCTCAGCAATATGCTTAAAATATCACAAATTAATGCCCAATTAAACCACATGCTTATCACTTCAATTTATCTAGATTCTTTCCAATGCAATTATAGCTCAACAAGAACAAAAACCTCTTCACAATTCTTTAATATCAATGCCAATTATATAGATGCTAAAAAAATACGCAGTTTAGGAAACAAAAAAGATGCAATCTATCACAATTCCATGAAATAGTACTTAACAATTACTTGAAAAATTCTCAAAATTTAAAATGCAACATATATCCAACAATTCAAGTAATTAAGACTGTACTTAGAGCTAATCAAACGATGAGCAATCTAAAAATATGTTCAAAACCCTTAGGATGCAAAATAATTTAGCAATTAAATTTCGAAAATTAATTACCATGAAATTCAAATGCTAGACACTTCAAACAATTCCGGATTTAAAATAAATTCCTTAAATGCTTCAATCCACAAAATATCTTATTTTCCTATAGTTAAACTTTAGAGATGATTTAAAAATATTTAAATGTGTCTTGACTATAGAGATTTTTTTTTTTATACCACTAAATTTTCTCTTTAAAAAATTTAGTCCCAAACCCCTAACACAAAAAGCCCAAGAAGGAACTTTAGATAAAAAATCTAATTATTCATTCGGCAAATTTAATGTAATAAAGTTCATGAGTGAAGAAAGATTTTAAATGTGGTGAATGTAAAAATAGGCTTAGTTAATTAAATTTTTGATGGGCCGAAGGCCACAATTTTTTTTTAACTTGAAATTGTTGAAGCCTTTTAAATTTTCCTTTAGATTTATTTATTTTTTTAAACGTCAAAGGCACAATAAAATTTCAAAAAAAGGAAAAAACCCAACAAATTCAAATGAAAAAAAATCAAAATGAAAAAACAAGCAAATTAAAAATATTTTATTTATTTTATGCTTTGAAACTTAACCCTATTTTTTTTAAAACCAAGTATGAAAGGGAAATAAAGAAAAAAGAGAAGATATTGAAGCGTAGGGTTTTTGGAAAGAGCTGATGGCGGATGAGACTCTTGATGCAGGCCGAGGAGCAATGATGAGGGAGATCACAACAACAAGGAGGGAGGGTTCGAACAACAGCGAGGATGGAGAAAATCGTGAGGAGGAAGGGATGCGTGGGAGAAGAGTTGGCAGGCAACATAAGAGGGGAGTGAAGCATGCAGAGAAGAGGAGAATGAGCAACGAAGGGAGAAGATGCTGCGAGAAACAGGTGGAAAGAACTGGAACACAAAAGAAATGAAGAAAAAAAAGGTCACAGATAAGAAAGGAAGACGCATAGAGGAGCCAAGGAGGAGCAACGAGGATGAGCGAGATCGGGCAACCAATAGGGATGCAGAAAGGAGGGAAAACATAGAGAAAAGAAGCAGAAAAAATGAGGTTATAAAAAAAACTGCAACTTAAGGTAGCAGAGAAGGAAAAACTCAAAAGGTTCGTAGAGAAAAAAAAGTCAAATTTTTGCACACAAAGGATACAAAACACAACATAAAAGAGGAGCGCTTTTTTGAAGGGCTTTAAGGCAGCAATGGTAGCCCAAAAACCTCAAAATAAATCTCATAAATTTAAATATCAAACTGATATATTTCCGCCTTAAGATTTTTCTCAGAAAAAACCTCAAATCTGAATTTGAAACCTTCGGGAAAATAACTTTGAATAATTTTTCCTCGCAAAATGGTATTGAGGCCATATCTTTCCCTCCAGGGTCTAGATATGGCTTCAATTTAATTTTTTCCTTCAGAACCGCGGTTGTAAAATGAAAACAAAAAATACCCAGATCCCAAATATAAAAAAAATGAATAAAAACCCCAAAACCCAAGCTAGAAAAAACTTCAGATCTATACAAGATATTTACAAATCTATGCATAAAGGTTGCAGATCTATCAGATCTTAGGAGTATGAGTTCAACTACGCTCCTAGATCTGATAATCTATGACTCTTACTACCCAGATCTATTAATTTTCTACAAAATATTTAAAAGATAAATTTTGGTTTTTTAGAGAGGTACTAGCCCAAAAACACCTTGCAGAAAAAATAATCATTAGATAAATCCTGAAGCTTATATGAGGTGGGCTCTTCAAAAAATATGTGTTGAGAGTTGGCTGGTCCAGCCGAGGACTATCCCCAAACACTTAATGGAAACCTGAGAGATCTTCTGCAAACACTAAATCAACAATCAAACCAAGTAGAGAAATATAATAACAATAAAATTATGAAAAAATAGAGATACTTGCTAATTCAATCAAAATTAAAAATGTTACCCTAGATCCAACAAACTGAATAAGATATATGTATTCAGATTGTTCTAAGAGATCTATTGATTGATAGTTTTCACACAATATTAAGCAGAAATTAAAACAATGTTACCATAAATTCATGAAGAAGAACATCACCGCAAGTTGAAACCCCAAAGATTTTTGCATTTATTCCAAAAAATAGACAAGAGAGCTTAGTACACGATTCAAAGATCAGATGAATAAATAGACTGACACCAACCTCTAATTTATAGATAGATTCTCTAACAGCTAGTTCGCTTGATCCTTGTCAAATTAATCTCAACCATTCATAAAGATTTAATTAATATTTAATCATCAATGTTGAAATTATTTATTTTTTGAGGAAAAATCGAAATTTTCATTTAATTAATTTTTAATTAACTCAAATTTAATTATTTTGAGTTAATTTCCTCAAAAAATTGACTTTGACTTAACCACCAAGGCCCAAGGGTCCAAAATTTCTTGATTTCCTGAATATTCCTTTGGTCGAGGACCTCCAAAAACTATCTTCTTTAAAACCCACGAATTTCATCTTTGGAGAATTTAATTTTACCTAGGACACAAAATCAATTAAATTTCTAGCTTAGGATTTTTAATTTCATTTGGCCAGAAAATTTAATTAATTGACTGATGAGGGGATTAATTATTTTTCCAACCCTCTAATACTTAGCCATGGTGTCTAATTATGAGGGACCATGCACTAAATATTTTTTACATCAAGATTTTACATTTAAATACATGAAGGGGGAAAACCTGTTCATCATAGACCCTCAAATATCTACCCAATTCTGCGACTCAAAATATGATCTAGTATACTAAGTAATTTGTAATAAAATAATCTAGCCAATTAGCTAGGATTATTTCCAAATTGCTTTTACAAAGACTCGATAAAAAACACTAGGACTCATTTAATATCTTTACAACAAAATCTACCCTAGCTTTGGGTTGAGGTTGGAAGGAAAAACTCTGTCGATCATTTGTGTCTAGAGACAGATGAATCAGTGAGACAAAAAACCTCCAAGGGTAGAAATCGTCACCATAATACTATGTTTACCTAGGTTGTTACATACATGATGGTCTTACTAAGATCATTTACATTATAACCATGCAGAATGGGTTGACATCTTTAACAAAACTGTCAGCTAATGATGAAGTTTGAATGGCATAGGCATTGGAACATGATGGATTCCTTTTGCGAAAAATGGGTGTACTGCTATGGGGTCATTGACATAGAGTGGTTAACAGGAGGGATTTATAAAATTGTGACAATGATATATCAGATGCAGTGACAATTATAGATGTCAGCAAATATTCAGGTTTGGGAGCACCCCATTTTCTATTGATCAAGAATGAAGAAGACGGTAACAAATAATTATCAGGTATGGGATTTTGTTCTAACTATGGTCCATGCAATAATGATAGTGATGATAACAGTGAAATGACTAAACTTGTACTCATGGTTAAAAGTGAAAGTAAACATTTTAAAGAGAAAAATAAGTTAAAAAATGATGGTCCTAGAAGCAGAAGAACAAGGCAAGTAAAAAACAATGGACAATGAAGGGGTACCTATGCTAAGCAATGATAATTATCACCAATTGAAAGAAAAGATGAAGTCTAATCTAATGAACCATTATGTTTGGTATCTAGTCTGAAATGGCTACACCAAAATTCTTCCATGAGACTAAGAAGTGCAAAAGAATTGTAAGGCATTAAGTGATATCATTAATAACATACCCGATTCAACATTAAATAGGGTTATGCATTATACAATTGCAAATAAAGTGTTGCAAAGAAAGTGTGGGATAAGATACATGCAATCCATGAAGAAATCTCAAAGGAATATTCCTCATGAGGGGAACTACTAGGTAATCCTATCCCTAACAATGTGTCAAAAAATGAACATGATAACAAAACAACCTTTGTTATGTCAGATGGAGTTGTTAATTTAGAAGAAGACAGGTTAGAAGAATTTTTTGATCTTAGAACAAAACTTGATCTTGCTTTGAAAAATATTGTTAATATTAAAGATAAGTTGCAAGCGTATGATAACAAGGGTCATATTAAATTAGTAAATGCTTCTATGGAATCTAAACAATATTGTGAAGGTCTTGAAGTTGATATCGTCTCTCTAAGAGAAAATATTGAAAAATCAGATGAGCAGAATGAATAACTACTTCAAGAATTTGAAGAACAATAAAATGGGTTGAAAGAAGATATTCTCAAATTAAAGGAGCAAGTGGAAGAAGGAAGAAGGGTTGAAGAAGGTATGAAGAAGCAGTATCTAGAAAAGGAAAAGCAATATCAAAGAATGGAGGCTGAGGTAGACATTCTAAAAGGTAAATTAGAGGAAAAATATAAACGTTTGATATTTCAAGATAGTATTAAGATTTTGGATAATATTCTTAGTAATCAAAGGTCTCCTGCCTTCAAATTTGGTCTTGGTTTTCATGAAACTATTGAAGGAAAATCTAGTTTACAAGTTGATGCAAGGAATTTAAAGGGTAACAATGCAAAACTTGAAATGATCAACAAAGAGATAAGAAGTCAACCTAATCAACAACCAAGGAAAGTGAATATTCAAAGAAAATCATTTACTCTTAATGTTAATCGATTCTCTCCTCTGATCAATAATGTTGAATGTTTTATATGTCATAATTATGGACACATTGTAGCCAATTGCATAAGTAGACTATTTCAATCTGAAACAAATAGCCGCTTCAAAGAAAGATCATCGGCTTCCAGGTATTCAGGCTTGCAATATATTTAGTCACAAAGCTATTGGTTGCAATAAAAGGAATATGAAACAAAAATATTATGGTTCTTTTGCTCATATAAGATGTTATACTTGTAACAAGTTTGGGCATGTAGCAAAAGAATGTAGGAACAAATCTATGGATCGCCTCAGACAACATGGCAAGCAATCAAATAAGAATATTGATGTTAGAAGACCTGAAAAAGATGGACCCACAAACATTTCTCATAATAAGCAGAAAGAAGAAGAACATATAACGTGTGGTCTTTCTCTCTGCTCATTTGAAGAAGAAGATGAATGGTACATACACAACGAATGCTTTTATCACATGACTATAGATAAGAGTAAGATGGAGTATCTAAAGGAAAACCAATATGGTAAGGTTATTCTTGGAAATAATGCCCCAACAAAAGTTCTAGGAAAAGGTAGAGCCAAAATTAATAAACATAGAGGAGAAATTGATAATTGATTAGTTCAAGGGCTAAAGCAAAATATTCTAAGTGTAAGTCAAATAGCAAATAAAGGAAATGTAATTGCATTTACATCAACCAAATGCAAATTCATAGATCAAGAATCTATAAAGGTCATAGAAAGAGGATATAGAAACCCAAACAAACTATATGTGATTAAAGAACTGAATTCTCGTAGATAAGAGGAGGATTCAGACTCAGAGTAAAAGAAGATGGTGCCCATTGCAGTCCATTATTCTTAAAATAATACTTTTAACAATGACTGCAAAAGTAATGTAAGTGAACATCTATAGACAATACAGGCTCAGGGGGAGCTGTGGTTATGAAAATTCAACATTTTACTTTATGTACGTGGATCCTATGAAGGGCAGTCGCGTATATACGCGAGTTCAAATCTAGACAATTGCGTATGTTTCTCTATGATGAAGAAACAATAGGACTTTTCTAGGGAGAAGTTCTGATATGCTTCAGTTAATTATTTTTTGGCTTTCTGGTTCTGACTTTGGTTGGTTACAGTGAGTGGATGCTACTTAGAAATGGTATTGGCTTATAATAGTTTATGAGTTACTGCAATATGACATTGATTTACTGATTGATGAAGTTTCTTTGATGATCTTATTGATGGATGAGTTGATGTGATCAGACCTGACAATGAACAGTTGGCACAAGTTCAGGGGGGAAATTTTCTATGCTTCTAATAGTGCGTTGTTGGGATTATGGTTGCTTGAGAATTTCTTGTTACGTAATGATGCTTATATTAATGATGCTGCTGAAGATACTCATGTTGCTGAAGTTTTTGAATGATGACTATATGTTTCATCATGCTATGTTGATGTCATGTCTTTCCTATGATGAAATCATGGATGATACTTATATATTGCTTAAGCTACATAGCTGTTATGATGCTACTGATCGGATTTATGATTATAGAAGATTCTTTTGACGATGGATATGGTACATATGTTTTGTTGCTTACATGTTGATCTTCATAAGTTCAAGGAGATAAACATAGATTAATTATACAACCTCATTATTTGATGATGATGATGAGTGTCACTCATTACTTTTATGCTACTGTCATTATGCCTTCAAAGATGCATAAGTTGCATATGGTGCAATTATGGATGATGATGCCTATAGTGCTTGATTCTCAAATGTACATGATATGCTGCACATGGTATATTGTTTGAGGATTGTTGTTCTTGATGGTATTAAGGAGATGGGTTACTAACAAAGTTTGATAAATGATGGTGAACTCATGGTTTGCTATTGATGACTTTTCTCATTGATGAGAAGCTAGATACATACTACTATCTCTATGTCATGGGATATCATTGATGGGTGAATTACATATAAGGATATTATGGATGATTACTTAAGTTGCATGTTGATGAAGTGGTGTTGGTGTGATAGTTCTTCTTGCATGAAGAAAATCAACCAAGAGAATGATGTTACTGCAGGTTTCATGAAGACATGGTTATTAATATACTACTGCTACATCTGCTAAATGGTATACTTAGTTACATATTGATGATGTTAAGGAATGATGCTACTTTTCCCTATCTTACTTTATGATGATATGCTTGGTTCTCACATATGTTGATTGACGCATGAAAAGATATGTTGCTATGCTACAAAAGATCCATATGCCTTTTATGAACATGGATTGAGGCTCTTCCTACTAAGGGAAAGAGCAAGTTGACCTTGATGATGTCAAGAGGATGAGTTAATAGCAGATCTCTATGGAAAATATTATGTTGCATACTTGGTCACAAGTTGATTTTATTAAAGCTACATTGTCTTATCTTGCAAATTGATGATGAAAGTGTGCATATTTTTATTCATGTTGTTGCTGACAGATGCTTATGGTGCAAACACTATATGGTGTACAATGATTTCTAATGACTATGATGATCTTATTGAGGTCTTTGGACTTGGTTATAAATGCCATATCTGTCTCTTGATGTAAAGGTCATGTAAAGACCTATGTTATAAATCATTGTAAAATTCAGTCATGTATGGACTATTGTGGTCAAGTCATGTAATCCCATCATTTTGGGCATGTGATGTAATGTTGAGTCAAATATGTAACCCAACTGTGTTGGATGATCAATGTAAGCATGATTCATTGGTGATAAGAAATGTCATGCTTGGTTGAGTCATAAAGTCATGTACTTCTTTGTATGTCTTCATAAAATTCAACACGTGATTAGGAGTAGCATGGTCAATATTCAAATTTCTTAGCAGATCAAATCTACAACGCTCATGAAAATAAAGGGAGAGAAGTCTTCATTCAACATTGGTCAACGCTTTTCCCTTGATGTCGAAGGGAGAGAAAAGGTTGGTGTTTGGGGAATGCTTGGTGATGGTGACAAAACAAATATCTACAAGTGATGGTGACCAAACACCAAAGTGGTTTCCATCAAGTCCAAAGGGGGAGATTTTTGGCATTATGAAAAATTTGTTGTCCTTGATGGAAACATACTTAATAAAGATGCCAACGTGGTGGTAGTAGGGTGAGTATTCAGGCCGTTACAAATGTAAAAAAAAGTTTGGACAAAGGAATATCAGTTCAGAGACAGAGGAATGATAAAGATGAAGTTTGAAGAAGTATACGCGGGTTCTGTGAAGCAAAGCCACATACATACACAGCTATGGTGAAGCAAAGTCGCGTATATGTAGGTTCTGTGAAACAAAGTTGCGTACATAGAAGCAAATTCACGTATACACATGTTTTGTGAAACAAAGTCACGTACCTACGCAGGTATGGTGAAGCAAAGTCGCGCACAATTTTCACACCATAATATTCTCAATACGAGGGGTTTTTACCATGGTATTGGCCCATAGTATTGAGCGCGACAACGAATATTTGATCCCGTAAAAAAATACCATCGGTACAACTATTCAATTGACCTAAGCTATTGGCTAAGGCCTAAGCTATATAAGGAAATGGAGATTAAAGTGCTAAGTGTGCATGATATGAGTTATTGATAAATTGTTTGATTTGAGATAAGTGTGCACCCAGAATTGTGATGATGGATCAAATCTTATAGATCTGAAATGAATACACATTGAATAATATGCTTATGGGTTGATATATATGTGATGATGATGTTATGATGTGTGTCTTTTACAGTGTGTGCCGAGATTTGGGTTTGTTTGATGATCTATTGTGCAACAAAGGTATTGTTTAGTAGTTACAGATATATACGCAAATTTTCTTCAGAAATATCGTGTACATATGTAGATCGACTTTTGGGTAGTCGCATATCGATTCTGCAGTATGGAAAAATTTATACATGGGCATGCTTCTTGAAAGGCGTGTACATACACAGAAATGTATTATAAGGGTCGCATACATATGCTAGGGTTTTGTTGTATATGATGTTTGATCAGTCTTGTTGTGTTTAATGTTGTCTGTCGATCAAGTATTTCATGATGACTTGTGTTTGACAGTACTGGTTGAGGTAGAATTGATTATGTTATGAAATATTGAATAGTAATGATGCTGCTATGAGATGATTTGTATTTGGTTCAGAGATCTGCGATAAGGTAAGTATGTGTTTCAGTGATTCAGTATCATGATTTAGTGTTTAGAGATCTGTACGTGTGTTATCTGAAGAGAAAACACATATATACGTGGGCATGTCTCATAATAGTATCATATATATTCTGACATAAGGTTGAGCAGGGTTTGCAGGAGCAACGGTTGGTTTCTGTGTTGAGTAACAAAGTTTGGATTATTGATGAATAACTGTGCATTGATATGATCTATCTTGGTTTAGTTTGATCTAGTTGCATTGATTGATTAAGATTCAATGATTGCTTTGATGATTTACTTGGTTCAATAATTGAGTTATTTGTTTCAAAATTATTATTTGGTATTGGGCTTAAATGATGGTAGTGGGTCCAGTATGAAAATATGATGAAAAGTGGCCTACAAGTTTGATTTTTTTATTCAGGTGGGCCCAGTATGAAAATTATGAAACGTGGTCCATAAAGGTGTTGAGGGTTGGAGCTTTTAGTGAGAAAGTCAAAGCTTCCTTCCAGTGGTATCTGGTAAATGTGATCAGGGGGTAGGAGTTCCCTTCTAGTGGGTGCTCATAAACGAGATCAGGGGGTTGGAGCTCCCTTCCAATAGGTGTTGGAGAATGAAAGAAGGTTGTAACCTACTTTAGGTGGGTGTCTGCGTGCTGGTATGAGTCTACTCCAGCACAAGATTGTAAGAAGTTTTTCATTATAATAAGATATGAAGAAAGAGACGACATCAACGGTGGTTTTCTCCCACATTAGGTTTCCACCTAAAAATCCTAATGTTCATGTGCGATGATGTGTAGCTTATGTGTGATGATGTGTAGCTTATGTGTGATGGTTTATTCTTCTCTTACTACACATGGTTACTGTTTAATTAATGCCTAATGAAGTACTGATACACTGGTTCAAGTTAAACAGATGATTAATTAACTGAAAAGTTAGTTAACTTGATATATGCTAGTTGTCTGCATAACAATCGCGTACATACACAAGTTTACTTCATTATAGCCGCGTACATATATCTGAATAAGAAAAGAAAAGTTTAAGTTAGTTTTTAAAATACTGATTCACCCCCCCCCCTCAGTATTTTTCCCAACAACGCTGTGTCATTGCCATGCAGATGCCATGTTAGATTTCCATGTCAAATATGTTAGTTTTTGGTGGAAGCGGACAAGTGTTCTAGTCTTTATGGTGTTTATGAGGCTAAGGAACACATTTTCTCCAATACCTAGAAAATGTTTCGCAAGAAACACTTCAATTAGATTAATTATTCCATTATTAATGGTTTTCCTAAGTCTGACCTAGAAAAATTGGTTAATTAAATTAGATTAATTGAGAAAAATCAATTTTTCTCTATAGACTTTTAGAAAAGTCACTTGATGGGGTCAAGATGATCGTAGCCTTCGTTGGTTCCTCAAAGAGAAATTATAGAGCATGTTGATGGGGATTTGGAGAACACACAATAGAGATGTTCGTGGTGCAATCTGTAGTGAGAGAAAGGGCGCAAAGGGAGACACTAGCAACCGCTTTCAACAGAGATATTGGGGAAAGAATTTCCAGATAAATTCTCCATAGTGAGTCCATAATTCCAGTGACAGGAAGGGAGTCCGGATTTATATGCAAAGAGGCCATACCAGGAGTTGCGAATTAGCCAATGTGCAGAGCTGGGAAGAGATTGATTTCCAGTTGCTGGAGATAGGTGCTGGAGGAGGTGAAATTTTTTGAGTAGTTTTACAAGAGGCAAAGATCATTGCTAGAATATATTTCCAGGAGTAATGTGAGTTTCATAGGGAGCCATAAGAATTTCGAGGTTTTCCAATGCGTAGAATAGGAAGGGAGTGAAAATTGCATCGAGGAGTCCTAGTTTATTTTGCAGAGGAAACTTGGGTTTCCATATTGATTTACTAGTGGAGAAAATTATAGGCCGGAGATTTTCTAGTGAGAGGCAAGTAGATGTATTTCTCAATTTTGCAAAAGAATTAATAATATAAACCCCCATCTACAAAACTAATTTTCCCCACATTATGATTTTTTGAGGGACTATTATCCAAAAATATTGACATCAATACTTGTGTGTGTGCATTATTTCTTAGTTCCTGTATTTATTTGTGAAAATTACAGTAGTGAATTAATTGTTATTTGCTGAATTAATTTCTGAAGACAAATAAACTACATAAGTTTGGAGATTAAATTCCAATCACTGCAACTAAGGAAATTTCATGTGGTATCATAAAAGATCTGAAGTGCAGTGGTTTACCAGAGTAAATCAACACAAGGCATAGGAAGAGAAAGTCGAGGGATTTAACCCAATTTGATTTCTTCAGTAATTTCTCCACTTTATTTGAATTTCACAATTTTCCAGAGATGACCACAATAAGATTGAGAGATCAGGGCAGGTTGGATGGAGCCAACTTTGGCATTTGGAAAGTCAAGATGTCATTCATTTTAGATGAGTTTGGACTTAAGGAGTATGCGGAAAATGTGATTTCCATACTGACAGATCCATAACAATTGGCTACCTATAAAATGAAGAATGCCAAAATGAAGAGGATGATCCTTGATGGAGTCAAGGACCACATTGTTCCACATATTGCAAAGAAGGGTACAATGAAGGAGATGTGGGATGCCATAGTAAAACTATACCAGTATCCTTCAGAGAACGGAAGATGATTCTCAAAGAGAAGTTGAGGACCATAAAACAACATAAGGGTGAAGATGTGACTTCCTAACTCACTAGAATTCGACTTGTTAGAGATGAATTGGCTACAGTAGGAGACAATCCAAGTGACGACGACCTTGTGCACATAACACTAAATGGGTTTTCCAAGGAATGGAGTATGCTTGTCCAAGTGATTTCTGAGCGAGAGCAACTTCCAGATTGGAATTTCGTATGGAGTGATTTGTTGGGTCCCTATAATACTAGTGATTACCCCATTACTATTGTAGTTATACCCCTTATTTATATTGTTGTGCCCCTATTACCCCCATATTGTTATTTCTGTGCCCCATAGAATCCCTCTATTGTTATTTTTGTGGCTTTATATTATTATTGTTAGGTCGGCTGGATTATATTGTGACTCCTTAGACTCCTATATATAGAAAGGAGGTTTTGTCATTTGTATCATCCAAGAATTGTTCATTTATGTAATGTAAAGGAGGTTTCCCCCTCGAAGAGGCTGAATTCTAAGGCGTTGATCTATCTTTTCTATCTTTTCTTGAGCTGGTTTCATAACATTTGGTATCAGAGCTTTGGATTCTAGGGTTTCGCTGCTCCAAACAGGTCATCGTGGAATTTTCGCTATAACTTTTTTTCTGTGACGTTTCAGAAGTCGCAAAAAAAATCCATTTGAGAAGAAATCGCGCTGAACCTTGGGTCCAAATTTCAGAGCTTTTCGCGCGATATT
Organism: Pinus tabuliformis; assembly: GCA_031772625.1. NCBI lineage: Eukaryota > Viridiplantae > Streptophyta > Pinopsida > Pinales > Pinaceae > Pinus > Pinus tabuliformis. The sequence continues at coordinate 529,517,037 of CM062820.1, forward strand.
TGCGGAGATATGATCTGAGGAAGTTGGTCTTTTTGCAGACTCCTGAATTACATTCAAAACAGGTGACCTGGGGAAAATCGTCATAACTTTCTCTCTGGGGATCGGATTGAAATTTCGTAAGAAGGTACAGAAAGAGGATGGACTGTAGTTTCTTTTATGTGGGTTTTAGATTCAAAGGTTGAAACAGTGACTCGTGGCACGTCGTACAAGTTCGCTCTACTGAACCAGTCTAAAAGCAAGTCACTGTGGGAGATTTCACATAACTCTTCCTTGGAGAATCCAATTTGGCTCAGACTTGTGGCATTGGAAAGAGGACGCAGAAGGCTACTACAGGTATCAATTTCAGAACTGGATGATCCGAAATTACAGAGATACATCAGATTCAATATCAGGCTTCTATAAAGTGAAAAAAGGTGTGTAGTTTTTTTTTTAAATTTTTGTGTAAGCTTGGTTTAACGGAATTCAAAGGGCATAGTAAAGCATTATTATCGGTAACTGATGCCCCGAGGAAAGAAAATGCAAACACCTAGTAAGGAACCTGAAAGCTCTAGCATGACTCATGAAGAAGAGGAAGAAATGCTACATGATATATCAAAATTACAAGAACAAGTGCAACAAATGTCACGCTCACAAAAGCTAACAGAAGCTAAGATAAGTGGCATGGAATCTAAGATAAATGGCGTGGAATCTAAGATAAAGGGCATGGAAGCTAAGATGGATGATTCGAAGACAGATTTGAAGAGAGACATGGCAGATTTGAAGATAGATTTGAAGACAGACATGGAAGAATTGAAGAAGTTGCTACAAGAAAGGGTCACTAATGGTGAAAAGGTAGTAAAGGAAACTCATGATGAGAACAAAAGAAATGTTAATCATGATTCCATAGACACTAATGTTGGATCGAAGAATCACCATATTCCAAAAATCGATATGAGGAAGTTTGATGGCAAGGATCCCGCCACATGGATATTACAGATGGAGCAATTCTTCGATCTCAATAATGTGCAAAACACACAAAAGGTACGTATGAAAATTGTATATTTGGAACCAAATCAGTTTGTATGGTATCAATGGCTTTGCTCTCGTAAACAATTTATCACTTGGGCAATTTTTACGGAAGAATTGATAGCACATTATGAAGATACAAAAAGCAACACTTTTTTTAGCCAATTGATAAGTCTCAAACAAAAGGGTTCAATAATGGAGCACATTGAGGAGTTCCAAAAATTGAACATAAGGGTAAAAGATATTCCAGAGGAGCATAGGATTGATGTGTTCATAGGGTCTTTAAAGGATAATATCCAACATGATGTTCGCCTTTGGGAACCTGATTCATTAGAGAAGGCATTCAGGTTAGCAAGAAAAATGGAAAGCAAAATTATGGCAACTAGGAAGCATACCACTCACAACTATAAAGACGGAAGTGTTGTTGCCCCTAGTCTTCCACAACCTATAAGGTTGACACCACAACAATTGGAAGAAAAAAGAGCAAAAGGGCTTTGTTACAGTTGTGATAGCAAATACACTAAAGGTCATAAGTGTGCTGAGAAGAAATTATTCTACATAGATTGTGAAGAGGAAGAAGAAAAGGAGCAAGAAAGGTCAAAAGAAGAAGATATACTCCAGGAACAAAGCCTAGATGAAGAACAAATAAATCCGACCATATCTTGTAATGCATTGGCGGGAATTACCACTCCTCAAACCATCAAGATAGAAGGACAAATCAAGAAGAAAAAGGTAATAGTGTTGATTGATTCAGGAAGCACCCACAATTTTATTCATTGTAGGGTAGCAAAAGAATTGAATTGCTTCCTATATCCAGCACCAGAGTGTCAAGTGATGATTGCAAATGGAGGAACAATAAATTGCTCTGGAAAGTGCCATAATATCAAGCTATCCATGGGAGAATATGTATTGACTAGCCCAATGCTTTCCATTCCAATGGGAGGTGCTGATGTTGTACTAGGAGTCCAATGGCTACAATCCTTGGGTACAATAGCTTTTAATTTTCAAGAACTTTTCATCAAATTTTCTAAGGAAGGAAAGGAAGTTGAATTAAGGGGTATTGCAGGGAAACCAGGAAAGATAATCAGCTCTAATGGCATGACAAAGCTTCTAAAAAAGGAGCAAAGAGGTGTAATTGCACAATTATGTTCGCTAGATGTTTCCACATTGGAATCATCTATTTCTCCAGATCTCCAAAAAGTCCTGGACAATCATTCCAAGGTATTTGAGACTCCCAAAGGTCTCCCACCTATGCGTGATCATGATCATGCTATTCATCTGATTCCAGGAAGTGTTCCTCCAAACATCAGGCCGTACAGATATCCCTATGTCCAAAAAAGTGAAATTGAACGTATGGTTGCAGAAATGCTAGAGGCTGGTATAATTCAACCGAGTCAAAGTTCTTTCTCAGCTCCAGTAGTATTGGTGCACAAGAAGGATGGATCATGGCGCATGTGTCCGGATTATAGGGAGCTCAACAAGCTCACTATTAAAGATAAGTTCCCCATTCCTGTCATTGATGAATTACTGGATGAATTGCATGGATCAATTTACTTCACCAAGTTGGATCTTCGTTCGGGATATCATCAAATCAGAATGAAGATTGAAGACATTCCGAAAACGGCATTTAGAACTCATGAGGGTCATTATGAATTTTTGGTCATGCCTTTTGGCCTTACCAATGCACCTTCAACATTTCAAGGTTTGATGAATTCAATTTTCAAACCATTCCTTAGAAAATTTGTGTTAGTATTTTTTGATGATATACTAATCTACAGCAAGTCTTGGAAGGATCATGTTGAACATGTTGACAGGGTGCTACAACTATTGGAGGAGAAACAATTATATGCAAAAAGATCCAAATGTTTCTTTGGAGTCCAGGAGGTGGAATATTTGGGTCATATTGTATCTCATGAAGGAGTTAAGGTAGACCCTAGCAAAATTAAAGCCATTAAGGAATGGAAAATCCCCACATCCATAAAGCATCTGCGAGGATTTCTTGGGTTGACAGGGTATTATCGCAAGTTTGTTAAGAATTATGGGAGAATAGCAGCACCTCTAACAACATTATTGAAGAAAGATTCATTTTCATGGACTCCGGAAGCAACAAAGGCCTTTGAACATCTTAAAGAGGCAATGTGCCAAGCACCGGTCTTAGCTACACCGGACTTCACAAAAACCTTTATTGTGGAATGTGATGCTTCAGGAAATGGAATTGGTGCTGTTCTAATGCAAGATGAAAGACCCATTGCTTTTGAAAGTCGTCCAATCAAGGGAAAGTTTTTAAGCAAAGCTATTTATGAGAAGGAAATGTTGGCAATACTCCATGCACTTAAGAAATGGCGACCCTACCTAATGGGAAGACACTTCAAGGTAAAAACGGATCATGATAGCCTTAAATACTTTTTAGAACAAAGATTATCCTCTGAAGAGCAACAAAAGTGGGTCACAAAGATGTTGGGTTATGACTTTGAAATCATCTACAAAAAAGGGAAGCAAAATGTGGTGGCAGATGCACTCTCAAGAAAGGATGAGGATGTGGAAGCATTGTTGTGTGCCATTTCTATTATCCAACCAGATTGGATAAACGAAGCAAGGGAGGAATGGAAGAATGACGAAGAAGTGTGGGCACTTATTCGAAAGCTACAACAAGATTCCAGTACTTCTGATACATTTAGCTGGAAAAATGATTCGTTATGGTACAAAGATCGCTTATACCTCTGTAAGAATTCCCAGCTAAAACAAAAGATTCTTATGGAATTGCACACTTCTCCCTTAGGAGGGCACTCAGGATTTTTAAAAACTTACCACAGGGTTAAGAAGGAATTTTTTTGGGATGGCCTTAAATCAGATATTCAAAAGTTTGTGGCGGAATGTTTGGTTTGCCAACAAAATAAAGTTGAAACAATTAAGACACCGGGTCTATTACAACCTTTATCCATTCCAAGCCAACGTTGGGAGGAGGTTTCAATGGATTTTATCACAGGTTTACCCAAGTCTGAGGGAAAGAGTGTCATCATGGTGGTAGTTGACAGACTTACCAAGTATGCACACTTTTGTGCATTATCACATCCATTTAAAGCCAGTACAGTTTCTACTGCATTTATGGAAACAGTTCAAAAGCTACATGGAAACCCAAAGATTATTGTAAGTGACAGAGATCCCATTTTCACTGGAAATTTTTGGACAGAATTATTTTCTTGTCTTGGTACTCAGTTAGCTCATAGCTCATCTTATCATCCTCAATCTGATGGGCAAACTGAGATAGTAAACAAATGTTTGGAAGGATATCTTCGTTGCTTTGTATCTGATAAACAGACACAATGGGTCAAATGGTTGCCTCTGGCTGAATGGTGGTATAACACTTCCTTCCATACAGCAACAAAAATGACCCCATTTATGGCACTTTATGGGTATCAACCACCATCCATCACATCATATTTAAGAGAAAATTCTAAGGTTCAGGCAGTGGAACATCACATCGAACATCAACAACAAGTCCTCCAACTCTTAAAGGATAACCTCGTGTTGGCACAAAATAGAATGAAACAACAGGCAGATCAACATCGCAGTGAAAGAAGTTTTGATGTAGGTGATTGGGTATTCCTACGGCTACAACCATATAAGCAAATGTCCCTAAAGCAAGCTAAGAAGGATAATAAATTATCACCAAAGTATTATGGTCCGTACAAGGTGTTGCAAAAGATTGGTACTATGGCATACAAATTGGAGCTTCCTGCAGCTTCTCGATTGCACCCAGTTTTCCATGTTTCATGTTTAAAGAAGGTTATAGGTGACAAGCTCCCAATTCAAACAATATTGCCAGAACTTGACGAGGAAGGAAAAATTATATTGGAACCGGAAGCAGTCACAGAAACAAGAACTCGACAGCTACGAAATCGATCAATTTCAGAGTATCTTATCAAGTGGAAGAACTTATCCGCTGAAGATTCCACATGGGAGGATGAGAATTTTATGCAGAAGTATCCAGAACTACTCAAGCGTTGAGGACAACACTTTTTTGAAGGAGAGGGGCATGTTGGGTCCCTATAATACTAGTGATTACCCCATTACTATTGTAGTTATACCCCTTATTTATATTGTTGTGCCCCTATTACCCCCATATTGTTATTTCTGTGCCCCATAGAATCCCTCTATTGTTATTTTTGTGGCTTTATATTATTATTGTTAGGTCGGCTGGATTATATTGTGACTCCTTAGACTCCTATATATAGAAAGGAGGTTTTGTCATTTGTATCATCCAAGAATTGTTCATTTATGTAATGTAAAGGAGGTTGCCCCCTCGAAGAGGCTAAATTCTAAGGCGTTGATCTATCTTTTCTATCTTTTCTTGAGCTGGTTTCATAACATGATTTCACTCGGGAGGAGCTTAGACTTAGCTTGGTCAATGGAACCAATAGCTGTGGCAAGGCACCGAAGGTGGAGAAGGAACAAGAAAATCTCACCTTAACAGTGAAGGGAAAGGTGAAGAAGGGTCCCAGCAAGTGACAAGGCTCAAAAGGAGAGAATAATAAGAAGGACCTATCAAAGGTCAAGTGTTTTGGTTGTGATCAACATGGACACTATGTCATCCATTGTCTTAACTAGAAGAAGAAGAAGAAGAAGGGGAAGCATGCAACAACTTCAATTGACATTCAGGGTTTGTCTTCTAGGTTGGAAGATGAATTTTCTCGCATAGTTTGCCTGTCTAAATCCATGTCCACAAGAGTCTAGTATATAGAGAGTGGAGCTTCAACACATATGATAGGGTTAGAGACCACTTCTCCAGTTACAAGGAAGAGGATATGGACTTCTAGATCCAGATGGGAAACAAGATGAAGTGTACTCCAGTTGAGAGGGGTACCATCAACAGTCAAAGGAAGTCATCCAAGAACACCAATTTTACAAATGTGCTACATGTGCCAGGTTTGGGTATGAACCCGATTTCAGTTTTTTCACTGCAATATAAGGGGTACGATGTCTACTTCATGAGACATAATTGTGAAAATTCCTACACTCAAGGAACCCCTACTACAACAAAACTGAATTTACTTCACCTACTTGATTTTAATATACATTATCAAGTTATTTTCTGAATAATACTGAAGTAAATTACTTCTGCATTCTACACCAATTTATTTGATTACATGAAACAAGAAATTGAGAAAAGAACAAGATACATAGCACACAATTATTTTTGGACAAAATAGTCCTCGGAAAAACCCAATGCGGGAAAACCGGTGCAACAGCTTTGATGGTTTTATATTATTAAGTAGTAGTTTTGAATACAATGTTGGATGCCCTCCCATCAATCTAGTGACAAAGAAAAAATATAATGGTGGAAAAATGAGTGAGATTACTTCACTTCACCCGATAGTTTCTCGTTGATTTGGCAGCAGAACTGGCTAACCCTGGCTATCTCTGCGTTGGCCCTATGTAGGCCTTGCGTCAACCTTGCAAGCTGTGTGTCAGCTTTTGCGCTGTCTCTTTTGCCTCCTGGAGCTTCTGCGTCTCCCCGACAGTTCTGGATTTCTGTGTGAGGGCCACCTTACTTCTGTGTTGGCCCTTTTGGCTCTGCGTCAGGCCTATGTGGGCCCACACTGGCCCAACGTCAATCCCTCTAGATGTTGTGTTGCCTCCACTAGTGGATCTTCGCCTCTCTGTCTAGTATTCCTGAACTATCCTTGCGCCTCTGCTGCAGAATGATCACTCAGTTCGAATTTCTCAGCTTCCTAGCCCCAAAAATCAAAATCCAGATCAATTCGTTCTCTCCTTATGTGTTTCTAAAAGAACCCCAAGCCTCCTTATTATACCTTTCTAGTTGAGACTTTAACGACTGAGATTAAGTCTCTAATCAACGACTAAGATTGAAACTTGACTTGATCTGCTTTCTAGAACATTCTCACCCATATTTTGATTAATACCCATTAATACTTTAATTTTCCTAAGTTTAGACTTAAGAACCCCATTAAAAATGTTAAATATTTTAAATAAATACAATCCGGGTGGAATTTCACCAAACGATTTCTGTGTTTTTTAGAGATCATACGCCTTAGCCTCTCCACCATTTTTCATGGCTAGAGAACATCCAATGCTACCAGAAACTAACAATAAGGTGTACATTAAACACTAGAGTTGGAGGAAGGTCCAACAAATTGGGGTTCGTAGCAACAAGTTATACAAGCTGTTATTTGATTCTCCAAAGGTACTGATAAATAGTAGTAGCAGTGGCAGAGACTTGGGAAAGTTATGGCATAGAAGGATGGGACACTTACGTAATGGAACAATCAAGTTGCTTAGGGAGATTGTGATAGGAGTTCCATAATTAAGCATGGAACATGACGATATGTGCATGAGGTGTATACTTGGGAAATTCACAGAGGAAACGTTCCCAAGGAGTGAAAGTAGAGTCAATGGTGTGTTGCAGTTAGTACACTTAGATATTTGTGGTCAAATGTCCACTAGATATCTTAGGGGTTATGAGTATTTCATGACCATCATAGATGACTTCTTCAGGAAAACTTGGATCTATTTTTTGAAGGCTAAGGATGAGGTCTTCAGTCGCTTCCAAGAGTTTAGGGCTCTTGTACAGAATATGAAAGGAAAAAAGATTAAGGTGATTTGTACGGATAATGGAGGCGAGTACACAGATAAAGCCTTCACGGGGTTCTGTGCGAAGGAGGCATCAGGAGAGAGTGGATAACTCCATATAACCCACAATAGAATGGAGTTGTGGAGTGGAAGACTAAAATGATTATTGGGGCAACAAAGATGATGTTCTATGACTAGGATATGTCCAAGTTTCTATGGGAAGAGGCATGTAGCACGATAGTGTACATACAAAATAGGGTTCCTCACAAAGTGTTGTGGAAGATAACACTAAAGGAGATCTTCATAGGGAAGAAGCCAAAGGTCAGACACTTCAAGATCTTTGGAATCATAGCATACTCTCATGTGCTAGATGATAAACACATCAAACTAGATCACACTGCAGAGAAGGGATATTTCGTTGGCTACAATGAAATGTCCAAGCAATACAATATCTATATTCCTGGTAGCAGGAGGATTATCGTGAGACAAGATGTGAATTTTTGAGAGGAGAAAGCCTTCAGGAGATCTCACGAGTTGCCAACATATGATCATAGTGGGCGAGCAAAAGCTCCACAGGTTGAGCAACAATCATAGGGACAATCACGAGGACAACATAGTACTAATACAATTACCAACATGAATAGTAGTCCAGGTGCAGGAGGTCCTACTAGTTCACAACATACGAAGTAATAGGGGAAAGATGAGGAGCTTGAAGCTCCAACTACCACCAACTAAAGAAAAAGTAGAGAGGTGCTTCAATCGTTGAGAGATGCGTAGGAGTTCGTGGGAGCTCCTAGATCAAGCACCAATAAGCACAGACAGCTAGACAGGTACAAGGCGTTGTTGATAGAGATCGTCGACAGGGAGCCTTCCAGTTATGATGAGATTACATAGCATCAGGTGTGGTAGCATGACATGGTGGAGGAGTAAAACTCCATCATGATCAATGTGTATGGGAGGTCATGCCTAGACCTATAGATAAGACAATTGTAGGCTCTCGGTGGATCTATAAGATCAAGTATGTTGCAAATGGCAGCACATGGAGAAGCATAAGGCTAGTTTCGTGGCCAAGGGATATGCGTAGAAGGAAGTCATGAATTATGAGGAGACTTTCGCTCTAGTGGCTAGATATACCTCTATCCGGACTGTGATATATCTAGCAGTGTTGATGGGATGGAAGATTCACCAGATGGATGTCAAGACTGCATTCTTGAATGGGGCGATAGAAGAGGAGGTGTATATTGAAAAACCAGAGGGTTTTGAGACGCATGAGAGAGACACGCATGTGTGCAGATTGAAGAGGGTGCTATACGGGCTCACACAAGCTACCAGGGCATGGTATGGTCAAGTTGAAAACTACTTGCAACAGATGGGCCTCGTGAAGTGCGAAGTAGATTCCAACCTCTACTCTCTAATGGTAGGATGTGAGCCACTCATATTGGTTTTATATGTGGATGAGCTCTTCTTGACAGGGCCATCGAGGTTCATAAAGGACTGCAAGAGGGACTTGACAACTGAGTTCGAGATGAAGGATTTATGGACTCATGCATTACTTCCTAGGATTGGAGGTATGGCGGATGGACAAGGAGATTTTCCGTGGGCAAGGGAGATATACCATGGAGATCCTGAAGAGAGTTTGGATGCAACATTGTAGACCTATGTCCATGCCAATGATTACCAATTGGAGGAAGATAAACGCATTAGAGGACACAAAGGTGGACCCTACCTTATATAGGAAGCTCATCGGATCTCTCATGTATCTGGTCAACACAAGGCCAAACATTTATTTCACGATCAACACTCTCAATCAGTTCATGGTGGAGCCAAAGAGAGTGCACTGGACATCAACAAGACATGTTTTGAGGTATCTACGTGGTACAATTGAGTATGGATTATGATATGCTCAAGGTGATGGTGTCAATTTGTATGGATATACAAATGCAGACTAGGTAGACAGTGCAGTGGATAAAAAAAGCACTTTAGGGTGTTGCTTCAGTATTGGATTAGGGGTTGTTTTTTGGTGCAGTAGGAAGCAGAAGTCTGTGGCACTGAGTTTTGCAGAGGTAGAATACATGGGCATATGCGAAGCTATTTGACTTTGGAAGTTGCGAGTGGATTTGTTTGGTGAGTGGTTATATTTGACCAATATCTATTGTGATAATCAAAGTTACATCAAGATCTCTAAGAATCTAGTATTTCATGATAGGTTGAAGCATATTGACATCAGATATTTGTACAACGTTGACCAATTCAGCTACAACATGTTCCCACATATTAGCAAGTTGTAGGTATTCTCACGAAGGCCTTGGGCAAGGCAAAATTTGTCTACTTTAGGGAAAAGCTGGGAATAATGGAGAACTCCTTTCTCGCTAAAAGTGAGTGTTAGTTTTTGGTAGCAACAAACGAGTGTTCTAGTCTCTATGGTGTCTGTGAGGCTAAGTGACAGGTTTTCTCCAATACTCAAAAACGATTTTGCAAGAAACACTTGCTTAGATTAATTAATTAATTATTAATTATTTTCCTAAGTCTAAGGTAAGAAAACTGGTTAATTAAATTAGATTTATTGAGGAAAATCGATTTTGCTCTAAACTTTCATAAAATGTCACTTGATGGGGTTAAGATGATGTTAGCCATTGATTGTGATTAGATTGTGGTTGTTGGTTGCTGAACGAGAGATTATAGGAGAAAGTTGATGGGACTTTGGAGAATGCACAACAAAGACACTTAGTGGTGTGATGTGTAGTCAGAGCAAGGGCACAAAGGGAGACACCAACAATGGGGTTTCAACAAAAAGACCGGGAAGAGAATTTATGGAGAAATTCTACACCCTGATTCCAATATTCTAGTGACAGGAAGGGACGCTGAATTTATCTGCAGAGAAGTTATACTAGGTGTGAATTAGTCAGTGCACAGAGTTGGGCAGAGATCGATTTCTAGTTGTCAGAGATAGGCATCGGATGAGGTGCAAATTGATCAGTAGCTTTGCAGGTAGCAAAGATCATTTTCGGAAGAGATTTCCAAGAGCAATGCGAGTTTAAGAGGGAGCCACAAACATTTCAAGTTTTGCCAGTGCACATAGTAGGTAGGGAGTGCCTATTGCACTACAGAGGTAGAGTTTATTTTGCAGAGGAAACTTGGGGTTTCCAAATTGATTTTTCAGTGGAGAAAATTGTGTGCCGAAGCTTTGCTAGTGAGAGGTAAGCATTTGTTGTATTTATCAATTTCGCTAAAGAATTAATAATACAAATCCTTATCTGCAGAACTAGGTTTCCCCACATTGGGGTTTTTCTGAGGACTTTTGCCCAAAATTTTTGGTGTCAATTTTGTGTGTGAATTATTTCTTAGTTCCTATATTTATTTGCGAAATTGCAGTAGTGAATTAATTGTATTTTCCAAATTATTTTTTGAAGGTAAATAAATTGTGTAAATTAGGAGATTAAATTTTAGTGGCTGCAATTAAGGAAATTTCACAAAATACCCATATTGGAATATCTTTATTTGAGTTTGAAAGATGGAAAATGAAACCAAATGCTGATCAAATGACAAGCATGAAGTTTATCGTCAAAAGATGTAAAACCGATTTCTCATTTAATATGTCAGTTTTTCCGTTTAGAGATAGAATCTGGAAAAGCCATTTAGTGATAATAAACCCAAAAGCCTAATTCGGATTATAAAGCATTCAGGAAATACAGAAAGTCGAATTCAAAAATTTGAAACCTGTAAATCCAAAAAAAATAATAAATTTGTTTTTTAGCGGAATCCATATTTCCTTAAAATGAGCCATCCAACATTTGATTTTTTATTTTTTTCGAAAAGTGACCCGTTAAAGATGATTGGATATTTTTGGAGGAGAACTCTGTAATGACATTTGATTATTATTTTTTTTTCAAAAAAATGAATCATTAAAGATGATTGGAGATTTCTGGAGGAGAATTCTGTAATGAAATTTGATTTTTTATTTTTTATTTTCGAAAAATGACTAGTTAAAGATGATTGAGATTTCTAGAAAAAATCTATGTAATGATTTTTTGATCTCTATAGCCTCACTACCATTAAAAGTCCATCGCCTCAACAAGTTTACTTTTACTTATAACCCTTATTTTGTTTTTTTTTTGAGTGATTTCAACTTTCTATTTTCATTATTACTCACCCTTTTGATTTATATATAAATATCACATATTAAACTTTTTGGGTGATAGGAAGTGGGATGATGAATAAATTAATTTAGTATAAACAAATAATTTGAGTATAAGATATTGGTCTTTAATGTTGATTTTTTAATGAAATGAGTGAGATCCATATGAAAAATAGTAAATAATAACTTTCTTAAACTCAAAATGTTACATATCTCAAATATAAGAATTTCTCCACAATTATAAGTTTATGGTATGAAAATTAAGAATTTTTATAATAAATAAATAAATCCATTTTTAATCTACCACTAAAATAATGTCATCAAATGTATAACTAAAGTTAAACCAACAACAATTTGAAATTTCAATTTGGCTATGTAATAAAATGAGAACAAATACCAAATAAATTAAAGAAAAACCACACGAACCAAAATTTCTATGAATTGGATCAATTCTTAAGGAAAGAAAACATAAAATACTCAAAATAATTTAAATATGTACACGATTAAAATTACCACCAAAAGGGTCCATGAGGTCTTGGATCGATGATGATTAGGTGCTTTGTTAAGACACTCCTTGATGTGAAGTCACCTATTCAACATGATGAAGATGTAGTCTCACCAAGCTTACAAAAAAAAATTATCACCAAAATGTGGTTATGAAAAGTATTTCTTTGAGGAAAGCCATATAAGTGTGAGGAACTTCACTACAACTAGCGTTTAATGCTTTTGGGTTTCTTTGCAATTTATTGGTGTGTTGTCATGGTTTCACCATGTGGGGAGATAATCCTCCCTCATACAAGGAGGTCCTAGCTAAATAAGTTCATCATAACTTGGACCCATGATTTGGCTTTGTTCTCCTTCCCAATGACCAAGTTAACACACCAATTCTCTAGTCCTTCCCAACTTAGGTGACAAATCCGCTGAACAAGATCCAAATAATGTGCAAGTATCTTCCCTAGCTACTAATGCTTGGAAGCTATGGAAATGCATCCCCTAACTTGAGAAGATGCCTATCTATGAGATCAAAACTATATTCAAGAGCATACATTCAATAATTGGGTGTTTCCTAAGACTCTAGCCAATTGAAAAGGATCTAGTTGCCTAGATCAATGCACACTAGAAACCCGAGGGATACATTGAATTAAAACTTCGATATAAAGGTTTCTTTAGTAGCATATTTGATAACTTGGTGGATCATAATGTAATATTTGATAATGACCCTTATTTCTTCGAGTTTGTAAGACTCCATCTTTGATATTTGACAAAACAGTTAAACCCAAACAAGGAAAATTTCATTCGTTTTGTAGTTTGTATTTAGCTCTTGTTGGATTCATAATTATAGTGAGGATGGAGGGGCGTGAATCAGTGTAATGTTATTTTTTACTTATTTAAATAGTTGAACATCATAAAACATCAATCTCATAAACTGAACAGGTAACACAAGATATACATGGAAACCCTTATAGGAGAAAAAAATAAAACTTCTTTAGATGAAAGATCATGTAGGAACCAACCTACAAGAGATACCAATCCTCTATACTACTTTGTAGGCGTCAACCTATAGGAGACACCAATCCCCTCTGCTTCTTTGGAGACAAAAACCTACAAGCGACACCAATCTCTGTTGCTACAAATATTTATATGCACCAACCTACTTCACTGAGTCTGCTTACTTATTCACATTATCTATTAGTTGCTTCCGCTTTCACCAAGTTTGCTTGCTGTTTTTGTCTTCATCAACATTGTTAGTTGCTTTTTCTTTCACCGAGTTTGCTTGCTTCTTCTGTCTTAACCATTTATTTTAGTTGCTTCTACCTTCACCAACTCTGTTAGTTGCTTTTGCCTTCACCACGTCTACCTACTGCTTCTTCCTTCACCAAGTCTAATTCACCCAAAAGTTGTTACTTTTGGATTCTTCCCAAGAATGAATTTTCACAACAGTTACATATCCTATTTTGCGAATTGCGTTCTGAAATTTCTACCACATTTACCTAGAGACTTCTTTGTCTCATCCAAATTTCCTAGTCTAAAACATATTAGAAAAAAAGTTATAACAAAAATGAAAAACTAAATTGTTTGAAGCATGTTTGCATTAGGGAATAATAACTTCCTCAAATCATATTTATGAAATTATAGTGAAACAAGGTTTTGAATTTCCACCACAAGTACCTTGAGATCTCTCCTTAGTCTCCTCCAAATTTTAGTATTTTTTATAAGAATTTAGGAAGCCTAACTTCCTTAGACCATATCTTCGAAATTATAGTGAATCAAGGTTTGAAATATGAACCATAGGTACATGAGAATCTTCTATCTGTATTCTCCAAGTTTCATGTTTCGAAACATCTTGGAAGAAAAGTTATAGCGAAAATGCCAAGATGACTTGTTTTATGAGCATTTAGGAAGCCTAACTTCCTTATACCATATCCCTGAAATTATAGAAAATCAAGGTTTGAAATTTGAACCATAGGTACATGAATATAGTCTTTTTATATCCTCCAAGTTTCATGTTCCAAAACATCCCAAAAGAAAAGTTATAGCAAAAATTCCAAGGTGGCTTATTCACCCCATAAATCACACTTTTTCTTCCACCTTTAGACTCCAAGAATCATCCTAGAAGTTATTACTTTTCTCCTCTTGTGACCTCAAATATATTTTTGGTTGGATTATGTTCAATGAACTCATATTCCCTTTATTTATAGTGTTTGTATGTTCACTTATGGAATTTACTTGTAAAACTAGTTGGGTCGGCTTGCTTGGATTTTGGTTGGGTCATCTTAATGAAATATTTAATATCTCCTGATTCTTATGGGATTATAAGGAATGACATATACCGTTGAAAAGGTCTCAAAATAAGATTTCCAACCATATATGATATGCTCCCATTTGATCTAGCTAATCAAAGTAAAAATTCCTTTAAAGATAGGGTATCCAAATCGAGTATAAAAGTCCAAAAACAATATTTTCAACAATCTTCATTTTCCAATATTTATGTTGGACATAAGTAGTCTCCCCTTGTCGTTGACATCAACGAAAATAATATTTCTAAAATTCTCTCTCTTTTTCATTGATGACAACTCTTAATCAAATTTGCAATAAAACTGTACAATGTTGAAATGTGGCAACAAGAATATTCCAATTTAATTTGACGTTGAATTAAAATCAAATTTAGTCTTAACATCTACTTGGAAATAATTAATTAAGTTATTTTGACTTAATTAGTTGGAGAAATTCAAGTTAGAAGTCTTTCTGAAGTCATGCAAGAGTTATGCCTTAAACTATGGAGATAAGCCTTAAATTGAGGAGATAAGATTGAGTTATATTTGAGTTGTAATTAGTTATCTCAGTTTACTGAGTTAAGTCCAGTTAAATTAGTTCTAAATTGTTTGAGGAACTAATAGAGAGTTAACAGTCAGTTGACGCATGCATGCACTCAACTAGTGTACTCCAGTTAACTGAAGATTCCCTCATCAGAAACTCATGCATGTCTATTCTGAGAAAGACCTAGTTAAGTTAAATGTCAAGGACAATGTATTATTAGTTGCATGTGTTTTCTTATAAATAAAAGTCATGCATGCAGTCAAGGAATCATTCCTTGAGGATTGTGCAGTTTTGATAGTGTGTGAGATAGTGTTCCACTTGGTTGAAGGTGAATCATCTCAGAGGAACAACGCAAGGAAATAGGAGCTTGGAGGGTAGAGAGGAAGGCTTGAGAGAAGCCAAGATTGCCTGTGAGCATCTATGAGGATTGTACTAAGCGCTGGCTAGCTGTGTGAGCTAAGGCTTTGTATAATTTCTATGTATTTCCACCTTGTATGATAATACAGATAGTGGGGTTTTTAGCTGAGGCTTTCCCCAAAGTATTTTCATGTGTATTGTGCATTGATTCTTCTTCTTCTGGTTATATTGTTCAGCTTGATATTTAAGTTTCCGCAAATTGATAGTAGAAGTAGGTTATAGTATTCTGCTTTGATTTATATTGCATTATTGGGTTAACCTACAGTCATATTTTCTACATGGTATCAGAGCCAAGTTTATTGGAGCTGTGAACAATATACTGAGAAGAGAATTCGAAGTTTGAAGTTCGGGGTTGCAGGTGCAAATCGAATTCATATCATACTTCAAGGTTGGCCAATGGCGTTCTATGGCTTGAGACTCGAGTATGCCTTGGAAGGTAGCTCAAATTACATAGCATGGAAAGATAGAATGGAGGTTGTATTAGAAGACAATGGATTGAAGGAATTCATTGATCAAGAAATCCAAAAGCCAGCTTCAACTAATGCACAAGAGTTGGCTGAGTGGAAGAAGTGTGTGGCAAAGGCGAGACTGATCATTCTTGAGGGAGTTCTAGACCATATTGTCTCGAGTCTCCATGGGAAGGATACTCCATTTTCAATGTGGAAGACATTGAAGGACCTCTAACAGAACAGTAGCGACCATAGGAAATTGGTGCTCAAGGATAAGCTTCGAAGAATCAAGATGGAGAAGGGTGATACTATTTCCACATATTTGAACAAGCTCACAACCTACAGAGATGAGCTTAGCAATGTGGGAATAACTACTGTTGATGATGATATGCTGAGCCTCGCTCTCCTTGGCCTTCCAAAGAGTTGGAATAGATACCAGGACTATGTGAATGGAAGGGAGAAACTGCCAGATTGGGAACGATTGTGGTTGGATCTTATGCAGGAGGAGATTAGGAGGAGCACACGAGATGGTTCTACATCTAAGGATGATGATGAAGAAAATCTGGCCTTAGCAAGTAATTCAAGGAAAGGGAAGGGGAAGGCTTTGTAGAAATTTTGAATAATATGACACTTATTCACAGAGATTATCCCGATTATACACTATTGGCGAAATACATGCATAATACATAACCTCCTCTACGTTGATCATCAATTTTGCGGAATTAAAAACAATGAAACATCAATCGCATGCGCACATTAACACAGTATGTAACCCGGGGAAAGCATACAACTGAAAACCCCACACTATCTATATATTATAATGATTGATAACATGTAACAATACATAGTACAATACTTCTCACAAGTACTCAGTACTATCTCCACCTGTTACATACAAACTAGCTCAGATCTGAATCAATCATAGGTTCAAATCTCCTCCGCTGCTTGCCTGCCTCCACTGCGCAATCCTGCATGAGAATAGATGAGAATGGCTGATCCAAACTTGTATTTCTTTGGCTGAACCACGCAATCCTCATTGGCATTACTCAATCCATTGATTGTGCAAGATCTCATGCACAACTATAGTCGCAACTGATAACAATCTCATCCTCTAACACCTATCTCCACTGAACTATCCATGCACTGAGTTAACTGATGTATTCTTTAGTTGCTTTATGAGTTAATAATTAGTGAATTAATTAATAATTAATTCACATCACTCATCACTAGTGTATTCTGCAGTTAGACTAAATACAACTAGTTCAACTAAGTCAAACTAAACACAACTCCTCAATCAACTCCACCAAACTCAATCACTTGAGTTCTAACTGAAGTCCATCATGCAATAGCTCAACTGACCCACAAGAAAAGTGTATTTCCTTCTGACAGCTGCATGTGCCACATCTGTAGCTCGAACTGAAGTGCTCCAAGAGGATAAGATAATGTTTATAGTCCACATATTATTAAGAGCTAATAATATTCGACTATTCTATTTTTAGCCTAGCAGTCTAAAAATAGACTCCGCCCATATGTCTAAAAATAGAAGTCCATCTATTTTTACCAACATGACCAATCATCCACAAATAGCATCTTGCAACTTATAGACCATGATCCATATGTCTAAAAATAGACAGAGTCTAAAAATAGACTTTGCACCAAAAATAGCCTGCGGGCCCACTTAGTGAAGGCGACTCCTTTCCACTAAGCTCCATCATCTTGTTGCATTTTCAACACTCCCTCTCAACAAGATATGGATTATCTGCAACCCTTATCCTGCAACTCTGGAATGTTCTGCCTGCAACACATTTGCCCGATCCACTTGCTCCAACAACACTTGGAACAAAAACACTCCCAACTAACCACTCTGTTGGGCTAGGAACATACTCTGATGCTGAAGCTCTACCTGTTGTTGACAAGTGCTCCCTCTCTGACATCTACGCTATTGCAACATCTTCATGCATCTCGCACCATTGCACACCTCTCTGTGCCACCTAGCACTGTGCAAAACACTTGTGCCTCTCGCATTGCTGCAACCTACTAGCTATGCGCTGTCCTGGGATTCCCTACACTGTCGCTCTCTCTGCCGCTCCATCCGCATCTGTCTCTACCCAATCAGTCAGTTCCTGCTACTCCACATCGGGGATCCCGTAGCAAGGTCTCATCCAAGAGGCTGGGTACCTCAAGGATCCTGCCCCTCCTCCAAGGGACGATCAATCCACATCACCCCACCTCCTACCTGGAGGTATGGCTACATGCGATCCCTCAGCCCACCTGGCTCGAAGTTTCCCCCTACTGGAGGTCTCTGCATGAATAGATGTCTCTACTCGATCTCCTCTCAACTTCCCTTGTTGTGGCTGCTCCACAACCTCCTGAAGCTACTGCACCAATCGTGGCTCCTCCACAATCGTCTAAGACTTGTTCTGGCTCTGCATGTTGAGAGGTAAGATACGCTTCCTCTCAACCACCAAGTCTCCATCAGTTTCCTTGTTGCTCAAGGCTTTATATGCATCTTGAACCTCAAGAGCATACAGGTTCTTGACCCGTGAACCAATCTGCTTCACCTGTCTAGTGATGATGTGTCTAAGGAAAACCTTTCCCTTACTGAAGACTACATCGTAGCCTCTGTCTTCCAGCATCGCGATCGACACCAAGTTTCTCTTCAGTCCTGGTACATACTTGACATCGGTCAAGGTAAGGTGAGCTCCATGCTCCCTCTGAAAAATAACCGTGCCTACACCTGAGACACTATACTTCTCATCATTACCCATCGCTATGAGTATCTGGAGATCTTTCTCCTCCAAAGTACTGAACAAACTCTTGTCACCGGTCATGTGGAAAGAAGCTCCACTGTCAAGAAACCAACCACTTCCCACCATGGATGAAACCATGCATGCGAAGAGTGTGAAATCCAACTCAAACTGTGAAGCAAGTGCCTCACCTTCAAATCCTTCCCCGGATCCCTTCTTGGATTTCTTCTTTGGGCAATTAGTAGCATAATGGCCCAACTCATGACAACGAAAGCATCTCACCTTCGACTTGTCAACCTTCTTCCCATCATTGGAAGAACTGGATTCGGAAAGAGAACCCTTCTCCTTCCCCTTCTTTGCTTTGGTAGCCAAAGTGCAATTTTCTTCATCATATTCCTTTGATGAAGATCTGTCCTTGGTATTTCGCTTGATCTCCTCTTGCACAAGATCTGACAAAAGTCTCTCCCATCCTGGAAATTTCTCTCAACCATTGACAGAGTCCTGATAGGAATGCCAACTCTTCGGAAGACCAAGGAGAGCCAAGCTCACCAAGTCCTCATCATCGACAACCACCCCCACACTTCCCAGCTCATCCTAGCATTGGGTGAACTTCGTGAGATACTTGGGCATACTGTCTCCATTCTCACACTTAATGTTTCTGAGTTTATCTTTGAGTGCCAACTTCCTCTGGTTGCTCTTGCTTTGGAATAAATCTGTCAACGCTTTCCACATCAAGTATGGAGAAGCCTTTCCATGCAGGCTGGATACAATGTGATCCTTCACGCCCTCCAACAGAATCCTTCGACACTTTGTTGTCTTCTTTTTCCAAACCTCAACGTGAGCAGCATCAGTAGGCTTTGGGACCTCAGCCTCTATGAACTCCTTTAGCCCATTGTCATCTAACACCACCTCCATCCTGTCTTTCCATGCAATATAATTCGAGCTGCCTTCAAGGGCATACTCCAATTGCAATCCGTTGAAAGACATTTCAACTTTGACACCAAGAAAACACTACTGCAAATTCGAATTCCACCAGCTCAAAACTCAACCGCTTTTGATCTAAAATTCGTGAGAACAAAGTATTTCTCGTATAGATATTGACTGTATGGGCTTTTACCGGATATCTCACCTTCTAAAAGAAGGATGAATCCAGAGGCTACCTGGCCCGATTACAGACTCTGCCTGAAGAAATAAAATGTAATCACTTTCTGAATAATAGATCTGATGATCAACTCTGCTCTGATACCATGTAGAAATTTGGAATAATATGACACTTATTCACGGAGATTATCCTGATTATACACTATTGCGGAATACATGCATAATACATAACCTCCTCTACGTTGATCATCAATTTTGCGGAGTTAAAAACAATGAAACATCAATCGCATGCGGACATTAACACAGTATGTAACCCGGTGAAAGCATACAGCTGAAAGCCACACACTATCTGTATATTATAATGATTGAGAACATGTAACAATACATAGTACAATACTACTCACAAGTACTCAGTACTATCTCCACCTGTTACACACAAACTAGCTCTGATCTGAATCAATCACAGGTTCAAATCTCCTCCTCTGCTTGCCTGCCTCCACTGCGCAATCCAGCATGATAAAAGATGAGAATGGCTGATCCAAACTCGTATTTCCTTGGCTGAACCACGCAATCCTCATTGGCATTACTCAATCCATTGATTGTGCAAGATCTCATGCACAACTATAGTCACAAGTGATATCAATCTCAACCTCTAACACCTGTCTCCACTGAACTGTCCATGCACTGAGTTAACTGATGTATTCTTTAGTTTCTTTATGAGTTAATAATTAGTGAATTAATTAATAATTAATTAACATCACTCATCACTAGTGTATTCTGCAGTTAGACTAAATACAACTAGTTCAACTAAGTCAAACTGAACACAACTCAATCAACTCCTCAATCAACTCCACCAAACTCAATCACTTGAGTTCTAACTGAAGTCCATCATGCAATAGCTCAACTGACCCACAAGAAAAATGTATTTCCTTCTGACAGCTGCATGTGCCACATCTGTAGCTCGAACTGAAGTGCTCCAAGAGGATAAGATAATGTTTATAGTCCAAATATTATTAAAAGATAATAATATACGACTGTTCTATTGTTAGCCTGGTAGTCTAAAAATAGACTCCGCCCATATGTCTAAAAATAGAAGTCCATCTATTTTTACCAACATGACCAATCATCCACAAATAGCATCCTGCAAATCATAGAACATGATCCATATGTCTAAAAATAGACATAGTCTAAAAATAGACATAGTCTAAAAATATACTTTGCACCAAAAATAGCCTGCGGGCCCACTTAGTGAAGGCGACTCCTTTCCACTAAGCTCCATCATCTTGTTGCATTTTCAATAGGCTTCCCATTCCAAATCGAATTCTTCTCATGGAGGGAAGAAGGTTGACAAGTCTAAAGTGAGATGCTTTAATTGTCACAAGATGGGACATTTTGCAACTAATTGCCCTTCGAAGAAGTCCAACAAGGGATCCTCAGTAAGATCGGAAGGTGAGGCATTAGCCTCTCAGTTCGAAATGGACTTTACCCTCATCGCATGCATGGTGTCATCGATGATGGGTTTTGTCTAGTATCTTGACAGTGGAGCCTCATTCTACATGACCGGTGATAAAATTTTATTAAGTGCCTTGGAGGAGAAAGACCTCAAGATGCGCATAGAGATGGGTGACGATGGAAGGTATAGTGTTTCAGGAGCGGGCACGGTTTCTTTTCAGAGGGAGCATGAATCTCCTCTCACCTTGACAGATGTGATGTATGTGCCTGGACTGAAGAAGAACTTGGTATCGGTCACGATGTTGGAGGACAAAGGCTATGATGTTGTCTTCAATAAAGGAAAGGTATTCCTAATACACATAACCATGGGTCAGACCAAGAGGATAGGGATTCAAGTGAAGAATCTCTATAAACTAGAGGTAGATGATTGTGCAACATTGAGTACGAAAGCAGAATTGGTGCAAAGCCAAGACATTGGCAAGTTGTGGCATAAGCGGTTGGGCCATTTGCATCATGGGGCTTTGAAGATAATGCAGTAGATATCTACAGGACTTCCTAAAGGTAAACTTGAGCAAGTTGACACATGCAAAGGTTGTACCTTGGGAAAGTACACCAAGTCTTCCTTTCATGATCGAGATATTCGAGCAAAGGCTATCTTAGAGTGAGTTCATACTGATGTGTGTGGACCATTCTCGACAACATCCACAATGAAGCAAAGGTATTACGTGATTTTCATTGATGACTTTTCTCGTAAATGCTGGATTTATTTCATGCAGAAGAAGGACCAAACCTTCACAAAGTTTTTTGAGTTCGAAGCTTTGGTCGAGAAAGAGTCAGGGAAGAAGATCAAGGCCTTGAGAAGCGAAAACGGTGGAGAATATGTCTCTCAAGAGTTTAAGGACTTCTGTGCAGCGGAAGGAATTAAACGAGAATTGACGGCAACTCATAACCCACAGCGGAATGGGGTGGCCGAGAGGAAGAACAAAACTATTTTAGGGGCAGCACGGGCAATGCTGCATGACCAAGGCCTACCACTTCACTTGTGGGCTGAGGCATGCAACACAACAGTCTATTTGCATAATAGAAGCCCGCATCACATAATTGGGATGAAGACACCAGAGGAAGCTTTGTCTAGTAAGAGACCATATGTGAGTCACTCCAAGATATTTGGCTCATCAGTATATTTCCATGTGATAAAGGATGCACAGAAGAAGCTTGAGCCAAAAACAGAGTTGGGGATACTTGTGGGGTACACTAATACACCTCACAACTATCGGGTGTACTTGCCTACTAGTCGAGGGACAGTGGTTCGCAGAGATCTTAAGTTTGATGAGCAGAAGGCCATGTGAGTTTCCCTTGAGAGGGAGCTCCAACTACAGGCTGTGGAGGAACTGTTGGTTCCTAAGGAGGAGGAGCCTTAGACTGGTGTGGAGCAGCCGCATGTAGAGGTTCCAGGAGTGGAGACATCCACTCAAGTAGAGTCTTCCAGAGATGGACAAAAGCGCACAAGAGAAGTTGATAGATTGTTGGAGGATGTGAGAGAGAATGTGGGAGCACCATCTTCTCAGCGCAGACAAAGGAGGTCACCTGAGAGGTACACTGGATACATGGCCCTTGCTAGGGAATGTGTTGAGATCGAGCCATCTTCCTTTGAGGAAGCAGTGCAACAGCTGATTTGGGTTGATGCTATGGTGGAGGAGTATGACTCCATAGTTCGTAACAGTGTTTGAGATGTGGTTTCGAGACCGGAGAACAAGTCAGTTGTGAGTTCCCGTTGGCTTTACAAGGTAAAGCAAGCTGCTGACGATGGGAGGATCACGTTGCTGCAGTATATTTTGATAGAGGATCAAGATGCTGACATTTTGACAAAGGTATTGTCAAAGTGTAAATTTGAGTTCCATAGAGACAAGATCGGGGTGGCATATAATCCCTTTCTTGTTGAGAGGGAGTGTTGAAATGTGGCAACACGAATATTCCAATTTAATTTGTCCTTGAATTAAATTGTGAATTAAAATCGAATTTAGTCTTAACAACTACTTGGATATAATTAATTAAGTTATTTTGACTTAATTAGCTAGAGAAATTCAAGTTAGAAGTCTTTCTGAAGCCATGCAAGAGTTATACCTTAAATTAAGGAGATAAGCCTTAAATTAAGGAGATAAGATTGAGTTATATTTGAGTTGTAATTAGTTAAATCAGTTTACTGAGTTAAGTCTAGTTAAATTAGTTCCAAATTGTTTGAGGAACTAATAGAGAGTTAATAGTCAGTTGATGCATGCATGCACTCAACTAGTGTACTCCAGTTAACTGAAGATTCCCTCATCAGAAACTCATGCATGTCTATTCTGAGAAAGACCCAGTTAAGTTAAATGTCAAGGACAATGTACTATCAGTTGCATGTTTTTTATTATAGAGAAAACTCATGCATGCAGTCAAGGAATCATTCCTCGAGGATTGTGCAGTTCTGACACTGTGTGAGATAGTGTTCCACTTGGTTGAAGGTGAATCATCCTAGAGAAACAACGCAAGGAAATAGGAGCTTTGAGGGTAGAGAGGAAGGCTTGAGAGAAGCCAAGATTGCTTGTGAGTATCTGTGAGGATTGTACTGAGAGCTGGCTAGCTGTGAGAACTAAGGCTTTGTATAATTCCTATGTATTTCCACCTTGTATGATAATACAGATAGTGGGGTTTTTAGCTGAGGCTTTCCCCAAAGTATTTTCATGTGTATTGTGCATTGATTCTTCTTCTTCTAGTTATATTGTTCAGCTCGATCTTTAAGCTTCCACAAATTGATAGTAGAAGTAGGTTATAGTATTCTACTTTGATTTATATTGCATTATCGGGTTAACCTACAGTCAGATTTTCTACATAGAACTCCCCCTATCTGCAATTTTCCTTATGCCTACAACTTTTGCCCCTTTGACATCAACGCTCCCCTTGAACTTGTGCTTATCCTTACTTATGACTCTCCTTCTACCTGCAAATTTTCTTAATGTCTACCCTCTTCCTATATTTTCAACTTCTGTTAATTAATGCAACTCTTCCTCTATCTGCAACTTCTGTAGTAAGTGCAACTGCTCCCCCCGTCGTTTATCTTTCCTTATGTCTATGTTTTCCTGCCTTTGACATCAAAGGGATATTCTTACTTATGGCTACAGTTTCTCCCCTTGAGATCTTAACATCAAATGATTACTTCCTCTGATTGCTTGCTTCTTCTTATTACATGTAATATTTCCTCTTCTATAACTCTACTCTCGAGATTTCCCCCCCTATGCTTGAACTTCCTTTTACTTATTCTTTTTGTGAATTCTCCCCTTTAGGATTATGCTTCCTTTTGTCTACAACTTAATTCTTCTTCCCTTGAACCGATGCTTCTCCTTATTTGCAACTCCCCCCTTTTACTTTTCTTTCCAATTGAATTTCACCATTCACTTCACTTTCAGTTGCACCATCATTATTTTGCAACTCATTCTCCAAAATTCCCATCTTCTTAATGTGGTATGAAGTGCTATAGTATCTCACTTATCTTATATTTGTCTTTTATTGATGAGCTATTAGGGATATTACTCCCATAGAATAGTTTTTCTTTCTTTTAATATCATTGAGGACATATACATTGTCTGAAGTCTCATTTGTTTTTGCCACTAATATTTTAGATCCTTCCTTCCTTATTTTACAACTTTTAAAATAAAATGTGACCTCATGTCCTTTATCAACCATTTGACTTACACTTAAAAGATTGTGCTTTAAACCTTCAACAAACAAGACATCTTTAGCTTTAGCTTTTTCATTATCAAGGCTAACTATTCCTTTTCCCATTATTTTGGTTGATGTATTATCTCCAAGAGTGACACTGCCACCTTTGACTTCCTTTAGAGAGATAAATTTGCTTTTATATCCTATCATATGATATGAACATCCATTGTTTATATCGGCAAAAATTTTAAGGATGGAAATTTATCTTAATGTTTAGAAGCATTGGCGAATCTTACTAGTCCCTAATATGCAAATTCCAAAATGTTTGGGTATATTTTTTGTAAAAAACTTATACCTATAATAATTTTATAATATTCTATATATAATTTTGGCGATTTTTTAAGTAAAATAATATTATACTATAAAATTTGGGAAAATAACTTTTAGAAAAATTGGAAATTGACCGTTTTTTTTTGGAAGAAGCATGGAAAATTAGCCCACTTGCGAATATTAGCCTCTAGAATTTTCCTTGGTTTATATAGAATTGGATTTCTTTGTTTTGAACACATAGAGTTAGACCACATTCTTTCTCCTTTGCTTCCTTCTCCATACGTTTTTTCTTTGATTTCTCTTTCTGATAATTTGTTCTTCTCTAATTTGATTTGGATGTCTCAAGGGATTGCTTCTGCAATCACAAGATTTATGCCCAAAATTATTGCACTTGAAACATTGAACATAATCTAATAAAGGAGCAAATGAATTGTAATTTTCAACATCATTCTCATTAAAAATTCTAGGATTGTTGCTCACAAAACCATTTCGAGAGATCTTATATGATCCCCCACTTCTATTCCTCATATAATCATTTCTTACATATGCTCTGCAATCTATTGCCTTATGACAAAAAATATTACATGAGAAGCAATAGCCATTGTATTTCTTTGTTTTGAACACATAGAGTTAGACCACATTCTTGCTGCTCTTGCTTCCTTCTCCATACCTTTTTTCTTTGATTTCTATTTTTGATAATATCTTCTTCTCTAATTTGATTTGGATGCCTCAAGGTACAACTTATACAATCACGAGATTTGTGCCCAAAATTATTGCACTTGAAACATTCAACATAATCTAATAAAGGGGAAAATGAATTGTAATTTCTAACATCATTCTCATTAAAAATTCTAGTATTGTTGCTCACAAAACCATTCCTTGAGATCTTATATGATTGTAATTTCTAACATCATTCTCATTAAAAATTCTAGGATTGTTGCTCACAAAACCATTCCTTGAGATCTTATATGATCCCCTACTTCTATTCCTCATATAGTCATTTCTTACATATGCTTTGCAATCTATTTCCTTATGACCAAAATTATTACATGAGAAGCAATAGCCATAAAAGAGATTTTTATACTTGGAAGTAAAAGGTATTCTTGTGGAAATTTTTCTTGGTCTCGATTGGTCTTCACTTCCTTACCCAGTGCTGATTTCTTTCATTTGTGGATTAGATATCTGCTGGTACTCTGCTTCTTTCCTATTATTGTTTTCATTGATAGATATTATGAGCAAATTAACATAGATTTTAGGTTCCTTTTTGCATTTCTCTTCTAATGACATCAAGGTTGATTCTCTCTTGGTAATTTCATTATATCCAAGCCCTGTTTTAATAAGAGATCTATGGAAAATAAAATGTTATCTATTAATTTAGTCCCTTTTACAATATTTAAGTATAGATTCAACTGAGCATTTTCCTTCCCTAAATCCTTTCTTAAGGATACAAACTTTGCTTCTAGCTTCTCACAGTTTCTTTCCTTTTATTTTAGTTGAATTATCAGTGTAGCCTCTATTTTCTTAGCCTCTTCTATTTCTTTCTTTAGGAGGATAATTGATGCTACATCAAAATTGTTATCTTTCTTTTCATATTTTTGTAATAGATACTCTAACTCTTTATTCTTTCTTTTGAGTATTTTTGTTTCTTCCAAGGAACTCATTAGATATCCTCCGAGATCTATCTCACCTTCAACTTCATCCTATGAGTTTGAATCTTCATTTTAATGATCAATAGCTTGAGTATTCATGGCTAGGAGATCTTCTTAATCATCACTATCTTCCAACTTTTCATATGAACATTTTGACGCATAATGACTTATTCTAATACATTTAAAACATTTGGATAATGGATTACCTTTGAATTAGGAATATCCTCTTGAGACAGATTTCACTTCTACTACATATAATGCATCATTGGAAAAATCACAACCTTTGAACTCTTTTGTATTCTTTGAATCTTTGGAGGCTACCTCCTTTTGCGATGATTTTTTTGTCTTCATTTCATATGCAGTGTGAATCTCATCTTCCTCATTTATTCTTTGTAGTTTATCCAACATTTATTTTGTTATTTCATAATGAATCACCTTATCAAAATCTGATTTTGATAGGCCACTTAAGATGGCACTCATGAATTTTGCATTATGTTTATCATCCTTCCTTCCATCTACTACAAATTTCCAAGAATCAAAACCAAAATACATTATTCTATATGCCTTCATATTATAGAAAGCATAATTTGATCCATCCAATAATGGATTTCTATTTGTGTAAGAGACATATTGACTAGCCATGGTCCCTTTGAGATCTTCCTTCCAGTGGTTAGACTGCTTCTAAAGGAACCTACTTTGATACCAATTGTTGGATTCACAATTATACTAAGAGGGGATTGATTTAGTATAATGACAATTTTTTACATATTTAAACATTTAAACATCATAAATATCAATCTCATAAGTTGAAAAAGTAACAAAAGATATACATGGCAACCCTTATGGGAGAAAACCACATAACTTCTTTCTATGAAAGATCTTGTAGGAACCAACCTAGTATTACATCAATTTGTAGGCACCAACCGATGGAAGAGACCAATCCTCTTTGTTATTTTGTAGGAATCAACCTACAAGAGCTACCAATCCCCTCTATTTCTTTTTAGGCACCAACCTATAGAAGACACCAATCCCCTTTACTTATTTGTTGGCACCAACCTATAGGAGACAACAATCCCCATTGTTGTAAATATTTGTAGGAAACATCCTACATCATTGAGTATGTTCACTTCTTCACAATGTATATTAGTTTCTTTTTATTTCACCAAGTCTGCTTGTTGCTTCCGTCTTCACCAACTCTGTTAGTTGATTTTGCTTTCACCAAGTCTACTTGCTACTTTTGTCTTCATCAAATCTATTAGTTGCTTCTTCTTTCACCAAGTCTTCCTACTGCTTCTGTCTTCACCAACTCTATTAGTTGCTTCTACCTTCACCAAGTCTACCTGCTACTTCTTCCTTCAACAAGTCTACTTCTCCCAAAACTTGCTACTTTTTGCTTCTTCCCAAGAATGATTTTTCACAAGATGCCTCGTATCCAATTTTCCAAATCTAGTTCTAAAATTTATACCATATGTACCTAGAGACTTCTTCTTTGTCTCATGCAAATTTCCGAGTTCAAAACATCTAAAAAAGAAAGTTATAGAAAACATGACAAGCTAACCTATTTGAAGCATGTTTCATAAGCATTCAGGAACACTAATTTCCTCACATCATATTTCCAAAATTTTAGTGAAACAAGCTCTAAATTTTTTACCACATGTACCTTGAGATCTCTCCTTAGTCTCCTCCAAATTTTAGATTCTATGATGAACATTTAAGAAGCCTAACTTCATTAGACCATATATCTGAAATTATATCAAATCAAGGTATGAAGTTTGAACCACTAGTACACAAGGACCTTGTATCTGTATCCTCCAAGTTTCACATTTTGAAACATCTCGAAAAAAATGTTATAGCGAAAATTCCAAGATGACCCGTTTGATGAGCATTTAAGAAGCCTAACTTCCTTAGACTATATCCTTGAAATTATAGCAAATCAAGGTCTGAAATTTCAACCACAGGTACATGGATATATTCTCTTTGTATCCTCCATGTTTCACGTTTAAAATATTCCATAAGAAAAGTTATAATGAAAATGCCAAGTTGAATTTTTCATCCCATAAATCACATTTTTTGCTTCAAGCTTTAGACTCCAAAAATCACTCCAAAAGTTATTCCTCAATTTATGTTGTGATCTCATATATATTCTTGGTTAGATTACGTTCACAAGAACTCATATGCCAATTTTTTGTAGTGTTTGTACATTCACTTATTGGGCTTACTTGTAAAACTAGTTGGGTCGGCCTACTTGTACCTTGGTTGGGTCATCTTGACGAAATATTTCATATCTTCTCATTCATATGGAGTTAGAGGGAGTACCATATACTATTGGAATGGCCTAAAATAATCTTTCCAAACATATATCATATGCTTTCATTTGATCTATATAATTGGACTAAAAACTCCTTCAAATATAGGGTATCCAAATGGAGCATCAAAAGTCCAAAAACAATATTTCCAATAATTTTAATTTTCCAATCTTTATGTTGGACATAAGTAGTCTCCCCCTGTCTTCGACATCAATGAGACAAATATTTCCAACGTCTATATGAACACCCATAAGAATACTGGGACATGTAATTCTTTGTCATTCTTTGAAGGCATTGAAAATAATCTTGGATCCTTTGTAAAAAAGTAGAAGAAGCCATCGAATAAGGGATATATATATGACTTATACTTGAACTTTTGTATACATCGATGTCTTATCCCCCCTCCCAACTATTGTCCACATGATGTACCATGACGTAGAATGGATTTAGATGGTGGACAATGAATACATCCCCTTCAAAAATTATTTTTTCCATGAGCATGGTCATCTTTACATAGATGTTGCTATGCTTGCACCTAAAAAGACTCATCTTCTAAGCCCGAGAAATATGTTGAAGGCTTTGTCAAAGTAGCCTCCAAAAATAGATCTAATAGGAAGCTTTCCAATGCAGGTCTCTCTAAATCCATCCACATCAAGGACAATGTTGATTCCTTGTCATCCCTCCTTAGGGACCTTCCTTTAAGTAACCCCTTCGATCCCCAATCTACCCCCTCCAGTGCAAACCCTCACACATATTTTTATTTCTAACTTGGATGAATCAAAAAGAAGGAAAATATTAGACCCTCCCCTTCCATTGGAGAATGATCCAAATGTGACAATGGAGAAAAAGGGAGAAACACCACCGTAACAAGATGAGAAGCGACGGCTGTATATGACATCGACCCATAAAACTTTGAGGACGCATGCAAATGGAAGGATATAAAATACATTCCTCCAGATCACCTTAACACATTCAAAGTGCTTTGAAATTTCGAAGGAAGACCTTCACCTTGGGGGCACCTACCTCTGTCTCAACTCTAGGCCTTAGAGTCTCTTTTGGGAAATCTAATCCACCCATGAAAAACCCTAAATATGTCAATGGAGAGGACACAAATCCAATTCACAACCACTTCAAGAAATGGGTGATGTGTTGGCCAATCCTAGTTAAAACGTCTTGATCACAGATGTTTTCCAATATCCCTATCACAAACTCTTCAATGAAATTAATTTCCTAGAATGTAAGAGGAAGTAATGGTAATAGTAAACAAAGGATATTATAGAAAGGGGTATGTTTTGGATCTCCAAATTAATTCAAGAAACCAAATGTACTTTAGAGGTTATGGGGCTTATTCAGTAAAAATTATGGAAAAACAAGTAGATTTGATCCGAATGGAAAATGGCATCAACCCATGGTACTCATCCACCCATATTATTCATTGACCCATGGAATTTACCCATGGTATTGTAAATGGCATCTGCCCGTGGTATTGTAAAATCCACCCATGGTATTCATTCACCCATGGAATTTACCCATGGTATTGTAAATGGCATCTGCCCGTGGTATTGTAAAATCCACCCATGGTATTCATTCACCCATGGAATTGACCCGTGGTATTGTAACTGAAAAAAAAAAAAAAAAAAAAAAAAAAAAAAAAAAAAAAAAAAAAAAAAAAAAAAAAAAAAAAAACAACCTATAAGTAACAAGTCACATTTTGTAAAAGGGGAGATGGTCCGCCACAATGTAGCCTTTACAGTTCAGAGGCATGTAGCCACACATCTCTTCTCAGAGATAAGCTACCATCGCCCTAGCTAGTTTATTTCCATTTCTGGTTGTAAGCATATTTCAGTATTTTCCATTAATGAAATGAAGTATTATTTCCGCTGCATCTTTGTGTATATGGTTATCTCTGTAATTTGTTGTGTTCCTGTTTAAGTCTGGATCAGTATTCGGAGTGGGTTCCCATTGGAGACGTGCCCTCCCACCCCACTTTAGTAGGCACCTGCTTCACATTCATCAGTTTCAGCATAGCAGCATTCGGCTTAGGTTATTTGGAGATGTGTCCTCCCACCCCAGGCTATGTAGGCACCTGCTACTTCATCAAAAACCAACATCACAGTTATGGGTCAACCGCACAAAATCCTTGTCATCGAAGTCCATTTGCTAGGCCGCACACTGTTAGCATCACAATTGGTCACAAGCATTACAGGGTATCTCTATCCTCGGATCTTTGTTTATCAGGGTTTTGGGTTAACCACATAAAACCCTTATCTTCAGTGGCTCTTCATATTCAACAAAGGCTTTGCAAGAGGGAACTTTACGCAATGGGGACCATTGCTTCTTAAGGAGGGAGGAATGATCCGAATGGAAAATGGCATCAACCCATGGTACTCATCCACCCATATTATTCATTGACCCATGGAATTTACCCATGGTATTGTAAATGGCATCTGCCCGTGGTATTGTAAAATCCACCCACGGTATTCATTCACCCATGGTATTGTAAATGGCATCTGCCCGTGGTATTGTAAAATCCACCCATGGTATTCATTCACCCATTGAATTGACCCGTGGTATTGTAACTGAAAAAAAAAAAAAAAAAAAAAAACAACAACCTATAAGTAACAAGTCACATTTTGTAAAAGGGGAGATGGTCCGCCACAATGTAGCCTTTACAGTTCAGAGGCATGTAGCCACACATCTCTTCTCAGAGATAAGCTACCATCGCCCTAGCTAGTTTATTTCCATTTCTGGTTGTAAGCATATTTCAGTATTTTCCATTAATGAAATGAAGTATTATTTCCGCTGCATCTTTGTGTATATGGTTATCTCTGTAATTTGTTGTGTTCCTGTTTAAGTCTGGATCAGTATTCGGAGTGGGTTCCCATTGGAGACGTGCCCTCCCACCCCACTTTAGTAGGCACCTGCTTCACATTCATCAGTTTCAGCATAGCAGCATTCGGCTTGGGTTATTTGGAGATGTGTCCTCCCACCCCAGGCTATGTAGGCACCTGCTACTTCATCAAAAACCAACATCACAGTTATGGGTCAACCGCACAAAATCCTTGTCATCGAAGTCCATTTGCTAGGCCGCACACTGTTAGCATCACAATTGGTCACAAGCATTACAGGGTATCTCTATCCTCGGATCTTTGTTTATCAGGGTTTTGGGTTAACCACATAAAACCCTTATCTTCAGTGGCTCTTCATATTCAACAAAGGCTTTGCAAGAGGGAACTTTACGCAATGGGGACCATTGCTTCTTAAGGAGGGAGGAATGATCCGAATGGAAAATGGCATCAACCCATGGTACTCATCCACCCATATTATTCATTGACCCATGGAATTTACCCATGGTATTGTAAATGGCATCTGCCCGTGGTATTGTAAAATCCACCCACGGTATTCATTCACCCATGGTATTGTAAATGGCATCTGCCCGTGGTATTGTAAAATCCACCCATGGTATTCATTCACCCATTGAATTGACCCGTGGTATTGTAACTGAAAAAAAAAAAAAAAAAAAAAAAAAAAAAAAAAAAAAAAAGTAACAAGTCACATTTTGTAAAAGGGGAGATGGTCCGCCACAATGTAGCCTTTACAGTTCAGAGGCATGTAGCCACACATCTCTTCTCAGATATAAGCTACCATCGCCCTAGCTGGTTTATTTCCATTTCTGGTTGTAAGCATATTTCAGTATTTTCCATTAATGAAAAGAAGTATTATTTCCGCTGCATATCTGTCTCTATGGTTACCTCTGGATTTTGTTGCATTCATGTTTAAATCCAGATCAGTCGGTTTTAATAAAAAGTTTCTTTGTGGTGTTGCTTTTTGGGCATTCTCCTCTTTTTCTTCTGGCATTTCAAGTTTTCAGATCTTGGGGGTCTCTCTACCCCAAGATCCATTTCAATCTTTTAGATCTTTGGGGCCTCCTCCCAAGATCTGGATCAAGATTATGGATTTGGATGCACATGAATCCCTAGGGGGTCTGCCAATCCTATGGAATTTCAACCCAATTCCTCTCCAAGGATTTTTTGCTACTAAGCACACTCTCTCTACTCAATATGAACTGATTGAATCCTCTATCGTAGGCAAAATAACAAATGTTTATGGTCCTTCCTCCCCAACAAACAACCAAGACTTCCTTCACAATCTGTGTCACCTCGATTTACTCATAAGAGATGGAAAATGGATCCTAGGGGGATAATTTAACCTTTTTTCCTCTCTTCGATTCTAGAGGTTTGATTAGGAAAATAGAAACTAATGTTTCTTTATCCAACTCAATATCTTAATATTTGTGTCAGACTGTGTATCGTGTGAAAATCTCCAATGATAATTCACTAAAAGATGATATATATTTATTAGATGGAGGATACGTGTGGCCTGTCAGTGTGTCCAATGATCTATCTGTTACTACAACTAATCTTCATACCTAATTACATTTTACCATAATCCCGAAGGATTACATTGTCTAACATTCCCCTCCTCAATCTAAATGGGTGTTTGTGAGCCCAAGCATCGTTTTGAACTTTTCAAAATTTTCTCTTCCAAGTGCTTTAGTGAAGATGCCTACGATTTATTCAGTCGTGGAATAATGTCTTATATGAATAATTTTGGTCTCTACATGATATCGAATCAAATGATATTTCGTATTGATGTGCTTGGTTCGATCATGGAATCTGGGGTTCTTGGCCAACTTGATTGCAAAAGTATTATTGGCAAGTAAAGGAGTCAGAGTTCACTTGTTTCTCTTGCAAGTCTTCAAGTATTTTCTAGAGCCACACAATTTCCTTTGTCACTTTTGCGTCTGCTACATATTCTGCTTCTGTTTTCGAATATGCCAGAATTGATTATTTGTGTGACCTCTAGGAGACAACTATTGATCTTCGACTCATAAGATATCCTGAAGTTGATTCTCCATTTTCCTTGTCCCCATCGAAGTATGGATCATAATGTGTAATAATACTGAAGTAATCCACCTTGATGTACTTAAGCCCATAATCTTGAGTTCCCTTTAAGTATCTCATGACTCTTTTTGCAACAGATCAATGTCCACATGGTTTATACATAAATATGGAAATAATGCTCACAAGATATGAGATATATGGTCTGGTCATGGTTAGGCAGTTAAGACTTCCTACAAGTTGGTTATACTTGGTTGCATCCTCAAATTCATTCCCTTCTTTCAACGCAAGCTTCAAATTATGATCCATTGGAGCAGAGAGAGAGATACAATCTATCATGCCAAATATGTTCAGTAGTCCTCCAACACACTTCTTTTGGGAAATTAATATGTATTTTGGATTTTTATTGACTTCAACGCCCAAGTAGTAATGAATATGTCCCAAATCTGTCATTTCAAAACCTTTCTCTAAATCTTTCTTCACGGATACAATATAAGTTTCACTGTTTCCTATTATTAATAGATCATCTACATATACTACAAGATACACAATTGTTTTTCCAACATTTTTGACAAAGAAAGTTTTGTCATCAATATTATAATATTTGAAATTTATCTTTAGAAGATGCTCAATTATTTTTTCATAAAATGCCCATGGTTTTGTTTTAGACCATACAAGGATTTGATGAGCTTGACAACAAAACATTTAGGCCGAGGCATATTTTTTTTTCAAATCCCCATTCAAGAAAGTTGTCTTCACGTCCAGTTGATGGATTTTCCCTCCTTTCTGAGCTTTAAAAGAGAATATGGTCCAGATGGTCACCCATTTTGTTGTGGGAGCAATGGTTTCTCCATAGTCAACACCTTACTTTTGTGCAAGTTGTTTTGCCATGAGCCTTGCTTTGTGCTTGTCAAGTGAGCTATCTACTTTATATTTTTTTTTGAAGACCCAGTTGCATCCAATTAGTTTGTTCCATATGGATGGTCTGCTAACATCCAAGTCCCATTTTTTATGAGAGCATCATATTCCTTCTACATGGCTTCTTTCCGTTCATCATGAGAAGCAACGTCTTTGAAGGAAGTAGGTTCAAAGTCAACAAATAATTTCAGTTCACAATTATACAAATTATTTATGTCATCTATATCACCTGAATTTGCACCTCCATTTCTTCTCTTTTAGAAATCTTGGTTCCATTATTTCCGATCTCATCAGGATGGACACTTTCAACTGTCTTGATCAACCATTTTGGCTATTTTGGAGAAGGACTAGATGTCTCCTCTAAGAGTGCAGCATCATCAATCTTCAACTTCTCTATCTTGCTTATAGCATAATCCAAATTTGATGAGGTTTATGGAACTTATTCATGAGGAGGAGTTGGTTCCGGTTTTACAGAGAAAGATTCCAAAGATTGTAGAAATTCCTTGTAGATTCAAATTGCTTATGTAATTTGGTAAAATAAAAGACTTGAGTTTACTCTACTCATCAGCAAAAAGAGTTAATCGATCGAGAAATCACAAAGCATACCAGAGAAACAATTCAATCAATACATTACAAAATGATTTCCAAGGGAAAGCCACAAATAAAAACCCCTACTATATATATTGCATTAGTCAGAAAATATGAGAAGATTCCAATGCTTTGCTCAAGCCCGAGCAACCTCTACATTATCTCTATCTATCTCACAACTTCCTAGACAAGAATTGGCCAATGCTTATCCAATTTTCTACTTGCCCAATTCCCTATTTCCTTGCTCAGTTTCCTAGGTAATTAACCCCTATTAATTAGGGAAATTCCTCAATTGGAATTGCGCAATCCAGCATAGAACTTCCTCTGACTACATGCACCACTTGTACAATTTGGATGACTATACAACTGATAGTACACTGCCCTTGAAATCCGATCTCAACTGGGTAACTCTCAAATCACACATGCATGAGTTATTTATGACTAAATTATCAGTTAACTGGTTGAACACATGAAGTAACACCCCACTGTTAGACCTCCTACTAGTTCCTCCATTAGTTGGAACTAGTTTAACTGACTTTAACTTAATTAAACTGAATTAATTAATTACAACTCAAAATAAACTCAACCAGGGATCCTATAAAGTAGAAGACACTCTACATGACTCAAGTTAGACCCTCAACTTGAATTAACTGAACCAACTAAGTCAAATTAACTTAGTTAACTCGTACAAGTTGTCTTGTGATGTGGAATTACAATTTTTGTTCTAATTAATTCAAGGGAAAATTAAATCAAGATTTTGCTTGTTGCATTTTCAACACCCCCTCTTAACAAGAAAGGGATTATCATATACCCCAATCTTGCCTATGTGGAACTCAAATTTTCCTCTTGAGAGTGCCTTAGTCAAGATATTCACATCACTTTCTTCTTTAGGAATGTACTCCAGCAACATGATTCTCCTCTGTACACAATCTTGTAGATGGTGATACCAGATGTCGATACGCTTGGACTGATGATGAAACAATGGATTCTCAGAGAGTTTGATACAACTTTGATTGTCATTGTAAATCATTGTAGGATCCATCTTTTGAAGAAATAACCCAACAAGGATCTTCCTCATCTAGATAACCTCACAAGCTGCTTGACTAGTAGCCATATAATTTTCTTCTGCTGAACTGAGTGCAATTGACCTCTGCTTCCTGTTGTACCAAGAAACTGTTGCTGAACCAATACTTAAGATTCCCCCTGATGTGCTCTTCCTGTCTGATGGGCCCCTTGCCCAATCTGCATCTGTGAAGCATTGAAGCTTCATGTTATGAAACCAGCTCAAGAAAAGATAGAAAAGATAGATCAATGCCTTAGAATTCAGCCTCTTCGAGGGGGAAACCTCCTTTACATTACATAAATGAACAATTCTTGGATGATTCAAATGAAAAAAACTCCTTTATATATATAGGAGTCTAAGGAGTCACAATATAACCCAACCGACCTAACAATAATAATATAAAGCCACAAAAATAACAATAGAGGGATTCTATGGGGCACAGTAATAACAATATGGGGACAATAGGGGCACAACAATATTAATAAGGGGTACAACTACAATAGTAATGCGGTAATCACTAGTATTATAGGGACCCAACATGCCCCTCTCCTTCCAAAAAGTGTTGTCCTCAACGCTTGAGTAGTTCTGGATGCTTCTGTATAAAATTCTCATCCTCCCATGTGGAATCTTCAACAGATAAGTTCTTCCACTTGATAAGATACTCTGAAATTGATCGATTTCGTAGCTGTCGAGTTCTTGTTTCTGTGACTGCTTCTGGTTCCAATATAATTTTTCCTTCCTCGTCAAGTTCTGGCAATATTGTTTGAACTGGGAGCTTGTCGCCTATAACCTTCTTTAAACATGAAACATGGAAAACTGGGTGCAATCGAGAAGCTGCAGGAAGCTCCAATTTGTATGCCATAGTACCAATCTTTTGCAACACCTTGTATGGACCATAATACTTTGGTGATAATTTATTATCCTTCTTAGCTTGCTTGAGGGACATTTGCTTATATGGTTGTAGCCGTAGGAATACCCAATCACCTACATCAAAACTTTTTTCGCTGCGATGTTGATCTGCCTGTTGTTTCATTCTATTCTGTGCCAACACGAGGTTATCCTTTAAGAGTTGGAGGACTTGTTGTTGATGTTCGATGTGATGTTCCACTGCTTGAACCTTAGAATTTTCTCTTAAATATGATGTGATGGATGGTGGCTGATACCCATAAAGTGCCATAAATGGGGTCATTTTTGTTGCTGTATGGAAGGAAGTGTTATACCACCATTCAGCCAGAGGCAACCATTTGACCCATTGTGTCTGTTTATCAGATACAAAGCAACGAAGATATCCTTCCAAACATTTGTTTACTATCTCAGTTTGCCCATCAGATTGAGGATGATAAGATGAGCTATGAGCTAACTGAGTACCAAGACAAGAAAATAATTCTGTCCAAAAATTTCCAGTGAAAATGGGATCTCTGTCACTTACAATAATCTTTGGGTTTCCATGTAGCTTTTGAATTGTTTCCATAAATGCAGTAGAAACTGTACTGGCTTTAAATGGATGTGATAATGCACAAAAGTGTGCATACTTGGTAAGTCTGTCAACTACCACCATGATGACACTCTTTCCCTCAGACTTGGGTAAACCTGTGATAAAATCCATTGAAACCTCCTCCCAACGTTGGCTTGGAATGGATAAAGGTTGTAATAGACCCGGTGTCTTAATTGTTTCAACTTTATTTTGTTGGCAAACCAAACATTCCGCCACAAACTTTTGAATATCTGATTTAAGGCCATCCCAAAAAAATTCCTTCTTAACCCTGTGGTAAGTTTTTAAAAATCCTGAGTGCCCTCCTAAGGGAGAAGTGTGCAATTCCATAAAATCTTTTGTTTTAGTTGGGAATTCTTACAGAGGTATAAGCGATCTTTGTACCATAACAAATCATTTTTCCAGCTAAATGTATCAGACGTACTGGAATCTTGTTGTAACTTTCGAATAAGTGCCCACACTTCTTCATCATTCTTCCATTCCTCCCTTGCTTCGTTTATCCAATCTGGTTGGATAATAGAAATGGCGCACAACAATGCTTCCACATCCTCATCCTTTCTTGAGAGTGCATCTGCCACCACATTTTGCTTCCCTTTTTTGTAGATGATTTCAAAGTCATAACCCAACATCTTTGTGACCCACTTTTGTTGCTCTTCAGAGGATAATCTTTGTTCTAAAAAGTATTTAAGGCTATCATGATCTGTTTTTACCTTGAAGTGTCTTCCCATTAGGTAGGGTCGCCATTTCTTAAGTGCATGGAGTATTGCCAACATTTCCTTCTCATAAATAGCTTTGTGTAAAAACTTTCCCTTGATTGGACGACTTTCAAAAGCAATGGGTCTTTCATCTTGCATTAAAAGAACACCAATTCCATTTAAAGGTTTTTGTGAAGTCCGGTGTAGCTAAGACCGGTGCTTGGCACATTGCCTCTTTAAGATGTTCAAAGGCCTTTGTTGCTTCTGGAGTCCATGAAAATGCATCTTTCTTCAATAATGTTGTTAGAGGTGCTGCTATTCTCCCATAATTCTTAACAAACTTGCGATAATACCCTGTCAACCCGAGAAATCCTCGCAGATGCTTTATGGATGTGGGGATTTTCCATTCCTTAATGGCTTTAATTTTGCTAGGGTCTACCTTAACTCCTTCATGAGATACAATATGACCCAAATATTCCACCTCTTGTACTCCAAAGAAACATTTGGATCTTTTTGCATATAATTGTTTCTCCTCCAATAGTTGTAGCACCCTGTCAACATGTTCAACATGATCCTTCCAAGACTTGTTGTAGATTAGTATATCATCAAAAAATACTAACACAAATTTTCTAAGGAATGGTTTGAAAATTGAATTCATCAAACCTTGAAATGTTGAAGGTGCATTGGTAAGGCCAAAAGGCATGACCAAAAATTCATAATGACCCTCATGAGTTCTAAATTCCGTTTTTGGAATGTCTTCAATCTTCATTCTGATTTGATGATATCCTGAACGAAGATCC
This sequence comes from Pinus tabuliformis, assembly GCA_031772625.1. Lineage (NCBI taxonomy): Eukaryota > Viridiplantae > Streptophyta > Pinopsida > Pinales > Pinaceae > Pinus > Pinus tabuliformis. The sequence goes on from CM062820.1 coordinate 529,556,690, forward strand.
AACTTGGTGAAGTAAATTGATCCATGCAATTCATCCAGTAATTCATCAATGACAGGAATGGGAAACTTATCTTTAATAGTGAGCTTGTTGAGCTCCCTATAATCTGGACACATGCGCCATGATCCATCCTTCTTGTGCACCAATACTACTGGAGCAGAGAAAGAACTTTGACTCGGTTGAATTATACCAGCCTCTAGCATTTCTGCAACCATACGTTCAATTTCACTCTTTTGGGCATAGGGATATCTGTACGGCCTGATGTTTGGAGGAACACTTCCTGGAATCAGATGAATAGCATGATCATGATCACGAATAGGTGGGAGACCTTTGGGAGTCTCAAATACCTTGGAATGATTGTCCAAGACTTTTTGGAGATCTGGAGAAATAGATGATTCGATGTGGAAACATCTAGCGAACATAATTGTGCAATTACACCTCTTTGTTCCTTTTTTAGAAGCTTTGTCATACCATTAGAGCTGATTATCTTTCCTGGTTTCCCTGCAATACCCCTTAATTCAACTTCCTTTCCTTCCACAGAAAATTTCATGAAAAGTTCTTGAAAATTAAAAGCTATTGTACCCAAGGATTGTAGCCATTGGACTCCTAGTACAACATCAACACCTCCCATTGGAATGGAAAGCATTGGGCTAGTCAATACATATTCTCCCATGGATAGCTTGATATTATGGCACTTTCCAGAGCAATTTATTGTTCCTCCATTTGCAACCATCACTTGACACTCTGGTGCTGGATATAAGAAGCAATTCAATTCTTTTGCTACCTTACAATGAATAAAATTGTGGGTACTTCCTGAATCAATCAACACTATTACCTTTTTCTTCTTGATTTGTCCTTCTATCTTGATGGTTTGAGGAGTGGTAATTCCCGCCAATGCATTACAAGATATGGTCGGATTCATTTGTTCTTCATCTAGGCTTTGTTCCTGGAGTATATCCTCTTCTTTTGACCTTTCTTGCTCCTTTTCTTCTTCCTCTTCACAATCTATGTAGAATAATTTCTTCTCAGCACACTTATGACCTTTAGTGTATTTGCTATCACAACTGTAACAAAGCCCTTTTGCTCTTTTTTCTTCCAATTGTTGTGGTGTCAACCTTATAGGTTGTGGAAGACTAGGGACAACAACACTTCCGTCTTTATAGTTGTGAGTGGTATGCTTCCTAGTTGCCATAATTTTGCTTTCCATTTTTCTTGCTAACCTGAATGCCTTCTCTAATGAATCAGGTTCCCAAAGGCGAACATCATGTTGGATATTATCCTTTAAAGACCCTATGAACACATCAATCCTATGCTCCTCTGGAATATTTTTTACCCTTATGTTCAATTTTTGGAACTCCTCAATGTGCTCCATTATTGAACCCTTTTGTTTGAGACTTATCAATTGGCTAAAAAAAGTGTTGCTTTTTGTATCCTCATAATGTGCTATCAATTCTTCCGTAAAAATTGCCCAAGTGATAAATTTTTTACGAGAGCAAAGCCATTGATACCATACAAACTGATTTGGTTCCAAATATAAAGTTTCAATACGTACCTTTTGTGTGTTTTGCACATTATTGAGATCGAAAAATTGCTCCATCTGTAATATCCATGTTGCGGGATCCTTGCCATCAAACTTCCTCATATCGATTTTTGGAATATGGTGTGTCTTCGATCCAACATTAGAGTCTATGGAATCATGATTAACATTTCCTTTGTTCGCATCATGAGTTTCCTTTACTCCCCTTTCACCATTAGTAAGTATTTCTTGTAGAAAATTTGTCAAATCTGCCTTCAAATCTATCTTCAAATCATCAATATTGGCTTCCACGCCCTTTATCTTAGATTCCACGCCATTTATCTTAGTTTCTGTTAGCTTTTGTGAGAGTGAAATTTGTTGCACTTGGTCTTGTAATTTTGATATATCATGTAGCATTTCTTCCTCTTCTTCATGAGTCATGCTAGAGCTTTCAGATTGCTTACTAGGTGTTTGCATTTTCTTTTCTCGGGGTATCAGTTACCGATACTAATGCTCTACTATTCCCTTTGAATTCCTTCAAAATAATTTTTCAAACCAAGCTTAAGCAAAAATGTAAAAAATCTACACACCTTTTTTCACTTTGTAGGAGCTTGATATTGCCTCTGATGTATCTCTATAATTTCGGATCATCTAGTTTTGAAATTGCGTCCTGCGGTAGCCTTCTGTGTCCTCTTTCCAATGCCACCAGTCTGACCCCAATTGGATTCTCTAATGAAGAGTTATGCCAAATCTTCCACAATGACCTGATTATAGACTAATTCAGTAGAGCGAACTTGTACGACGTGCCACGTGTCCCTCTTTCGACCTTTGGCTCTGAAAAATATATACAAGAAACTACAGTCCGTCCTCTTTCTGTACCTTCTTACAAAATTTCAATCTGATGCTCAGAGAGAAAGTTATGATGATTTTCCCCAGGTCACCTGTTTGGAATGTAATTCAGGAATTTGCAAAAAGACCAACTTCCTCAGATCATATCTCCGCAAATATAGCACAAAAAGCTATCAATTTCGAACCCAAGGTTCAATGCGATTTTGTCTCAAATGGGTTTTTTTTCACTTCTGAAACATCACAGAAAAAAAGTTATAGCGAAAATGCCACGATGACCTATTTGGAGCAGCGAAACCCTAGAATCCAAAGCTCTGATACCAAATGTTATGAAACCAGCTCAAGAAAAGATAGAAAAGATAGATCAACGCCTTAGAATTTAGCCTCTTCGAGGGGGCAACCTCCTTTACATTACATAAATGAACAGTTCTTGGATGATTCAAATGACAAAACCTCCTTTCTATATATAGGAGTCTAAGGAGTCACAATATAACCCAGCCGACCTAACAATAATAATATAAAGCCACAAAAATAACAATAGAGGGATTCTATGGGGCACAGTAATAACAATATGGGGACAATAGGGGCACAACAATATTAGTAAGGGGTACAACTACAATAATAATGGGGTAATCACTAGTATTATAGGGACCCAACACTTCACTACCTCTATCCTTCTGTACCAAATACCAAACTAAGTGGTGCCTCTGAGGCATCTCAACACATGTTTAGCTTCCTTCCAATAGATTTTGGTTGGCTTAACCATTTCTAGACTAATTTGGTTAACTGCAAAACACATGTATGATCATGTGTTCACCAAATACGTAAGTGAACCCACAAGATTCCTATAGATGGTAGCCTCTACCACTTCACCTGAAGTGGCATCCTCCTTCCTCCAATTCCCTACTAGAGGAGTCTCCATGGGTTTGCTTCTCTCCATGTAGAACTTCTTCAGTATCTCGTTGGCATACTTTCCCTGAGAGATAAAAATTTCCCCATCTCCTTGCCATACTTCCATACCAAGGAAATAATGCATGAGCCACAGGTCCTTCATCTCAAATTCTCTTGCAAGATCCTCTTTGCAAGATTTTACCAACTTCTCATCACCTATTAGAATTAAATAATTGACATATAATACTATAATAAATAATTTACCTTCAACAACAATATGGTAAAGGTTTTCATCTGCTCCATTTATGGTGAAGCCCAACTTGGTGAAATAACTGTCGATCCTGGTGTACCAAGCACGTGGTACTTGTTTCAATCCATACAATGCTCACTTGAGTCTGCACACATACGACTCTCTGTCGAAGTTCTCAAATACTTCTAGCTACTCTATGTACACCTCTTCCTCAATCACTTTGTTGAGGAAGGTTGTCTTCACATCCATTTGATGTATCTTCCATCCGATTTGTGCTGGAAGTGTTAGAATATAAATGATTGAAGAACACCTTTCTACTGGAGAAAATGTCTCCTTGTAATCAATTCCCTCCACTTGAGAGAACCCCTTGGACACAAATATGGCCTTGTGTTTCTCGACACTCCCATATTCTGCTTGCTTCACCTTGTAGATCCACATAGAACCTACCATTGAATTTTCCTCTGGCCTAGGGAAAACTTCCCAAGCATTATTCTTGATGATGGAGTCATACTCCTCTATCATGGCATCAAACCATACTAGTTGTTGCATTTCTTCCTCAAATGAGAATTGCTTAGTATCCACACTCTCACTCATCAGAGCCATGTAGCTAGTGAAACGATATGGTGATCTCCTCTTCCTACACTGTGATGTGGGTGCTCCCACATTCTCTTTAGCATCATGCATTAATCTGTCAACTTCTCTGGTGTGCATCCTTCCATCTCTGGGTGTCTCTGCATGGGTGGATGCTTCCACTCTCTGCTCCTCTGCTTGTGGCTACTCCACATCATCCCGAGGCTATTCCTTTGGAGCTAAAAGCTCCTCATTTGTATGTAACTGAAGCTCACTCTCAAGGGAACATCTCATGGCCTTCTCTTCATCGAACTTCACATATCTATGAATAACTGCCATTGTGTGACATGGAAGGTACACCTGATAGTTGTGAGGTGTATCTTTGTACCCCACAAATATGCCCAACTCAGTTGTTGGCTCTATATTTTTCCTTGCATCCTTGGTAAGATGATAGTAAAACAATGAACCAAAGATCCTGAAGTGTGACACATTTGGTTTCTTCCCTGAAAAATCTTCTTCTGGTGTACTGATCCCGAGAATCTGACGAGGACTCTTGTTCTGCACATATACCGATGTGTTGCATGATTAAACCCACAAGTGCAATGGTAGGCCCTAATCATGTAACATCTCCCATGAAACTCCCACAATACTTATGTTCTTCCTTTTAGCAACCCTATTCTGCTATGGGTTATGGGTGCTATTAACTCTCGTCGAATGCCTTCTGATGCACAAAAGTTCTTAAAATCATTCAACACATATTCTCCACCATTATCGCTCTTGATAGCCTTCACTTTCCTGCTAGTGTCTTTCTCCATAAGTGCTTTAAATTCAAAAAATTTAGAGAACATTTGATCTTTCTTCCGCATGAAGAAAATCCAACACTTATGTGATAAATCATCTACAAATATCACATAATACATGTGCTTGGTTGTGGAGGTTGTCGAGAACGGTCCACACACATTTGAGTGAACTCTTTCAAGGATCGCTTGTGCTCGACTATCCTTATCATGAAAGGTTGCTTTGGTGTACTTCCCTAATGTACACCTTTGCATGTATCTCACTGCTCTAGTGCACCCTTGGGAAGTCCTGTAGAAATCTGTTGCATGATCTTCAAGGTTCCATGGTACAAATGGCCCAATATTCTATGCCATAATACATCTATGTCTTGGCTCTGCATCTTCTCTGCTTTCATGCTCAAGGAAACACAATCTTCTACATCCAATTTGTAGAGGTTCTTCACTCGAACCCCGATCCGCTTCACTTGTCCCGTGGCTATGTGACAAAGGAAAGTATTTTCTTTGCTAAATACACATCGTAGCCACAATCTTCCAACATAGAAAATGAAACTAAATTCTTCTTCAGACCCATAATGTACATGATGTTAGCACTCCATAATTCTCCAGGCTAAGGAGAGGAACCCAGAGGTAACCACAAACCTCTTTTGGTTGAATGAGTGGTCTTCTTCAACTTGAGGGGGCTCCCTCACTGAGAAAATTTAGAGATAAAAGTTCGAATATGATTTTTGACGGAGACCAGTTCTGAAAATGTTTAAATTTTTGGAATAGGGGTGGTAGATTATTCTAGGAAAAAATAGTGATGTGATAATGACCTCCCTGGTCCGACATGCTGATGTATTTTCCAACCAATATCGTGTACAAAGGCTCAATTAGTATGGCTTTCAGAGTGAACGAAAAATTGTAGTATAGTGAAGATGGGGATATCAAGACATTCCTCAAAAATAACAGAATAACTAACAGTTCATTACTGGAATTTAGATAAATGACTATGAAGAAGAAAACACAAAATTGTCAAAGGCATATATATTCGATTTGAAAACTAAACCATTTGACACAACTGGACATGAGCATATGAAATGAATTCAAGTGTAGCTGTTCCATACACCTTCAAATTAGTTTAAGAAGATAACACAATGAGATAATATATAAACTAAGAAGAAACTTTTTCCGAAACATCCATACCATAAGTATCTCTGCAACTCCACTATAATCTCTTCAACATTCAAGCATATACATCAACATAGATCATGACAACAAACTACAATAGTTTCCCCAACAATAATGAAACCATAAACAACCTTTTCCATCTATTTTTCCAGTTTAAATAGACATACAATAACAAATCCAAAGTGTCTAGATGCATCACATCATTGATCCAATAGAGGATCGAATCAAAGTAAAAAGAGGAAATATTTTTGCTATTTTAAAGTCTTTTTCCTCTAATGATAAAAAACTAAAAAACATAAAGAATTCATATCTTTAAAATAAACACTAAATCAATGTAAATCACTCTTGTTCTCGAAGCATATCTTCATGGATCAAAAGCAACAAAAAGAATGACAGTTGGTTGCTGACTGCACAGTGACTGGGTAACAATTGGGCAACAACTATGTTGGCACTTTTTCTTTCAAAATTGACACGTGGCTGGCAACTGATGGTCTGAGTTGGCTACCACCTCTGCTACATGTTCACCCCTTTAAACTTTGACATCTGGCATCTTCGTCACACCTGTGAACACCTCCCACAAACTGAAATTAAACTGCGCGACACTGGTGACCTTAGAGAAGCACTATGCGACACTGGTAAACTCAAAAAACACTGCGCAACACTGGTAAACTCAGAAAACACTGCGTGACACTGATAACCCTATGCACAACACTACGCAAACACTGGTAGTCTCTGCATAGCAACTTCGCAACGAGATAATGTTTTGGGTATATCTCCCAAAAAATAACACTTATGTAAACACTGAACGAGGTTATTGTACAGGATAGTTTTTGGGGTTCGATAAGCCTCTCTCAGTTTCTCTAAATTCTTTCCCAACTTCCCAGAAAATACTCTACAAAACAATGACTTAAAACAGGAAATTTTCGAATTGCAAAAAATGAGCTTTGAAGATGCATTTGAAACTCTCGATATGTTACACTTGTGTAGAATATGGAATAGGTTATTGTTCATTGGTATGTGATTGAGAAAAAAATATATCATTTTTTTGAAATTTGGCTCCATGTGTTCATAAACAGTTTTCAAAATGATGGCTAAAATAGGGTATTTTGCACTGCATTGTGCAGCGAATCCAAATAGCCCTGCATGCTCTATATGGTTGCACATCTCCTCTGGAAAAATGGATCAAATGGGTAGTATTTAAATGTCTATGTGATGGTTTATAATCATTTAAGTTCTCCTTTCCCTGTTTGCAGGCTTCCAAAATGACTGATCCTAGTTTGCGCAATGACCTTCTTCCACATGGATTATGAATTATGAATTATGAGGATGGATTATGAATTTAGGGGGGGGTATAATGGCATGATGATGAGTTTTGAATTGAGGGATGAAATTATGATAAATTGCACATGGAAGGAGTACATAAAGTTGAATGATAAATCGTGAATGATGGACATGGGAATGGTAACATGGGAATATAATAGACACCACTAACAGACCTATAAAACTTTAACAAATGAAACTTGACTACTATGGTTTTAACTTGTGATAAATGGAAACCCCATGTAATGACCCCTAGACTATGAAAACAGTGATCATAGGCTAAATTGACATACAAACCCCCAAAATTCTGACTCAAAAATCATAATGAAAGCTTTCAAACTGAAACACCCCTTCCTATTAATGATAAAGACCTTGATGAGAAAATGAAAAGCCACTTTCATAATGACTTCCTAGGCAGTGGTTAGTCAAACTCACAACAACGAAAATTTTTGTAAGTTTGACCCATTGTATGACAACAAAACTATGAATTTTCGAAGACCTTCAACTAATAAATTAACCAACTCTAACATTGACTCCATTAGGGATGGTAGCCTCCCTGTGATGTGCCAAGAGCACACCATAGACTAGAAGCTTATCCATTGGGCAACAGAAACAATGTGAAAAACTGAGAAAAAGATTGACAAATCTGGAAAAAATAGTGACCGGACTGACTGAAAAAGATTAAATAACTGAAAGACTCCTATCTGACAAACTAATTTATTTATGGCAGCAGAAAGCTAGGACCTTATGGCCTTCACCTCAAGCTTTAAATCTCAACTCCTACTACCCACACTTGCATTATTCAAAAGTAAAATGGTATAAACAATGGAATCTTGCATATGTTGAAAGTATGTACACTAGGTAATCACCTCCTTCCAATGTAGCCAGTCAAGCAGAAGGCTACTTGACTGAGTGCCACTCATTGTTGCCTTGAACAGGTAGAAGGAAAAAGAGAGTGGTAACTCAAAACTCAATTGATCCTAAAAACCAACATCGATGAAGAGTACAAGCTCCCAAAACTCCTGCAACATACTATCCATGGGGTGACAAAACTCTCCTTTCACAAGCTCCAAGAGACCAACAAAAGAATCTTCAAAAATATAATTGGTTACCTTCACTTGATGATCAATAAAAGGACTCTATTCTGGAGGAAAGAGAACATCCAGTTCATTTCTCTTGTCCTCTTCAATTGAGGCAACCACCTTATCCACAACAATAATGTGCACATCCATAGGATCCGAGACAACCTGCTCTTTTTCGGCAGACTCTTCATGTGCAAAAGGCTCTAAAACATCCCCTTCTTTTTCGTTTCTCTCCTCTTCTTGATCATTAATAGTCTGTTGAATACGTTGATTAGGCTCAAGAGGACAAACCTGTTGCATTTCTTCATCGACCTCTGTCTGCTCAGTTTCATCTTCAGCTGCAAAAATCGTTGCCTGCTGGGAATCTTCATGAATATCTGGGCAACAAACCTCTTCTATTTTTTGTCCTTGATATTGGGATGGAAATTCACAAAGGGCTTCTTTAATTTCATCATCCATACATTCTTCATCCCCATAAATATTTTCCAGATATTGGAAGAAATCTTCAAAACATGCACAACATTTTTCAGCCAGAGGCAGGGGAGGACAAAATTCCTTAAAATGCTCATAAAATACTGTGTGAAAATATGTAAGAGAACACAAACTGGCAGGTGGAAAACCTTCATACCAAGATCTAGCTTTGTCTTCTAAGGTTGCCATGAACATTTTCATTAAACAATCCTCAGGAAACTTAACCCCAAGCTTATGTACATGCAAATGAAACTTGAACAGATGTAAAGCAGCATCGTCTCCTTTTTTATCTTTAAATAATGGAAGATAGGTTAACCAATCAACACGAGGCATAGGATTTGGAAAACCAGGAATACGAGACCTGTCCATAGGTGCATACCTGGAATTTGTTCTTGAACCCATATTGAAAATAGTCAACCAAAATTAATGACCTTTGAATAGTGGAGTCGTTAGGTGAATGGTTCAACCTTCCTGTGTCTGACTGATGTCCACCACCAATAACCAGATCTGAAATTTGGATGATCTTGCCCAGAGAAAATGAAACCTTCGTTCCTCGGCAACGATGCCAATATGTTAGCACTTCGTAATTCCTCGTAACCACAAACCTCTTTTGGTTGAATGAATAGTCTTCTTCAACTTGAGGGGGCACCCTCATTGAGCAGACGCAAAGATAAAACTTCGAGTATGATTTTTGACAGAGATCAGTTATTAAAATGTTTAAATTTTTGGTATAGGGGTGGTAGGGGATTCTATGAAAAAATAGTGATGTGATTATGACCTCCCTAGTCTAACATGTTGATGTATTTTCCAACAAATCTCACGTACAAAGGCTCAATTAGTATGGATTTCAGAATTAACGACAAATTTTAGTATAGTGAAAATGGGGATATCAAGACATTCATCAAAAATAATAGAATAACTAATAGTTCGTTACTGCAATTTAGATAAATGACTATCAAGAAGAAAACACAAAACTGTCAAAGGCATACATATACGATTTACAAACTGAAATATTTGGCACATCTAGACATGAGCATATGAAATGAATTGAAGTGTAACTGTTCCATACACCTTCAAATCAATTTAATAAGATAACACAATGGCATAATATATAAACTAAGAAGAAATTTTTTTTTTTTTTTCTGAAATATCTATACCATAAGTATCTCTGCAACTCCATTGGAATCTCTTCAACATTTAAGCATATATATTAACACATATCACAACAACAAACCGCAATAGTTTCCCCAAGAATAATGAAACCATGAACAACCTTTTCCATTTATTTTTCTAGTTTAAATAGACAAACAATAGCAAATCCAAAGTGTCTAGATGCACCACATCATTGATCCAACAAAGGATTTAATAAAAGTAAAAAGAGGAAATCTTTTTGTTGTTTTAAAGTCTTTTTCCTCTAATGATCAAAAATAAAAAACATAAAGCATTCATATTTAAAAAAGAAAACACTAAATCACTGTAAAATCACTCTTGTTTTCGAAGCATATCTTCATGGATCAAAAGTAGAAAAAAGAATGACAATTGGTTGTTAACCTTGCAGTGACTAGGTAACAGTTGGGCAGTGACTGTGTTGGAACTTTTTCTTTCAAAATTGACACATGGATGGAAACTGATGGTATGATTTGGCTACCACCTCTGCTACATGTTCACCCCTTTAAACTTTGACATCTGACATCTTTGTCGCACCTATGAACACCTCCCACAAACTGAAATTAAACTGCGTGACACTGGTGACCTCAGAGAAGCACTGCGTGACACTGGTAAACTCAGAAAACACTGCGCGACACTGGTAAACTCAGAAAACGCTGCATGACACTGGTAAACTCATAAAACACAACGTGACATTGATAACCCTTTGTGCAACACTACACGAACACTGGTAGCCTTTGTGCAGCACTATGTGTTAAGGTCCAACCCTAACCCCCTTATTTATGTAATAGGATCAAGTCATAGTTATAGAGTCAATAGAACCCATATTAATAATTTTAAGTGGTTAACCCGCATTTAATGAAGGGACCACAATTAGTTTCAAATGGACCATGGTATTAGATAGATGGTATTAATAAAAACCTTGGTATTGCCCCATGGTATTTCATGTATGAATCCTATATAAAGGATAGAGACTCCCCTCGAGGAGCATCGTGTCTTATTTTGTAATTGAGCTCGACTCTATTGGAGGTTGCCCCCTTGAAGAGGCAAGTGAACATTGGTTTTTGAATAATAAAATACTTGATGTTACTTCTCATTGTTCTATGTTCTGGGTATATTTCTTCGCATATTTGGTATTCTGGTATTGTCTTGCAGGTTAAGAGCATAACAAGTGGTATCAGAGCACTTTCTAGGGCCGGTGGGATCTCCAATTTTTAGCAATTTTTTTTTTGGCTAGAGACGTGTTTCGGCGTCTTTAAACCACGAGATCTATCGTTAAGTGCATAAACCTACGGATTTGTGGAGGCATGCACACATGAAATACAAGAGGTGGTCACGCCTGTTGGACTCCCTTGTAACCCTTGTGGGTACCCCTTCGAGTAGTAGCGCATTAGACAGAACAGCGTACGGACTGTCTTCCAAGTACCCTCTGGGTATATAAGAAGCCCCCCTAGCTCCCTTGAAACCTCACCATAGATAAACCGTCGGCCATATTACTGCTACAGTACACCGAGAACAATACTCGGAGAGATTACTCACGCGTACGATAGGGTAGTCGGGTTGTACGGCTAAGGGTACGGTTGATCCTCCTTGGTTAGTGCCCTGAAAAATTGGGTCGAGTACTACTGTCATACCCTTATGTATATTGCGATCTGTAGCACATGACACTCTTGGAAACCATAGTTCCCTTCTCTATTTGTAGATCACGCATAATCTTTGCTAGATCAGATCTCGCAAGTGGGTTTTGTCGCAGCAGCAGCAATCAGTTCCACCATTCAGATCTATCAAATCCATCATATCTGCAACAACAATCAATTCCGCCATATCGACGATTCAGATCTCTCAGGTCCATTAGATCTGCCATCCAGATCTAGTAGTTTGGGCTCTGTAGTTGTCGCAACAATCAGATCCGCCATTCAGATCCGACTAATTGTGTGGGTTCCTATACCTGGGCGCGATTTTCGCAGGACGTTGGGCAGCATTGACATTTCTAGGATTCGGCTACTAGTGACTTAGCCCATAAGAATCAGGTCGACGAGCTGAGAAAGGTGGTACCATTCAATTGTTAGTGCCAAAAATTTCAAGTGGTCCCAAATTCTGAAGAACTTAAATGAAACACTCTCTAAGGGCGAGGTGGAGGAATGCGTAGAGGCATATATTGGCAATGAAAACATTGAGGGCGAGTCTAGCCAGTCTCTTCACCTGTTTGGCACCCACCAACAATCCCATCCACGACCACCCAAGCTAGACATGTATAAATTTGATGGCTCTCACCTAGCCACATGGATAGCACAAATGTAGCAATATTTCACACTGAATTACATCCTGGATGATGCGACTCAACTTGGTGTGGGTATCATGTACTTTGACAATGAAAGATGGCAATGGTGGCAATGGCATCAACGTTGCTATGGAAGGCCCTTGACTTGGCAGACATTCAAAAAAGCTCTTACGGATCGCTTTGACCATGAATCTGATTTTTTGGGTTGTCTCACTAAGCTCCGACAAACAGGAACAGTGAACGAATATATTGCAGCCTTTGAAGCCTTAGCTTTCCGCACTGGAGGTCTACATGATGAGTTCTACATGGAATGTTTTGTCAATGGTCTCAAAGAAGCCATACAAGCCCACGTCTGACTGCACCACCCTAGCTCATGGTTGCATGCTTGCAGGATAGCTCGTGAAGTCGAACGTGTGTTAGCGGCCTAGTCCAATCGCCCAAATTTCATCGCCAAGGGTCGCCCCACACAGGCTCAAAGCACTACCCAAACACTCAAGGTTCAAAAGGTGTCACCAACAGAAATGGTGGAAAGAAGAAAGCAAGGATTGTGTTACTACTGTGATGAGAAATACTCCCCCCGGCATAAATGCAAGGAGCCCAAATTCTTTCAAATTGATGTTACTGATCACAGTCCATCGGAGGAAGCCCCACCACTTGAGGAACCATAGGAGGAAGAAGAGGACAACCAGCAGGACGATGTACCTGAAGAACTAGTTATCTCGTTGCATGCTTTGGCAGGGATTTCTTCTCCCCAAACTCTCAAAATCAGTGGTTTTATTAAACATTGTCCAGTAGTAGTCTTGATTGATAGAGGCAGTACACATAATTTTATCCATCAAAGAGTCGCGGAAGCAGTGCATTGTTTTGTTCGAGCAGTTTCTAACTTCCAGGTCCAAATTGCTGATGGGGGGGCAATGAAATGTGAAGGCCGCTGTGAAATTTTCAAACTTCAAATGGGGGATTATTAGTTAAAGACCCACATGTTTACCATATACATGGGAGGGTGCAACATTGTCTTAGGTACTGAATGGCTTCGCACACTTGGCCCAATCACAATGGATTTCCAAGAGTTATATATGAGCTTTAAGCAGAACAACCACACACATACCCTCTGCGGACTCCAGGCGGGAGCTCCCTCTATCATCAACTCACATCGGATGGAAAAATTGTTAAAAAAGGGCCACCATGGAGTTATAGCCCAATTTAATGCCATCCAGGCCTGTGAACCCAATTCTCTTCATATTCATCCTGAGATGCAACAGATCTTAAACAACCATCTGCCAGTCTTTGACAAGCCTCATGAGCTTCCACCCTCAAGAGGGGAACATGATCATAGCATTACTTTGGTCCCAGGGGCCCAACCACCAAATGTGCGCCCATATAGATATCTGTTTGCCCAAAAGAATGAAATTGAAAAAATAATCAAGGAACTCTTGGAAGCAAGCGTCATTCGTCCCAAAATTAGTCCTTATTCATTGCCGGTGGTCATGGTGCTCAAGAAAGATGGGGAATGGCGTATGTGTCCAGACTTTAAGGCCCTCAATAAGTTGACAGTCAAAGATAAATTTCCCATCCCGGTTGTTGATGATTTGCTGGATGAACTAAATGGGGCTCAATTCTTTACTAAGCTAGACCTTCGCTCGGGCTACCACCAAATTCGTATGAAAGAAGTAGACATTCCAAAGAATGCTTTCCAAACTCATGAAGGCCATTATGAATTCCTGGTCATGCCATTTGGTCTTTGTAATGCCCCATCCACTTTTCAGAGCCTTATGAACCACCTGCTCAAACCATATCTCAGAAAAATTGTCCTTGTTTTCTTTGATGACGTCCTCATCTACAGTCGCACCTAGGCCACACATCTTCAGCATGTAGATGGGCTCTTGCAACTGCTCCGCAAGAATAAATTATTTGTCAAGATGTCCAAGTGCTCTTTTGGCATGGAAGAAGTTGAGTATTTGGGCCACATTATGGGGCATGATGGTGTCAGGGTGGACCCCAAAAAGATACAGGCAATGTAGGATTGGCCTCAACCAAAGACCTTGAAGAGCTTGAGAGGATTTTTGGGTCTCACAGGCTACTATCGCAAATTTGTCCGCAATTATGGTCGCATTGCTAGGCCCCTCACTCAACTCCTCAAGAAAAATTCATTCATCTGGAATGATGAAGCACAACAAGCCTTTATAGCTCTCAAACATGCCATGTGTTCCACTCCAGTCTTAGCACTACCCGACTTCACCAAATCTTTTGTGATTGAATGTGCTTCTGGTACGGGTATTGGGGCAGTCTTAATGCAGGAGGGTCGACCCTTGGCCTTCACGAGCCAACAACTAAGTGGGAAGAATCTGGGGCAATCTACCTATGAGGAGGAGATTATGGCCATCTTACATGCAATAGATACCTAGCGACCATACTTATTGGGGCGACGTTTCCAAATCCGCACAGACCATCGAAACCTTAAATATTTTTTGGAGCAACGCCTATCCTCGCCACAACAAAATAAATGGCTCGCTAAAATGTTGGGATATGATTATGAGATAATTTACAAGAAAGGGCGCGAAAATATTGTAGCAGATGCATTATCCCGCCAATTTGAGGTGGAAAACCCAACTCGCAATTTCCCTTCCCATTCCAGAATGGATTGAAGAGGCTTGCAAGGAATGGTTTTCACATCCCTGGCTCTCCCAACTCATTAATCAATTGCAAGCAGATCCAAATTACACAGCGGGCTACTCGTGGTAGGATGAGATTCTTCGCTACAAGGAAAAAGTCGTAATATCACCAACATCCACCCTCAAAAGCAGCAATTTGGCAAAGTTGCACTCATCTCCCACTGCAGGACATTCAGGCTTTCAGAAGACATATGCTTGCACTCGAAGATCATTTTTTTGGACAGGCATGAAAAAGGACATTCTTACTTTTGTAGCTAAATGCAACGTCTGTCAGCACCACAAAGGAGAAACAGTCAAATCCCCAGGCACATTACAGCCATTTCCCATCCCGACCTCAATCTGGACGAAGGTTTCTATGGATTTCATTACGGGTCTTCCAAAGTCAGGAAACAAGTCAGTCATCATGGTGGTTGTGGACATACTTTCTAAGTATGCTCATTTTTGTGCCCTACCCCACCCTTTTACACCGACTTTGGTCGCTCAATCTTTCATGGATCAGATCTTCAAATTGCATGGCATGCCCACTTCCATTGTGTCTGATTGTGACCCGATCTTCACCAGTAACTTTTGGCAGGAACTCTTCTGGCTACAAGGTACCCAACTACAACTCAGTACTTCCTATCATCCACAAACTGATGGTCAAACTGAAGCAGTCAACAAATGTCTAGAGACCTACCTGAGGTGTTTCACTTTAGAAAAGCAACATCTTTGGGTACAGTGGTTACCTCTAGCCGAATGGTGGTATAACACCAACTATCATGCCACCACCAAAATGACTCCATACGAAGCAGTTTATGGTCAACTCCCTCCTTCCCCTACTTCTTATATCAAGGGATGCTCGAAGGTACAAGTAGTGGATCAACTCCTACAGAACTGCACAACCATGCTGACCCACCTTAGAGAGAATCTTCATCAAGCCCAGAACTGCATGAAGCAACAAGTAGATCAACATCGCTCAAAATGCCAATTTCAAGAAGGGGATCAGGTATTTTTGAGGCTGCTGTAGGAATTTACAGGGTAAGTTCCTCAGACAGAACACCAAAGGACACCGCTCACAAACAGATCACAGATCAATACACCAGTACTTTTGACGTGGTTAAAACCCTCAAAGAGGGAAACAGTCCACGGCCTGAGCCAACGCGGCCACTTCAGGCAATTTATTAATAAAAGAATGAAAATTTACATAAGCTTCTCTCATGGACGGTTAACCTACAAATGACCCTCCATGCTCTTTAAATAGAGATCATGGACCAATCGGGTGTTAAGCCACGGATCAAGTGTCAGTAATACCGAGGAGAGAATGAACCGTCGGATCACTACATATCGTGACCGTTGGATTGTAAGTTACAAAATGTACATAGTAAAGAAACACACTTTACCTAACTCTATACTAGACCAAGTTATACTTAACTATTTCCTATGTGTCGGAATATCCTAACATCCCCCCTTAAGAACAACTTGGGATAGGATTGAAGGATTTAAAAATATGACACAATAGGAGAAGGAAAGAGGCACTAGAGCTTTGATACCATGTAGGAATTTACAGGGTAAGTTCCTAAGACAGAACACCAAAGGACACCGCTCACAAACAGATCACGGATCAATACACCAGTACTTTTGACGTGGTTAAAACCCTCAAAGAGGGAAACAGTCCACGGCCTAAGCCAATGCGGCCACTTCAGGCAATTTATTAATAAAAGAATGAAAATTTACATAAGCTTCTCTCATGGACGGTTAACCTACAAATGACCCTCCATGCTCTTTAAATAGAGATCATGGACCAATCGGATGTTAAGCCACGGATCAAGTGTCAGTAATACCGAGGAGAGAATGAACCGTCGGATCACTACATATCATGACCGTCAGATTGTAAGTTACAAAATGTACATAGTAAAGAAACACACTTTACCTAACTCTATACTAGACCAAGTTATACTTAACTATTTCCTATGTGTCGGAATATCCTAACATCCCCCCTTAAGAACAACTTGGGATAGGATTGAAGGATTTACAAATATGACACAATAGGAGAAGGAAAGAGGCACTAGAGCTTTGATACCATGTAGGAATTTACAGGGTAAGTTCCTCAGACAGAACACCAAAGGACACCGCTCACAAACAGATCACAGATCAATACACTAGTACTTTTGACGTGGTTAAAACCCTCAAAGAGGGAAACAGTCCACGGCCTGAGCCAACGCGGCCACTTCAGGCAATCTATTAATAAAAGAATGAAAATTTACATAAGCTTCTCTCATGGACGGTTAACCTACAAATGACCCTCCATGCTCTTTAAATAGAGATCATGGACCAATCGGGTGTTAAGCCACGGATCAAGTGTCGGTAATACCGAGGAGAGAATGAACCGTCGGATCACTACATATTGTGACCGTCGGATTGTAAGTTACAAAATGTACATAGTAAAGAAACACACTTTACCTAACTCTATACTAGACCAAGTTATACTAACTATTTCCTATGTGTCAGAATATCCTAACAGCTGCAACCGTATAAGCAAACATCACTCAAAAACAAGGGTTGTCCGAAATTACCTCCAAAATTCCATGGACCCTATCAAGTACTTCAGCGCATTGGATAAGTCGCCTACAAGCTAGCTTTGCCACCCACTACAAAAATCCATCCAGTCTTCCATGTCTCATGCTTTAAGAAAGTGATTGGGAACCATTGCAGAATTCAAACCAGTCTACTTGAAGTGGATGAAGAAGGATCAATCTGGCTTCAACCTGAACAGGTTCTTGACACACGAGAATGACACCTGCGTGGCCGCACGATCAAGGAAGTCCTTGTTAAGTGGAAAGACACCTCTCCGGAAGATGCAACTTGGGAACCAGCTACTATCCTTTAGCAGTTTTCGTAGCTTCAGCCTTGAGGACAAGGCTATTCTTATGGGGGAGGGCATGTTAGGGTCCAACCCTAACCCCCTTATTTATGTAATAGGATTGAGTCATAGTTATAAAGTCAATAAAGCCCATATTAATAATTGTAAGTGGTTAACCCGCATTTAATGAAGGGACCACAGTTAGTTACAAATGGGCCATGGTATTAGATAGATGGTATTAATAAGAACCATGGTATTGCCCCATGGTATTGCATGTATGAATCCTATATAAAGGATAGAGACTCCCCTCGAGGAGCATCATGTCTTATTTTGTAATTGAGCTTAGCTCTATTGGAGGTTGCCCCCTCGAAGAGGCAAGTGAACATTGCTTTCTAAATAATAAAATACTTGTTGTTATTTCTCATTGTTCTATGTTCTAGGTATATTTCTTCGCATATTTGGTATTCTGGTATCGTCTTGCAGGTTAAGAGCATAACACTACGTAGCGACTGTGCAATGCCTACACAGTGGGACAATGTTTTGGGTATATATCCAAAATAATAATACCTATGTAAAAACTCAAGGAGGTTATTGTATATGATATTTTTTTGAAGATAAAACTATCTCAATTTCTCTAAATTATTTCCCAACTTCCCAGAAAATAATTTGTAAAAAAATGACTTAAAACAGGAAATTTACGAATTATGAAAAATGAGCTTTGAAGATGAATTCGAAACTCTCGATATGTTACACCTATGCAGAAACTGGAAGAGGTTATTTTTCATTGGTCTGTGATTGAGAAAAAACTCTTTCAGTTTTTTGAAATTTGGCTCCATGCGTTCAAAAACAATGTTTCAAAATGATGGCTAAAACAAGGTATTTTGCGCAGCACTATGCAACGAATCCAAGTAGCCCTCCATGCTCTGTATGGTTTCACACCTCCTCTGGAAAATGGATCAAAGGGGTAGGATTTAAATGTCTATGTGATGGTGTATAATCCTTTAAGTTCTCCTTTCCCTGTTTGTAGGCTTCCAAAATGACTAATCCTAGTTTATGCAACGACCTTCTTCCACATGGATTATGAATTATGAATATGAGGATGGATTATGAATTTGGGGGGGGTATAATGGCATGATGATGAGGTGTGAATTGAGGGATGAAATGATGATAAATGGCGCATGGAAGGAGTACATAAAGGTGAATGATAAATTGTGAATGATGGACATGGGAATGGTAACATGGGGATATAATAGACACCACTAATAGACCTATAAAAATTTAACAAATGAAACTTGACTGCTATGGTTTTAATTTTTGATAAATGGAAACCCCATGTAATGACCCCCTAAACTATGACAACAGTGATCATAGGCTAAATTGACATACAAACCCCCAAAATTCTGACTCAAAAATCATAATGAAAGCTTTCAAACTCAAACACCCCTTCCCATTAATGATAAAGACTTTGATGACCAAATGAAAAACCACTTTCATAATGAATTCCTAGGAAATGGTTAGTCAAACTCATAACAGTGAAAAAGTTTGTGAGTTTGACCCTTTGTATGACAAAAAAACTATGAATTTTCGAAGACCTTCGACTAATAAACTAACCGACTCTAACACATGACATATTTTAATGTGAGAGGAGAACCAGAATCCGTCTAAAAAGTAATGGTACCGATGCCGGTCGCGCTATACATTCCTTCATCTCCCATTTCGATGTGCATCTGGAGGTCTTTTTTCTCCAAGTTACTGAAAATTATTTGTTTCCCGTCATATGGAATGAGGCTTCATTATCCAGATACGAGACACTACCCATAACTGATGTCACCATGCATACAATGAGGGTGAAATCCAAATTGAATTTTGAAGCTAGAGCTTCACCTTCCGCTCCTCCTGAGGGCTTCTTGTCAGCCTTCTTGTGCGGACACTTTGTGGCATAGTGTCCCAACTCATGATAGTGAAAACATTTAATCTTCGACAATTCCTTTTTTTTCTTCTCTAACTAGAATCCCCTTTAGATTGGGATTTCTTCCCTTTCCCTTTCTTTGCCTTTCTAGCCAAGGCATAATTATCCTCAGCATCATGCTTGGATGAGGTTCCATATCTGGTGTTCACCAAGTCAGAACTCAAACAATCTCACTTTGGTAGATGCTCCCTCCCATTTACTTAATCCTCTTAGCTATTCTAGCTCTTGGCATGGCCTAGAAGTGCTAGGTTGACCAGATCATCTTCAACAACTGCAATACCAACGCTCCCAATCTCATCCTAACATTGGGTGAACCTTATCAAGTACTGTGGTATTGTGTCGCCCTTCTCCATATTGATCTTCTGAAGTTTTTCCTTCAGTGTCAGCTTCCTGTGGTCACTGTTGTTCTGAAACAAGTTTATCAAGGCTCACCACATTGCATATGGTGTATCCTTCCTATGGAGATTCGAGACAATATGATCTCGAAATCCTTCTAATATGATCCTCCTCGCCTTTTCCACACATTTCTTCCACTCTACTAGATTTTGAACATCGGTTGTTGGAAGCTTAGGAATATCATTGTCTATGAATTCCTTCAACCCGTTGTCTTCCAAAACTGCCTCCATCATGTCCTTCCAAGTAATATAATTCAAGCTACCCTCAAGGGAATACTTGAGTCTCAATCCATAGAACGACATCTTGCTGGATTTGAAGAATGATCGTGCAAATTTGATTTAACTTGCAAAGACAAACTCATATTATTCTCTTCTAGTGCGATTTCAAATATGATACCATGTAGAAATTCCTTGTAGATTCCATCTGCTTATGTAATTTGATAAAACAAAAGACTTGAATCTACTCTACTCATCAGTGAAGACAATTAATCGATCAAGAAATCACGAAGCATACAAGAGAAAGAATTCAATCAACATATTACATAATGATTTCCTGGGGAAATCCACAGCTAAAAACCCTTGCTATCTATATACTGCATTAGTAAAAAAATATGAGAATATTACAATGATTTGCTCAAGCCCAAGCAACCGCTGCACTATCTCTATCTGTCTCACAACTTCCTAGACAATCCTTGGCAAATACTTAACCATTTTTCTGCTTTCCCAAGTACCTATTTCCTTGTGTTGTTTCCTTGGGAATTAGCCCATATTAATTAGGGAAATTCCTCAATTGAAATTGTGCAATCCATCATAGGCCTTCCTTTGAATTCATGCATCGCATGTACAATTTGGATGATTATACAACTAATAGTACACTTCCATTGAACTCCAATATCAACTGGGTAACTCTTTGATCACACATGCATGAGTTATTTATGACTGAATTATCAATTAACTGGTTGAACACATGAAGCAACATCCCACTATTAAACCTCCTATTAGTTCCTCCATCAGTTGGAACTAGTTTAATTGACTTTAACTTAGTTAAACTGAATTATTTAATTACAAATCAAAATAAAATCGACCAGGGCTCCTATAAAGTAGGAGACACTCTACATGACTCAAGTTAGACCCTCAACTCGAATTAACTGAACTAACTATGTCAAGTTTACTTAGTTAACTCGTACAAGTTGTCTTGTGATGTGGAATTAAAATTTTTATCCTAATTTAATTCAAGGGAAAACTAAATTAGGATTTTCTTGTTGCATTTTCAACAAAGATTGACCCAATTGACCCAGAATTTGGTTCCCCCCTTCAAGTTTTAGAATCTCATTGTCAAATTCATGATACTTCTTCATTGGAGAAATCCTTTCTAGATGATCAAGTTTCCTTTCAAAAGAGTCATCACTTTTGGTGGACTAAAGGAATATGACATCTATAGAAAGTATGAATTTCTTATTCACCTCATCATAAAGATGATAGGCCTTGGTGGTATTAGAGTACCCCAAGAAAATGCATTTATGTCTCCTTGCATCAGTTTTCTTTATTTGCGTTTTGGAATCAAGGCATAGTAGGTGGAACCAAAAATCATGAGATCCCTGATTGGGGGGGGGGGATGTGGCCATACCATATTTCATAATGATTCTTGTTTTGAATAACATGCAATGGATACATGTTCTTCACATAGACTGCACATAAAACAACTTCAACCAAAAACATCAATTTCACATTCTTAAAAAACATCATGGAACAAACCATATTCAACAATGTTCTATTTGTCCTCTCAGATACACCATTTTATTGAGGATTGTATGGAGATGATGTTTGATGTTGATACCATGTTGTTGAAGATATGATTGAATATAATTACTAGTATACTATTTTCCATTATCAATACGAATGACACCAATCTTAGTTTGAGCTTAATTTTCAATCCATACACGAAAGTTTTTAAATGCTTCAAATGATTTAGACTTATCTTTTAACAAAGATACCCAACACATTCTGGTGTAGTCATCAATAAATGGCATGATATATTTATTTCCATTTTTATAAGGTACAAGCATAAGATCACACAAATATGAATGAATCAATCCAGGTTTTCTAGATGCTCTAGAATTGGAGTCATGGAATGGTTTTTTGCTTCATTTTCCAAGAATACATGTAGAATGTTGTTTTAAGTTTCGAGGAATAGCAAGAAGACTAGGAACACCATTCTTCTTCATAAACAGATAATATCATAATGGTTTTCATATTTCTGTGGTGTGGTTTTTGAGATTTTGAATTCGGATATTCCACAGTCTTCATTTTTAAGTTGTCTACGTTTCGAGTCTAGAATAAGACTTAAGATACTATCATAGTTAACATGTCCAAATATAGCATGTCATATAAGACTTGAAGATAATGTACCTTCATTATGTTGAGTGACATGAGATAAATGTTGTGCAAAAGATGCAAATATCCCTTTTAGCTTCAACAATTTGTCTTCTTCCTCTCTAATCATCATAACTTTGTTGTTGGAATTGCTCCTTATCTCAACTTTCCATAAAAAATGTGGATGTAATGAAATTGTTGGTGTACAAGCACAAGGGACAGTGGGTTTCTCCATAATTGAGGAAGATACAAAACATCACGTAAGAAAAAAAATCAGAAAGTTCAAGCAACTTGAGTCTTATTGTTCCAATCCCTGAAGGCTTGAGACTAGACTTGTCAGCAAAGTATACCACATGATCATTTTTTCATCAAATTCTTCAAATGCTTCTCTTTGAAATGTCATGTTGCAGGTGGCACCTATGTCAAGAAACCATGTGTCTCTCCAAGATGCAGATGCAATGTTAGCTACATCCTCATGCTGGAAATAATGAGGGGGAGGTAAATCAGTATTCCTTATCAATTAGCACTTTTAAATCGTTTTAGAGCATTAGTTAATCTTCAATTATTATTAATGTTTATTTAGTAGCAAAAGTAAACAATAAAACACAATAGGCACAAGAATTTTAGGTGGAAAACCCCCTCTAGGTCAAAACCCACCAAACGCTTTTCTAATAAATTCTTTAATCTTCAGCCCCAACTAAAATAAAAGTTACTACTTCCTAGAAGTCTAGAAAAGCATTATTCTCTAGCTCCAACTTGAAGGATACCCTTACACCCTGGTTTCTTCAGTAGTCAACTGAAAGGATGCCCCAACACCCTAGACCAACCTACCACCCTAAATTGTTCACAGGCTCCAACCTGTAGGTGACTTCATGCACCAGCCTATCACCTCCCTTCCACCCTATAACGACCAGAAATGAGACAAGAGTGTGGACTCCCGTACCAGGGACAATGATCCACGATACAATATGATTTACGATGATTTTCTTGTACTTTCCCAAAAACCAAACCACACTATGACCTGTAACCTAACCATGAAATCATCCAACAATGACTCTTATACCTCCCAACAATGCCTATTCAACTCTAGGAAAATTGACTCTTTTACAATAATGAATCTTTCAATCATGACTTTTTTACAATGATGATCCTTTACAATAATGACTCTTGATAAGACCTGACGCTTGACACTGCTTCTTGGAACACTTGCAACTGTTGATGTACTATTGTGCTTGCTTCACATGATGGTATCTTGGCACTGCACGTTCTTATAGTATGTGTCCAAGTTGTCCTAGAGTGTCCTCCTTCCTACACACGCATTAATGAACAAGACCCAAACCAATACACAAACAAAATACTTACATTGTCCGGCAAAACATTTGTGAGAGAGAAATTCAAAATTTAAAATATAAACATTGAATGGGCATACCTTGGTGTAGCAGACTTACCCTTGTTGATGTGTGGTCCTTGCTTGCTGCAGTGATCCTTGAATGTTTTTACAGGTGACAATTGTGGCTGTATCTTTCAACAATGTTTATTGTCATGATTCCTATCATGTAGGTATTATTACATCAAGCTATTGTGTATGAATATTGTTTGTAACCTTGATGAATATAATATTCAATCAAGTATTGAACAAGTATGTATATCTTTAAGACACATCGACCTTTGCAATGTAACAGTTTGGTTCTTTGAGCTTAAACAACTTTGCACTAATTTCTTTTGATGATCAAGGATTCCAAACGGTGGCACTGCCTGTAATAAAGTGATATACCAGCAGCGTTCCTCCTTATGCCATGTTGTCCCTTGGAGCCTTGTCACCTCAACACTGCCATGGAAACAACTCTAGCTCTCGGCCTCCCTCAAATCAACCCAACTAACCTTCAAACACAGTGTTATTTTGTCCTCTTGACCTTGGCCTCCTGCCCAATAATACTGGCCTAAGACAAAACTAACTACGGACCCCAAACAGTCTCTGTAAACTCAGCCCTAGATAACTCTCCACTGGCTCATTTCAACTCCATGTTTTTCCATAAACTAGGCCTCATAAATGACACCCTCCCGCAGGGCCTAGGAAACCCTCACACTGCCTCAGGATTGGAGCAAATTATGTAAAAAGGTAAGCCATATTCACAAAAGAAAAAGAAAACTTACCTAGTTACAAGAAAGAACAGAATGGATCCATAAATACACAGTTTGATGATTGTTGTGTAATTATTTGTGCCCTAGATGAGGGACGAAAAACAACAACAACGCAACCACAAACTAGAACTTGTTTTATTTTATAAAAGGCCCTATTTCATAATGAAATTGTGCCAATCCTCTAAACAAACCCTCACTGATGTGTCATCGTAATGCAGATTAATCTCAATAATTGCCACGCAGAAATGTGTCAAACAACTAACAAAATTCCTAACCAAAAACAAACCCTAACCCTTCATGAAATACCCATGTTAAATG
Organism: Pinus tabuliformis; assembly: GCA_031772625.1. Lineage (NCBI taxonomy): Eukaryota > Viridiplantae > Streptophyta > Pinopsida > Pinales > Pinaceae > Pinus > Pinus tabuliformis. The sequence goes on from CM062820.1 coordinate 529,581,753, forward strand.
CCCTAATTAGGGGATTTTTGAGGTCTAAAATCGGCCTCCTAAGGAAATTATAAAATAATAATGGAAATAATAAAATAAGATTAGATTACATCATCAAATTTTAGAGGGAAAAATGACAAAACTATTTTTTCAACCCATATTTTCAACTTATCTCCGTATGTGTTTACTCAAATTTCGAGCATAAGCACTAGTTGGATGCATAATTTGATTCCTCATCTAAGGAGTACCCATGTTTCATACTTTCGATGGACCTTGTTGCACGAAAAATGAGAAATACATGAAAAACATGACTGCAATCACGTGTTTTCATGTATTTCCCATTTTTCGTGTGGTAGGGTCCATCGAAAGTATGCAACATGGGTACTCCTTGGATGCGGAATTAAATTTTGAATCCAACAAGAGATAAGTTGAAAATACGAGTTGAAAAAGTAGTTTTATTATTTTATTGTTTTTTAATATTTATACCTATTTACTCCAAAAATGGTGAATCATCCCCCATGGTTGACATCATCATCTTGAATCCTATTGGTTCTTATAAAGTTTAGTTTGGTTGTACATTTTTCTTTGGAGGCCCATTTTAGACCTCAAAAATCCCCTAATGTGTCACAACAAAATTTCAGAGCTATTGTATTGAAAAATTCATTGACTTATTGAGTTGTATGAGGAATTCTTTTATAGTGTGTAGAAGGGCTAATTAGTTGTTGAAGAAGAGCTTCTTAGGTAGATTGATAGAGGATATTTAGGATTGTTTGAATTTTCTTGACATTTTAATAAATTATTAATATGTCACCTAAGAAAGAACCACTTATCTTTTAGTTAAGAAGTTTGGTTTTTACATATGTCCTATGGGTGTGAAAAAAAAAATTCTCGTACCAAGGATGACAAGGAACCCTTATACAACTTATGGTCCTACCCGAGTGTGAAGTCATTGATTGGTTTACTAACTTTGGATTTTCAAGATATTCAAATTATACATGGTGAGGTTATGGTGAGAATCCATGTCATATATTGACAACCGTTGGTGAATAAGATGTCATGTCTCTACCCCTGGGGTTTTAGCCCACAAAAACTGGGTCTTCAACTTCAATCTCAATTTTCTCTCAAACCAGGAGGAACCGCGAGGCGTAGCATATATAAATAGAAACATATCTATAAGTAGAATCCATCTAGAAGGTCCTTGAACCAATATGGGATGATTTGTTAAGTAAAAATTCCCATGCAAGATCAGGGTAGACCCTGGTGCTGCTTTGGTTGACATTAATGAAAACCACTGATCAAAAATCTCCCCCTTTGGCATTAATGGAAACATAAGTACTCCCCTTGCAATCATGACACCTCTTTCTACTGCCTTTTATCCCCCTTTGTCATCAATGGAAAAGGGTAACTCCCCCTGACAAACTTCCATCCTGTGGACCTGTACTGACCTCCACTCCCTCGTTCTACTTAGTTAGATAAGAGAAAGATTCTAATGAGTACTTGGGAGAATCCCAAGATTTTGGCGAAGATACTCAAATGCTTCACAAGGTAATGGTTTAGTAAATATGTCAGCAATTTGTTCCTTTGTGCCAACATATTCAAGCTCAATATTCTTTTCGGTGATCTGATCTCTAATGGAATGATATTTGATTGGAATGTGCTTTGTTTTAGAATTCGTCACTAGATTCTTGGAGATACTAATGGCACTAGTGTTATCGTAGAATATGGGAATATGCTCATCAAAATTGACTTGAAGATCTTGCAAATTTTTCTTCATCGAGAAAACTTGAGTACAACAAGTTGTTGTCGTGATATATTCTGCTTCTGCTGTGGATAATGAGATTGAAGACTACTTTTTACTTAACCATGAAATAAGGAAACTACCTAGATAGAATGTTGCTCCACTGGTACTCTTATGATCATCAACACTTCCTACCCAATCTGCATCTGTATAAGCTTGGATAACTAGATTGTTTCATTTGGGATACCATAAACCATATTCTGGCGTGCCCTTAAGATATCGAAGAATTCTTTTGACGACAATAATATGAGATTTTTTTGGTGCTGCTTGGAATCTTGCTACTTGTCCAACTACCTGCATTACATCTCGTTGAAAGGTTGTCACATATAGAAGCCTACCAATCATAGATCTATACAATCTCTGGTCCACATCCTTTGACAAATATTCTAAGCTTACCTTGTAACTTGTTACCATTGGGGTAAGGACAGGCTTGCAATCTTCCATATTGAGTTTCTTGAGCATTTCCTTGATGTACTTGGTTTGATATATAAATATTCCTTTATCCTATTGAGACATATGAAGCTCTAAAAATTATGTCACCTCGCCAAGCAGAGACATTTCAAAATCACTTTTCATCTTTGTGGCAAAGTTTTTACTTAATCTGTCACCATTTCTTCCAAAGATTATATCATCCACATATACCTCGATAATCGTTAGGTTATCTTCATCCACTTTTACATAGAGATTGTTGTCGTCGCTTCCTTTCTTGAATCCTTATTGATGTAGATATCCATCAAGACAAGCATACCAAGCCCTAGCATCTTTCTTGAGACCATATAGTGCCTTCTTTAATCTTCAGACATAGTCTTCCTTGTCAGAGAGAAGAAAACCTTTGCGTTGTTCAACGTAAGCTTCTTCTTCCAATTCACCATTTAGAAAGGTTGACTTAACGTCCATTTGGTAGACCTTGATTTTTATCGAGCCCACAAAAGTGAGAAACATCCTGATAGCTTCCATTCTAACAACGGGAGAAAATGTTTCTTCAAAATTGATTCCTTCAACTTGTGCATATCCTTTGCAAACTGATCTTGCTTTATTCCTAGTAACTTGCCTGTCCTCATTCAATTTGTTTATGAAGTCCCATTTAGTTCCAATAACATTTTTATCCTTTGGTCGTGGAATCAATTCCCAAGTGTCGTTCTTCTCAATTTGATCTAGTTCTTCATTCATAACTACTACCAAGTGTTCATTTTGACTAGCTTCCTCAAAATTGCTAGGCTCAAAAGTCGCTAAAAGAGCAAGGTGGTCTTGTTGTGATGAACAAAGCTGTCGACTTATTTTGGTTCCAATTCCTTCATTTATGTTGTCGATGATCTGATTTGACGAATAATTCTTTTGATACCATTTTTTTTTAACTTTTGGAGAAGTTTCATGTACATCCTGCTGATCATTTCTTATTTCCTCTTGGTTGACTGTTGTTTCCTTATTTGATTGGTGTTGTTCTGGAGCTTCTTCTTCATCCTTCATAGATTATACCTCAAATCCATTATATTTGCTTGAAGATACAATCTCATTGTTATCCTTTGGAACATATTCTTTTTAAAAAGTAACATTTATGCTTTCCACTATTTGTTTTTGCCTCAAACTGTAGCATCTATAAGCCTTCCTTTTGCATGAATAACCAACTAAAATACCTTCGTCAACATGGGAATTGAACTTTCACAATTTTTGATCTTCTCTTTTGATGTAGCATTTGCTTCCAAATATTTTGAAGTATTTGACATTAGTTGGTCTTCCTTTCCATAGTTCGTACGGAGTCATGTTACAATTGTTCTTGAGAAAACCTCTATTTATAATGAATACGGTTGTATCAGTTGCTTGAACCCAAAATTTATCATCTAATTTTGAGTCAATTAGCATTGTTCTGTCCATTTCCTGTACAGTTCTATTTTCCCTTTCGACAACTCCATTTTGTTGTGGTGTCCTTGCTGTTGAGAATTGCCTTTTCATTCCATTTTCATCATAGTACTGTTGAAATGCCTTGGAAATGAATTCTCCGCCATTATTTGATCTCAAACATTTGATATTCAAACCGGTTTCATTTTTGACCAATTCCTTGCAGATTATAAAACAATTGAATGCCTCATACTTTTTCTTTAAGAAGTTTCCGTCTGTCATTTTGGTGTAATCATTTATCATTAGCATAAAGTATAATTCACCATATAAACATTTTGTTCTCATAGGACCACATAGATCAGTATGTATTAATTCCAATAGACGTGATGCAAAGTGTTCTTTTGTCTTGAGCGCAATCTTTGTGTATTTGTCGTGCCGACAAGATTCACATATCGCATTGGTAGTTTTTGAAATTTTCGGAATTTCTCTTACTGCTTCCTTTTGCTGATCCTCACCAAATTGTTGAAATTTATATGTCCCATTCATTTGTGCCATAACCAACTTTCATCTTCTTTTTCTAGAAAACACACTTTAGGTGTCTCACCCAAATTATATATGTCATTTGGAACTCTGCTTGTTGTAGCCACAATTTTACCAAATTTGGATTTCTTGATTTCACATTTCTTAGAGTTGAATAACATTGTGTGTCCTTGATTGCACATCTATCCAACATTGAGCAGATTGTGATTCATATTTTCAACCAACAACACATCCTTCGCTAATGCATCCTTGCTTTCAAGTGTGACCGTACCTACTCCCATGAAATTTGAAGACCCGTCATTTCCAAAAGACACGGTTCCATCCTTCTTTTCCTTCAAGGATATGAACTTATTTCTATCTCCAGTCATATGCATTGAGTAACCACTATCAACATACCAAACATTTATGTTTCTTTGAGCCTTGAGAGTGATAACACACATTTCCGTCTTCTTTTTCCATACATGTTCATTCTGATTTTGTGATAATTCCTTTGAAGAACTTCCAAGTTTGCAATCTTTAGCCAAGTGTCCAAAATTGTTACATTTGTAACATTCAACATCATCTCTCAAATGATCAAATATGTTGATATTCTATTGAGTTATGGAATATCCATTTCTGAAAGATCTCCCAGAACTATATTCATTCCAAACATACGTGCGACATTCTACAACTCTATGTCCAAACCTTCCACATGAATAACAATGACCATAAAAGATAGGTTGATACATGGGAGGAAATATTCTTCGAGGAATTGTCTTCCATGGTTCTTCTTGCGAGTCTTGATCTCTTGATTTAGCTTGGATGTCTACCTGCTTGATAGACTTGGGATATCCATCTTCTTTTGTTGTCATAGAAGGACTTGAATCCTTTTTGGATTTTTCTTTGTAACCAAGGCTAGTCTTGTCACTGCATGATCGTTGATTGCTGATGAGTGCTTCCAATTCCTTTGAGTTGTTGGCGTATTTTTGAAGAATTTTTCCATTTTTTACTTCCTTTCGTAGAGAAACTATTTCAGCGTCCAATGCTTCTCTTTCCTGTTGCTTTCTTTTAATTATTTCCTGAGAGATTCTTCAATTTGTTTGTATTCTTCAACCTTGATTTTAATATTTAGGACTTGTTCCCTTTATGTCTTTAATTCATATTCAAGAGAGTTGACATGCTTCTTCTCGGTCTTGAGTTCTTTGATAATCCTGATCACTTCGTTTTGTAATTCAACCTCACTCATCTCTTCTTCTTCGTCTCCTTCTTCATCATATGCCTCTTTCTTATTGTGTTTGGCCATAAAAAATACTCTTTCTTTGATTTCTTCTTTGTTGTCATTGTCTTCATCAGATGAGGAGCTATCTTCTTTTGAGAAGAAACTCTTCTTAAACCATTTCTTCTTGCCTTGCTTGTTGAACTTCCTAAGACCTTTCTTTCCTTACGTAACAACCTCATTTTTGTGAGGACACTCGGCTGCAAAATGCCCAACCTCACCACAAAATATTAATGGAAGTTTACCTTTGAATTTCCCCATACCTATTCTCAATTTTCATGTGAAGTAGGCGAATTATTTATCTAAAAATTCTCCTTCATCTTCTTCCTTTTCTTCATCCACACAACTGCAAGTTTTCGCTTTCGGAGTCTACTTGTCCTTACTATTCTTCTTGGATGCGACAAATGTTGTTTCTAAGTGAGATGTGCCATCCTCTTCTTTAATCCTCATTTCATATGCTGTAATAATTCCATGCAATTCAACTATGTTGAGATTGTTCAGATCCTATATATCTTCCAAGACAGATACCTTTGTGTTGAATCTTGCTGGCAAGGTTCCGAGGATCTTTCAGACAATAATTTTCATGTCGAAAGGTTCTCCCAAACCTTCCAATGTATTTTTGTTTCATCAACAAGCTGAAAGTATGCAACAATATTTTCATCTTCCTTCATTTTGAGTTGCTCAAATTTTTCCTTGTAAATTTGAAACTTTACTTCTTTCACCTTTGAGTCACCTGCATATATATTCTCAAGCTTGCCCCATACCTCTTTAGCAGTTTTTCAACTCAATACCTTAATATAAACAGATTCGATAATCCCACTGATAATAAGATCTTTAGCCTTTACATCATGTACCATATTTTTCTTACCTTGTTCATCTAGGGTCGGTGTGAAGCCCTTTTCAATGATTTCCCATACTTCGTATCCTTGTGCCATCAAATGAACCTGCATTCTTCCACTTCAAAGTGCATAGTTTTTTCCATTGAACAAAGGAACTCTATTCTTAGTATATTCCATGATCTCCTTCCAGTTGTTAGACTTCTATTGAAGGAACTAAGGTCTAATTCCAATTGTTGGAAACAGTGGGGGGGTGAATCAATATTCCTTAGCAATTAACACTTTTTGTAGAATATTAAACAAAATTAACACACATAAAAAATATCAAAGACATAGAAATGACAGAAAAGGCCTTAGCCTTACTATATTCCTCTCATAATGCAATGTACAAATAATGATAATAGTACAAATAAATACATGAGGAAGTTTGTCTCAAGATAGTACATCTATCTTGGACACTATGGTTGAGAAAATCTCTCAACCAAACACTAATCTAGGAGCCTAACTAGTTGGAGAGAATCTCTCAACCAACTAGGCCTAAACTGACTCCTAACCATGAGGAACAAACTCAATCTAGAAAGGTAGGAATAAATCCTAACTTTCATGATTTAATTAATTTAATATTTTTGGACTTATTATTGTTTTAAACACATGAGAGTGAGGCTAACATTCCCCCCCCTCAATGTTAAGTCCAAAATAAGAACCATGAACCATCTTCAAGTTCTCATGCTGAAACTATTGATCCTCAAAAATACTACCTGAAAAACCGCTAAAGCTGGATGCTAAAAAAAACTCCAATCTGAAGAGAACATGAATCAATTGCAAGTCTGATTCATCTCTGAATTTTGCTTGATGATACCATCACGTGCCAAGCTGCAAAAGGATCCATTTGTCCTTTTCTTGCAATCAACATCCTTTGTCCACTGACAAAATATTGAAAACACTCACTGGCTACTTTGATATTGATTGCCCATTGGCTGCTTTGATGTTGATGAATGCCCACTGGCTGATTTGACAATGCCCACTGGCTGATTTGACAATGCCCACTAGCCGATTTGATGATGATGTTGACTGGCTGATTTTAAGATGCCCACTGGCTTATTTGAAGATGCCCATTGGCTACTTTTGATGATGTTGTCGAGACTTTCAGTATGACAACCACCCGTAATTCCCCCCTTTGTCAACTGAAGGGAGAGACAATCAGCTGCATTTGATTTCTGAATTTTGAACTCCCCCCCCCCTTCAGGTGTGGGAGAGTTTCATTGTTTTACTCCCTATTTTCATGTGCATGAGAGTACCATCTACATTTGACTGATGGCTGCAATAGGTGAGATTGAATTCTGTTGTAAAAATTATACAATCGTTTTACTGTTGACGACCATTCCCAAGGATCAATCCATGCATAATTGATCTTTAATCTAGCAGGTTGGTCTTGTTTTCAGCATTTCTATGATGAATGATTCTGCTTACAACAATGGTGACAAGGATGGAGATCAAAACAATGATCTTCCATGTGACCTTTTCTTTGACAATGTTTGCATGTGGGTTTGTCTTCAAATTTCTCATGGCTTGTTGATGTTATTTGATCAAGAAATCCTGCACTGATGAACTTGACTGGCTTAGAATAATCAGGGATATGCAAGTTGTTTTCATCTTTGTCATATTCTAATCCTTGTCGATTTTTGTTACATTGGAGTTCTTCCCAGAGCTTGATGATTGGTTTGGAAGAAGCAAGTTCAATTTTATCATGGACATTTTCCACACTTGAAGTTGTTTGGATCAATGACTTGGAATCAACAGCTTTATCTTCATTGTGTGGTTGAAAGACTTGGAAGCATCGCTCTTCTATTGTAACTCATCTCTTTGTAGTTGTGACTCTAGTTTAAGGAACTCAATTGTTTCATGTGCTTATTGTAGATTCATTGAAATATCAGCAAGGGTTGCTTTGCTGATTTGTACCATGTCTTCAACAGTTTAGAGGATCAAATTATTAATAATATTTAACAACTGAATGCTTTTCTCGATGTGAACTTGTTGGAACTCACGCTTGCTTGCTTTTAATACTTGTTGTATTTTTAGAACTCGCTTACTTGAATGCTTGATCTTGCTTGCTTGAACTTGTGTTCGCTTGTTGTATAATGAACATGCTTGATGGTTGTTTGAATATCACATTTTCTTTCTTTAGAGTTGAAATCGCTCGCTTGATGCTTGCTTCAACCAGTTTCAGGCTCGCTTGATGTTGTGAACTTTGCACTTGCTTGAACTCACTCTCTTGATTGATCAAAAGAAGGGTGTCGAATACTATCAAAAAATGCACCCAAGAGAAACACTTACAATGATTTGAATGACTTAGTTAAAAAACAATGGATTCACTTGGTTTAATTGATTCCCTATCAATTCAAATCTTGGGTGTCGGTTTCAACCGAGAATGCACCCTTACAATTCAACTCAATTTGACTTTGATTACAAGCTAACTTACAAATTATGATTTGCAAGTTACAGTTTTGTATTGAGCTTATTCTTAAAAAAAATGGTGCAAGTGCATTTTCCAAAAAAATTCTTTTGAATTGATGCAAATGTTGTTGATGTAGATGACAGCTTCATTAACTTGATTGGATGTTGATGTAGAATCGTCTTTGACAACTTGATTATGTGTTGCTGCTTCTTGATTGCTTGTAGTTTTCTTGATTTCAGGTGCTTTGATTAATGTGCTTGTTTCATTCACTTGCTTTAGACTCCTTGTGTGTGTTAGATAAGATAATTGTAGTGTCAAAACTAGACACAAAACATGCACAATCAATCACTACACAATGTGTACCTAAGATCCCCTTATTCAATTTCGGGCGGATCTAGGACACAATCACCACCAAAAATATATGTCTTTATTAAATATTTGAGTACATCAACTTTTCATCTTTACAACATCTTCATTGAAACTTCTCAAGCACAAAGTTTGAGAACTCCTTGGAGGTAACTTGTCTTCAAAAGACTATGTCCACTAGGCTCAATTTCTCTCAAAATCTCTCTCAAAATAAAATAACACTTTGAATTACAACAATACAAACACTTATCACTCCAAATACAAAACACTTATCGCTCCAAAATTACAAAAAGAATTTCACCTTATCACTCCACATTTACAAAATACAACTTATCACTCCAAAAATGTTGTATAAATAAAAAAGCATACCCTTATTACTCCATTAACTTTATCATGATTACAAATCTTTAAAATAATGCTTTCATAACCTTATCTCTCCAAAAAAAACACTTTAACTAATTTATGCCCACTTAAAACTCAAACATATTAAAATCCCCTCTTCACATTACACCACTCATTCTTTCTTATGCATAAGGTTTACGAAAAATACAAGTAAAAAAAAAGGTTATAAACTCACGTTTTTGGAAATGCACTTTTTTCCACACATAGAATCTTTAAAATATTACTCCGCTAAGAGTGCTTTAAAAATTTTAGTTTGGAGATTTGATCTATGTGGAGGAGAAAGCTCGAATCATTTGAGGAGGGCATTCACTTTCCTCGGCCTTCACACACAGGCTTCAACACAGTGTTCACGTGCTCAACAGATCTACCAAACCACCTGCAGCAACTGCATTCCCATTGTTATGCACTGAATCTGGAATCAGTTTGAATAGATCTGGACAATTCTTGCCACTGCCTTCGCCTGAAGAGGTAAGGAGTAGTTCAGAGAATGTTCCAGACAGCTCTGGTGTGTCGAGGTTGGATTCTGGTACAAGTTCGTTGGTTGGTGGAAAAAGCCTCAGCCTTGATGTATTCCTCACATTTTCATTATTAAAATAATGTTTATGATACATATAAATACATGAGGAGAATTTATCTCAAGATAGTATGTCTATCTTGGACACTATGGTTGAGCAAATCTCTCAACCAAACACTAATCTAGGAGCCTAACTAGTTGGAGAGAATCTCTCAACCAACTAGGCCTAAACTAACTCCTAACCACAAGGAACAAACTCAATCTAGAAGGGTAGGAATAAATCCTAACTTTCATGATTTAATTAATTTAATATTTTTGGACTTATTATTGTTTTAAACACATGAGAGTGAGGCTAACACTTTTAAATCTTTTCAAAGCATTAGTTAATATTTAACAATTATTAATGTTTATCCATTAACAACAGTAAACAATAAAACACAATAGGCACAATAATTTTAGGTGGAAAACCCCCTCTGGGTCAAAAACCACCAAACGCTTTTATAATAAATTCTTTAATATTCAGGCCCAACTGAAATGAAAGTTACAACTTCCTAGAATTCTATAAAAGAATTCTTCTCCAGCTCCCATTGGAAAGACGCCCCTACGCACTAGTTTATTCAGTAGCCAACTGAAAGGATGCCTCAAAACCATCGACCGACCTACCACCCTGAAGTATTCATAGGCTCCAACCTGTAGGTGACTTCATGCACCAACCTAGAACCTCCCTGCCACCCTATTAACGACCAGAAATGAGACAGGAGTGTGGACTCCCGTACCAGTGACAATCATCCATGATACAATATGATTTACAATCATTTACTTGTACTTGACCAAAAACCCAATCACACTATGACCTACAACCCAAACATGACATCATCCAACAATGATTCCTGTACCTCCCAACAATTCCTCTTTAACTCTAGACAGATTGACTCTTTTACAATAATGACTCTTTCAATGATGACTTTTTTACAATGATGATCCTTGACAATAATGACTCTTTCAATGATGACTTTTTTACAATGAGGATCCTTGACAATAATGACTCTTGATAAGACCTGACACTTGACACTGCTTCTTGGATCACTTGTAGCTAATGATGTACTGTTGTGCTTCCTTCACATGATGGTATCTTGGCACTGCACATTCTTCTAGTATGTGTCCAAGTTGTCCTAGAGTGTCCTCCTTCCTGCACATGCATTAATGAAGAATAACCAACCCAATACAAAAAAAAAAAAAAAATACTTACACTATCCTGTAAAACATTTGTCAGAGGGAAATTTAAAATTCAAAATATAAACACGGAATGGACATACCTTGTTGTAGCAGACTTACCCTTGTTGATGTGTGGTCCTTGAATGTTTTTACAGGTGAAAATTTTGTTTGTGTCTTTCAACAACGTTTACTGTCATGATTCTTGTCACGTAGGTATTATTACATCAAGTTGTTGTGTATGAATATTGTTTGTAACCTTGATGAATATCAACTTCAATCAAGTATTGAACAAGTATGTATATCTTTAAGACACATTGACCTTTGCAATGTAACAATTTGGGTCTTTGAGCTTAAACAACTTCACACTAATTTATTTTGATGATTAATGATTCCAAATGGTGGCACTACCTGTAATATAGTGATATGCCAACATTGTTCCTCCTTATGCCACAATGTCCCTTGGAGCGTTGTCACCTTAACACTGCCATGGAAACAACTCCAGCTCTTGGCCTCCCTCAAATCAACCCAACCAACCTTCAAACACAATCTTATTTTGTCTTCTTGACCTCGGTCTCCTACCCAATAATATTGGCCTAAGACACAACTAATTATGGAACCCAAACAGTCTATGTAAAGTCAACCCAAGATAACTCTCCGCTGGCTCATTTCAACTCCATGTTTTGCCATAAACTAGGCCTCGGAGGGCCTAAAAAATGACACGCTGCCACAGGGACTAGGAAACACTCGCGCTGCCTCAGGACTGGAACAAATATGTAAAAAGGTAAGCCATATTCACAAAAAAATGCAAATTTACCTAGTTACAAGAAAGAACAAAACGGATCCATAAATACACAGTTTGTTGACTATTGTTTAATTATTTGTGCCCTATATGAGGGTCAAAAAATAACAGCAACGCAACCACAAATTAGAGCTTGTTTTCTGTGATAAAAGGCCCTATATTCACAATGAATTTGTGCCAATCCTCTAAACAAACCCTCGTTGTTGTGTCATCTTCATAATGCAGATTAATCTTAACAAGTACCACACAGAAATGTGTCAAACAACTAACAAAATTCTTAATCAGAAACAAACCCTAACCCTTCCTGAAATACCTGCATTAAATTCCCTAGGGTCACAACAAAATTTTAGAGCTATTGTATTGAAAAATTCGTTGACTTATTGAGTTGTATGAGGAATTCTTTTATAGTGTGTAGAAGGGCTAATTAGACGTTGAAGAAGAGCTTCTTAGGTATATCGTTAGAGGATATTTAGGATTATTTGAATTTTCTTGACAATTTAATAAATTATTAATATATCACCTAAGAAAGAACCACTTCTATTTTAGTTAAGAGGTTTGGTTTTTACATATGTCCCATGGGTGTGAAAAATAAAAAATAATTCTCCTACCAAGGATGACAAGGAACCCTTATACGATTTATGGTCTTACCGAGTGTGAAGTCAATGATTGGTTTACTGCCTTTGGATTTCAAGATATTCAACTTATACATGGTGATATTACAGTGAGAATCCTTGTCATATATTGACAACTATTGGTGAATAAGGTGTCATGTCTCTACCCATGGGTTTTTAGCCCACAAAAACTAGGTCTTCAACTTCAATCTCGATTTTCTCTCAAACCAGGAGGAACCATGATCCAAAATGGATCCAGTTTTCCCTCCATATCAAAGTCTTAAAATATAGATGAAAGTAGGATCATGTAGAAGTGCTCGTCGATATGATTCCAACGGTGTGAATGGCGCGTAAATCCAAGTCCGGATGAAGAAGTTAGAGCTAGTCAAAGTTTTTGGGAAAATTAGGGAAAAAGTCGAAAAGTCAAAGGTCAACAATCAATAGTCAACAGTCAACCAGGTCAGCAGGACATATGTCGTCTCGGGAATACACCACTTGTCCAGGATGATGTCAGCAGGTTGATGTTGTGTCATAGTATGATTGGTTAATATGGGCCATTCCAGGGGTGACACGTGGCAGCCTAGATTTTGCCCAATATCACCTATTTTCCAAAATTTTAGGGATAAGGGAGGATCGAACCCTTGACCTCCTGGAAGGCTAAGTTTTCACTGGAACGGTCGTACTAGATGGGCTACGGTGGATCTTGTTAGGCTTATGGATAAATTTATATTTATGGTAGTGGACTGGAGGCGCCGGGAAAAAAGGGCCGACGGCCGGGGTCAACCCCACGGCTGTCGGACCCCTTAATTTGTTTCAAGTATTATCCCACATTCACTGCAAGACACAACCATATATGGTATATATAACCATATGTTCAACGTATAAACCAACGGAGTGCAGAGATGTATGCCACCAAAGTTTCATGCAAATATATGTTGTTATATATGAATGTAAATCCATATCAAAACGCCATATATCAGGCAGGGGCTTCGACCCGCCGACCTCCAACATTATATACCAACGTCGTCACACCTTCGGGCTAACCAACATACCATCTGTTCGGGCTTGAAACAGAGCCGAACCAAATTTTTATTAACCTGTTGCAGAGCCGAACCCGCCAAAACTAGGGCGTGCGGACTGAGGTGGTTTCCACAGCACAGAGGGCGGTTTTTGTCAGCAAAAAGTGGTTTTGTAGAAGGCAGAGGTGGTTTTTCACATTCCAGGGGGTCTGGAGGTCACAGTGGCCAAATATGGGCAAGTTTATACTCGTTTGACTTGAAATTTTGAGCTGAACGCAATGGTGAGATCCTTTTTCTCATTTGAGTCTTTATTTTTGAGCTCATGTCTGTAAAAGCATTTTGAAGACTAATAAAGCGGTCACACAAGAAGCTAAGGACCCAGAGAGGTAGCTAGGAAGTCTGGTGAATTCCATTATCAATTTGTCATTGTGTTGATATATTTTATTATGTTTCAATTTGCTTATGTGTTTATGTTATTTGCAATCTTTTCGATCCATTGCACCAAGTAACATAAGCGAACTTCACATAAAGTCTATAATACCTTTTTCATTAATGGATCAAGTGGTATCAGAGCAGTGAGGTTTTTAAGGTCTCACAAGATTGTGTGAAGATTTGAATGCTTACTAGGTTAAGGCTCGAACGAGGTGAAGGTGAATTTGTTGAGGTGAATCCAGAGATTGGAAAGGTCTTTTCACAAAGAAGGATGGCGGATGAAACCCCACTTGGGTCAAAATCTCAATTCTTGGATAGTTTCATGACGATACGTGCAATGGTGGAAGAGATGTATCGCGAGTTTAAGAAGAACAAAGATGAAGGAACTTCATCACCTAAAGACCAAGAAGATAAGGGAAAGGGAGAAATGCTTCCTCCACCATCTCCTCCATCATCACCATCATCGTCATCATCATCCTCTTCTTCTCATAAATCTAGTCCTTCTAAGAAGAAAAAGAAGAAATCCTCTTTGATCAAATTAGATGTAAAATTTGATTTGCCAATTTATGATGAAGAACTTAACGCTAAAAAGCTTGATAATTGGATAAGACAAATTGAAGTGTATTGCAGGGTGCAGAAAGTTGTTTCAGAAAGGAAGAAGATCCAACTTGCTAGCCTTTGACTTGGAGGAACCGCACTTGTATGGTGGGAAGGCAAGACACAAGTAGATCTCAAAAAGCATGGTAAAATCATTTCAACTTGGAATGAATTTGTTTATGCTATTAAAAAGCAATTTTATCCTTCGGCTTATATGCAACAAGCAATGATGAGTTGGAAAAGTCACTGTCAATTGAAAGGTGAAAGTGTTCAAAGTTATACTCAAGAATTCCGTAAGAGAGCTTTAACATTAGGCATATCATTGGACTCACCAGAGACATTGTTGAAATACATAGGTGGTCTTCATAGTTATTTGAGGCATACTATACTTATGTTTAATCCAACTAGCTTAGATGATGTATCAGTCCAAGCAACTCATCTAGAATCTAGAGGCAAAAATGTAACCCAAGATGTTGGGAAATCATCCAAACATATTGAAAGAAAGAATAAAGGCAAGAAGAAACTTAAATGGAAGGAGAAGAAAACAAACATTTTGAAGAATGATAAACCTTCATGCACTCATTGTAAGAAGGAAGGCCACGATGAGGCACATTGCTGGTCATTGCATCTGGAATTGGAGCCTAAGAAGTTTTGGAGTAAGGGGTAGAAGAATGTTGCTGCTATTCAAAAGGACTTGGGATCAGATTCAGGTGATGAGACAACGATTACAACTATAGGTATAAAAGGTAAAGATTATAAAGCATCTACAAGTACTTCTTCGCATTCTGTTGATAATGATAATGATGAGAGGAAAAGAAATGAGTTATTTCACATTAGAGTCATTTCCAAGCATACTAAAATTGATACTTTATTTGATAGTGGTTCACAAGTTAATTTGATTTCTGAAGCAATTGTAAAGAAGTTGGGTCTAGAAACAAAACCTCATAAAAATCCATATCCATTAGGTTGGGTGGGTGATAAAACTAAGTTACAAGTTACGAAACAATGTAAACTTCATTTTGCTATTGGGTCAAAGTTTGTATATGAGGTTGAGTTAGACATAGTCCCATTGGACATATGTGGAATTGTATTAGGAAGTCCATACTTGTACGATAGAAATGTTATCTTCTATCGAACTGAAAATAAGTATCAACTCACTAAGGATGGAATTGAATATATTGTAAGGGCTCATCAACTCAAAGATAACTTCTCTCTCATAAATTCAGGACAAATGAAGAGAATATAAATTCAAGTAAACAAATTTTACTTATGATTGTAAAAGCAAAGGATATTGATAAATCCAATGCTTTCCAAGGCTGTAATCCTAAACAGAAAGCAGATATAGTTAAAGTTGTTTCTGATTATGATATTATGTTTCAAGAGCCTAAAGGGCTTCCACCCAAGTGAGAGATAGAACATGAGATTTATTTGTAGCAAGATGCTCCACTACCTAACATTGGAATGTACAAGTTATCAACTCTAGAGAATGCAAAGATAAAGAAGCAGGGACATGAGTTGCTCAATCAAGGGTTTATTCGACCAAGCACATCACCATGCGGATCAACTATTGTGTTAGTGCAAAATAAATACGGTTCGTGGAGAATGTGCATTGATTTTAGAGCATTAAATAAAATCACAATAAAGAATCATTATCCTCTTCCTCGTATTGATGATTTGTTAGATCAGTTAAAAGATGAATTTTACTTCTCTAAATTGGACTTGCGAAGCAGCTACCATCATATCAGAGTTGCAGAACAGGATGTATGGAAGATTGCTTTCAAAACAAAGTAAGGACTCTATGAATGGATGGTTATGCCTTTTGGCTTAACTAACACTCCAGATACATTCATGTGAGTCATGAATGATGTATTCAAACCATTCATTGATGATTTTGTAATAGTCTATTTAGATGATATTCTTGTTTTCAGTAGAACATGGGATGAACATGTAAAGCATGTAAAGCAGGTTTTAGATGTTTTGAAAAGAGAAAATCTCTATGTAAAATTGTCAAAATGTGAATTTGGCAGAACGTCTTTGAATTATTTGAGTTATATTGTAGGGGGTGTAGAATTGAAGATAGATCCCTCTAAGGTAGAAGTCATTGTAAATTGGCCTAAGCCCAATACTGCTATAGAAGTTAGAAGTTTCTTAGGGGAAACACAATATTGGAGAAAGTTTATTGCTAACTTTTCTTTGATTGCATCTCCTTTACATGCCTTGACAAATGTGAAACAAGTGTTCCAGTGGGGAGGCAAACAAAAGAGAGCCTTCGACACATTGAAAGAAAGGATCAGTACAGCACCAGTATTAGCATTGCTAGATCTTCAACATCCATTTGAGATTGAGATAGATGCAAGTGAATATGCCATGGGGGTAGTGTTGATGCAACACAGAAAGCCTATATGCTTTCATTCTGAGACATTCACATCAGCAGTAGTTAACTATCCTACATATGATAAAGAATTGTATGCATTAGTTTAGAGTGTTAAAAAGTGGAAACATTACATAATGGGTAAAGAAACAATCATACACACAGATCATCAACCACTACAATACTTACACTCACAAACTAAATTGCAACAATCAAGACACTATCAGTGGATGGGTTTTCTACAAAAATTTCATCTTGTTATCAGATATAAGAAGGGCATACATAATAAGGTTGCAGACATGTTATCAAGACCAATTATAAATGCATCCACAATACTTAAGCATAATTCAGTAATTCAAGAAAGTTACATTGAACAATATGCTCAAGACACAGATTTTAAGGATGTATATGCAACTTTAAGTCATGGCAAGCAGGTAGAAGAATTGGATTATTTCATAAAGGACAAAATCTTATATCATTTTGGAAAGTTATGCATTCCACAAACTGAAAGAGTTAATATAATTCGAGAAGCACATACTTCTCTCATATCAGGTCATTTTGGTGTAAGTAAAACAGTTGCACAATTAAAAAGATTCTGCTATTGGCCACGAATGAATGAGACAATTTCTAGATATATTAAAGGATGTTCTATGTGTGCTACAAGAAAGCCAAGTAATAGAAAATTAGGCCTGTACACTCCACTTCCAATTCCTTCTCGTCCTTGGGAAAGTGTTTCCATGGATTTTGTTGGGGGATTGCAAAATTCTAGAAAGGGTCATGATTATTTGTATGTAGTTGTGGATAGGTTCAGTAAGATGTGTATTTTGACACCATGTAATAAACAGGTCACAGCTGAACAAACTTCAAAGTTGTTCTTTCAAAATGTATGGGTTCATTTTGGGTTACGCACTTCTATTGTATCTGATTGAGATTCTTGATTTGTCGGGAAATTTTGGTCAAGTATATGGGAGTTAATGGACACAAAGTTAAAGAAGAGCATGACATTTCATCTGCAAACAGATGGTCAGACAGAAGTGGTTAACATGACAGTGATACAGTTGCTTCGAGGATATTGTAGCAAGCATCCCAAACTTTGGGATGAGCATTTGTGTTATGTGTAGCATGCTTACAATGATGCAAAACATTCTTCTACTCAGGGATCTCCTTTTGAGACTTGTTTTGGTTTTATACCAAAGTCTCCCTTGGATTTTGTCTTTGGTAAAGACATAACAGTTGATGGACACAGTGATGTGAACAAAGAAACCAAGCTCATTGAACCAATCCAGGAAAGTCACTAAGCAGTACAAGAACAACTGGAAAGAAGCCAAGCAAAGTATAAGGCGCGACATGAAAAGCATCGAGTTGAGCATAGTTTTCAAGTTGGTGATCAAGTCTAGTTGTACATCAGTAAAGAAAGATAACAAGGGGAAGGTAAGAAGTTGAAACCAATTAGATATGGTCCTTTCAAAATACTTGACAAAATTGGTAAAAATGCTTTCCGCCTAGATCTACCAGCTTATATGCAGATCTATTTCGTCGTAAATGTTGAAAACTTGTGATTGTATGAGCCTTCATTGATTGAAGATCCCGAAGAGAAAGGTTAGCTACCTTCCATTGAAGATCTTTTGCCCGAGTATCTCAATGAGCTACAGGAGGACACAATTCTTGACAGGAGGATAAGGACTTCGCGATGGGGAAATGTTGAGTATCTTTGAGTTGGACTCAAAGGTACAAATCCAAGTAAAGCACAATGGATCGAGATTGGAAAAGTGAAGGAACTTTATCCTCACTTACTCGACAACTAAAACCAACTTTTGGTGGTCCAAAAGCTTCTAGTGGGGAGGAGTGATCCAAAATGGATCCAGTTTTGCCTCCAGATCAAAGTCTTCAAATGCAGATGAAAGTAGGATCAAGTCGAAGTGCTCATCAATACGATTCCAACAGTGTGAACGACGCGTAAATCTGAGTCTGGATGAAGAAGTTAGAGCCAGTCAAATTTTTGGGGAAAATTAGTGAAAAACTCAAAAAGTCAAAGTCAACAGTCAATGGTCAACGGTCAACCAGGTCAATAAGATGATGTCAACAGTACATGTGTCATCCCAGGAATACACCACTTGTCCACGATGATGTCAGCAGGTTGATGATGTGTCGCAGTATGATTGCTTAATATGGACCAATCCAGGGCTGACACGTGGCAGCCTAGATTTTGCACAATATCACCTATTTTCCAAAATTTTGGGGATTAGGGAGGATCGAACCCCTGACCTCTCGGAAGGCTGAATTTTTTCCAGAAGGCCCACACTGGATGGGCTACAATGGATCTTGTTAGGCTTATGGATGACTTTGTATTTATGGTAGTTTATTGGAGGCGCCGGGAAAAAAGGGCCAACGACCGTCGGACCCCTTAACTTGTTTCAAGTATTATCCCACATTCACTGTAAGACACAACCATATATGGTATATATAACCATATGCTTAACATATAAACCGATGGAGCGCAAAGATGTATACCACCAAATTTTCGTGCGAATATATGTTGCTATATATGAATGTCAATCCATATCAAAACGCTGAAGTGTCGGGTGGGGGTTTCGACCCGCCAACCTCCAACGTTATATACCAACGCCTTCACACATTTGGGCTAACCAACATAACATTTATTAGGGCTTGAAACAGAGCCAAACCAAATTTTTATCAACCTGTTACAGAGCCGAACTCGCAAAAATCAGGGCGCGCAGACCGAGGTGGTTTCCACAGCACATAGGGTGGTTTTTGTCAGCAAAAAGTGGTTTTGCAGAAGGCAGAGGTGGTTTTACACATTCCAGGGGGTCTGGAGGTCACAGTAGCCTAATATGGGAAAGTTTATACTCGTTTGACTTGAAATTTCGAGCTGAATGCAATGGTGAGATCCTTTCTCTCATTTGAGTCTCTGTTTTTGAGCTCATGTCTGTAAAAGCATTTTGAAAACTAATAAAGCGGTCACACTGGAAGCTAAGGACCTGGAGAGGTAGCCAAGAAGTCTGGTGAACTCCATTATCAAATTGTCATTGTGTTGATATATTTGATTATGTTTCAATTTCCTTATGCGTTTATGTTATTTGCAATATTTTCGATCCATTGCACCAAGTACCATAAGCGAACCTCACATAAAGTCTATAATACCTTTTTCATTAACGGATCAAACCACGAGGCGTACCATATATCAATGGAAACATATCGACAAGTAGAATCCATATAAAAGGTCCTTGAACCAAGATTGGATGAGTTATCATGTAAAAATTCCCATGCAAGATCAGGGTAGCCCCTAATGTTATTTGCATTGACATTAATGACAACCACTGATCAACACCTCATGCAATCCAATATTACAGTGAGAAACAACATAATGAGTATATTTTGGTGAATTACCTATTTCTTGTTCTGGAGCTTTGTATTTTCCCTCTTTCTCTTTGATCTTCTCCCATGGAATTATGCATGTTTTGGCTTCATGTCCTTTTCTTCCATAACATACACAATGCATATTAGGTCTCTATCTGATTCCACTTACCTGTTGGGTGTGGAGCCTGATTATCTTTTGTATTCAAAGGTATCGCCACATTGGACCCCAGTTTGTAATGGGGCAGAAATGCCGCCCGTAAAATATTCGCTGCAAGGGGGATCCAGGGGGGCAGATGCGACCTTTGGGAGCCCCCCCCTTGGCGGGGGGATAGGGGGCAGCACCCACAAAGCTAAGAATAGATGTAAATTTGCCTTGTAAAATGTTGTAATTTCATAGTCAATCTGGGTCGTTCATTAAGCGGAGATCTGACGGTAGAAGTTATGTTTAATTTAGGGTTTTTTGCCCTAGAAGGCAACCCCTCGCTATATATGAGGGAATTGTATTGCGTCTATATATATCTGAATTCTAAGTGAGGAAGAGAGAGGAGATTGAGAGCGAAGAGGGAATTACAACGGATCTGTTGTAGGTTGTATCTCTTCAATTTTTTGGATAATACAAAAGGAAGGACTGGTTGTTTCTCCGTGGATGTAGCCCAAACTAGGTGAACCACGTATATTTGTGTCTCTCTTGTTTTATGCGTTTTCTATGTTTATATTTCTGCAATATTTTATGTGTTCCATTGCTCTGTAATATATAATTCTCTAACAACTGGTATCAGAGCCGAAGGTCTTTTTGGATGATAAACTCGCAAGAGAGAAGGGTTTGTGGTTCGAGTGGAAGCAATGGCGGAAGATGGTAGGTTTAGGGTCGAAAAATTCAACGACCAAAACTACCAGCTATGGAAGATGTAGGTGGAAGATTATATGTATCAGAGAGATTTGTACCAACCATTGAGTGGAAAGGAAAAGAAGCCGATGAGTATGACAGACACAGAATGGGATATTCTCGACAGAAAAGCACTTGGAACAATACGGCTGTGCCTAGCAGCGTCGGTAGCGTTTAATATTTCAAAGGAAATGACAATAGAGGGTTTAATGTTGACATTGGCCAAACTATATGAAAAACCCTCGGCCTCAAATAAGGTATTTCTTATGAAGCGTTTATTTAATATGAAGATGTCAGAAGGTGGATCTGTTGTTGATCATTTAAATGAGTTTAATATAGTTACCAGTCAGTTAAGTTCTGTAGGGGTAACTTTTGATGATGAAGTTAGGGCTCTGTTATTTCTGTGCTCATTGCCAGAAAGTTGGAATGGTTTAGTTATGGCCATTAGTAACTCTGTCTCTGGATCTAGTACTTTAAAGTTTGATGATGTTGTCGGTGCAATCCTTAGCGAGGAAATGCGACGGAAAAGCTCTGGTGAGACATCAGGTAATGCTTTGACTGCAGAGACTAGGGGAAGAAAAATGGAAAGAGGAAAGAGCCCTGGATATTGCAGTAAGTCAAGAAAAGGCAGATCCAAGTCCAGATCGGGGATAGTGTGCTAGAAATGCGGGAAGAAAGGACACCTGAAGAAAGACTGCAAGTCTCGAAAGGGAAAAGAAGGAGACGCACAACAAGAAAATAATCATGAAGCGAATGTAACAGGTGATGTGTTGCAAGATGCTTTGATTCTTTCATTAGAAAATATTATTGATGCCTGGGTGGTAGATTTAGGGGCCTCATTCCATGCCACACCTGATAGGAAACATTTTTATAATTATGTTCAATGATATTTTGGACAGGTTCGATTGGGTGATGATAAACCCTATAAAATCATTGGAATGGGTATAGTTTTCATAAAACAACAAAGTGGAAATCAATGGCTATTGAAGGAGGTAAGGCATGTTCCAGATCTGAAGAAAAATCTGATTTCAATAGGGTAGTTGGGAGGTGAAGGTTGTGTAACTACTTTTACAGATAAAACCTGAAAGGTCACTAAAGGATCCTTGGTAGTAGCGAAAGGAGGAAAGGTCGGTACATTGCATTTATGCAATGGTATTTCTAATTTTGTTAATGCTTTAACCTCTATATGAGAAGATACAACATTGTGGCATCATAGGCTCGGGCACATGAGTGAGAAGGGGATGCAGATTCTTCACTCAAGAAATTTGTTGCCAAGTTTGAAGCATGTTGATTTAAAATTCTATGAGAATTGTGTTTATGGAAAACAGAAGAGAGTCGGATTCCTTAGAGTTGGGAAAGAAAAGAAGAGCGAAAAACTAGAGCTTGTGCATACAGATGTATGGGGACATGCTCAGGTATCATCTCTTGGTAGCTCTCGTTATTATGTTACTTTTATTGATGATGCAACCAGAAAAACCTGGATTTATTATATTCAAAATAAATATGATGTATTTGATACTTTCAAGAAATGGAAACTTTTGGTTGAAAATGAGACAGGAAAAAGGTTGAAGTGTCTCAGATCAGATAATGGAGGTGAATATTGCAGCAAAGAGTTTGTTGGGTATTGTTCAAAGAATGGAATTCACAGAGAGAAGACAGTTCCAGGAACACCACAAAACAATCATGAACAAGACAATCATGGAGCGTGCAAGGTGCATGAGATTGCATGCAATATTGCCTTTACAATTTTGGGCAGATGCTGTTGATACTATTGTTTATCTAATAAACAGAGGGCCTTCAAGTTCCTTGGATGGTGGTATTCCAGAGGAGGCATGGACAGGTAAAAAGGTAAACTACTCTTTTTTAAAGACTTTTGGTTGTGAAGCCTTTGTCCACATTAATAAATAAAATAGAACAAAGCTTGAGGCAAAATCAAAGAAATGCACCTTATTGGATATGGTGTTAATGATTTTGGTTATCACTTTTATGATTATGAAAAACACAAAATCATTAGGAGCAGAGATGTCATATTCAATGAAAAGGTTTTGTATAAGGATCAGCTACAGGAAAAGAAACAGGAAAAAGAAAATAGAGAATACACAGTGCTTGATGAGATCATAGAAAAAGTGATGGTGCCTGAAAATCATAATGATCAACAGTCAGAATAACAACCACAACAACAACAAGCACCTCAAACACCTGAAAGTGGTGTTAGAAGATCTACCAGGATAAGTAGAACCCCTGAGTGATACTCTCCTTGATTATATTTTGTATTGTTGACTAATTTTGGTGAACCAGAATGTTACGAAGAAGCAGTGCAGGTAGAAACCAGGAAGAAGTGGGAGCAAGCCATGAAAGAAGAGATGGACTCCTTAGCACATAACCAAACTTGGGACTTAGTCAGGTTGCCTACAGGTAAAACAACATTACAGAATAAATGGGTTTACAAGTTGAAGGAAGAAGATGGAGGTAGAAAAAGGCATAAAGCTAGATGTGTGGTGAAAGGGTTTGCACATAAAAAGGGTATAGAATTTGATGAAATATTTTCTCCTGTTGTTAAAATGACTTCAATCAGAACTATTTTAAGTCTAGTAGTAGCTGAAGATTTGCATCTTGAGCAGTTAGATGTAAAGATACCCTTTCTCCATGGGGATTTGGAGTAAGAGATATATATGCAGCAACCACAAGGATATGAGGCAAAAGGGAAGGAGAAAATAGTGTGCAGGTTGAAGAAGAGCTTGTATGGCTTAAAATAGGCTCCAAGGCAGTGGTATCTAAGATTTGACAAGTTTATGTCTGAACAAGGTTATACTAGATGTCACTCTGATCATTGCATTTATCTCAAAAGTCAAAATGATGGCAGCTATATTATATTGTTATTGTACGTAGATGACATGCTTGTTGCAGGTTCTAACATGTAGGAAATAAATGTGCTCAAAATAAAATTGGAAAAATCATTTGCAATGAAGGATTTGGATGCTACAAAACAAATCCTTGGTATGAGAACAACTAGAGACAAGAAGAATTGCAAATTAACATTGTCTCAAAGTGAGTACATAGAAAAGGTGTTGAAAAGGTTTAATATGCAGAATGCAAAACCAGTTAGTATGTCTTTGGCTAGCCATTTCAAATTAAGTAAGGAGGAGTGTCACAAGACTCAGGAAGAAATGGCTCATATGTCTAAAGCTCCATATGCATCAACAGTTGGAAGCTTAATGTATGCAATGGTCTGCACAAGGCCTGATATTGCACATGCAGTGGGAGTTGTAAGAAGGTACACGAACAATCTAGGAAAAGAACATTGGATGGCAGTGAAGTGGATTCTCAGGTACTTGAGAGGTACCACAAATCAAGAATTATGCTTTGGTGGTTCAAACATTGCTCTACAAGGATATGTTGATGCAGATATGGCGGGTGATAGAGATAACAGGAAGAGAACAATAGGGTATGTGTTTATTGTAGGTGGAACAACTGTCAGTTGGGTCTCAAAACTGCAAAGTGTTGTTGCACTCTCAACAACAGAAGCAGAGTATGTTGCTGCTATAGAGGCTAGTAAATAAATGATTTGGTTACAAAGGTTTCTAGATGAATTGGGTAAGCAGCAGGAGTTGGGCAAGTTATACAGTGACAGCGAGAGTGCCATACATCTTGCAAAGAACTCCTCATTTCATTCCAAGACTAAACATATACAACTCAAGTACCATTTCATACGGTCAACGTTGGAAGATGGACAGTTGAAGCGGGAAAAGATATACACTAGCCAAAATCATACAGATATGTTAACAAAAGTTGTAACTAGGGAGAAACAAAGAATCTGCTCAGTTTCAATTAGTCTTCAAGTATGATGAAGAAGATGAGAAACAACCAGGTCCAAAGTGGAGTCATTGTCCAGTAAATGAAGCAGTGGTGGAGTTGTTTTAATCAGTCTCCAAGTGGGAGATTGATGGGTGTGGAGCCTGATTATCTTCTGTATTCAAAGGTATCGCCGCATTGGACCCCAGTTCATAATGGGGTGGCAACGCTGCCCGTAAAATATTCATTGCAAAGGAGGTCCAGGGGGGTGGCTGCGACCTTTGGGAGCCCCCCCTGGCGGGGGGATCGGGGGCAGCGCCCCCAAAGCTAGGACTCTATGTAAAATTACCTTGTAAAATGTTGTAATTTCATAGTCAATCTAGGTCGTTCATTAAGCGGAGATCTGACGGTAGAAGTTATGTTTAATTTAGGGATTTTTTCCCTAGAAGGCAACCCCTCGATATATATGAGGGAATTGTATTGTGTCTATATATATCTGAATTCTGAGTGAGGAAGAGAGA
The DNA here is from genome assembly GCA_031772625.1 of Pinus tabuliformis. Lineage (NCBI taxonomy): Eukaryota > Viridiplantae > Streptophyta > Pinopsida > Pinales > Pinaceae > Pinus > Pinus tabuliformis. The sequence goes on from CM062820.1 coordinate 529,607,355, forward strand.
GGAGATTGAGAGCGAAGAGGGAATTACAACAGATCTGCTGTAGGTTTTATCTCTTCAGTTTGTTGGATAATACAAAAGGAAGGACTAGTTGTTTCTCTGTGGAAGTAGCCCAAACTAGGTGAACCACGTATATTTGTGTCTCTCTTGTTTTATGCGTTTTCTGTGTTTATATTTCTGTAATATTTTATGTGTTCCATTGCTTTGTAATATATAGTTCTCTAGCACTACCCCCCTTCATCTGAAGTTATTTCTCCCAGTACTCTTTTTTTGTTGTATCCTCTAGTAGTATTTGTCTTCCTTTCTCAGCAACACATATAGTTTATTCAATGGACTATGATGCTTGTTTCTTCTTTCCAAAGGATTTTTTCTCTTTTTGCAACCATTACAACCAAGGTGTCAAATGTTATGCTTTTCATCTAGCCAATTGCTTGTAGAGATTCAAGGTAGTGACAATGGGTAGGATAGAGGGCCTTTATGAAGGTCACGAGAGGAAGATCGATATTTACTTTCGTGATACCAATGTCATGCATTATAACTTTAATTTATGAGGCTAATGCCCCATCTTTTAATTCTAAATTATAAAGCTTCAATCACAACTATATGAGTTCTAATTTTGAATGAGAATAATATAGAGCTTATAACTTCTTAAGAGAACCATATGAATCAGTAACTGAGACAATGTGTTTGCTTACCTCCTCACTTACTGTAGCATTATTGAGGGAAAATGATTCTTGTCCTTGCTCTTCTAAATCCCAAGTTCTCTGGAAGACGTGGGCTTGACTAGTGCTTCTTCCTTTTGCTTCACTTTCGATTCATCATCATCATCATCTTGTTCTACAATTTCTCCTTCACAAACACCATCCCATAGGTCATTAAATATGAGTGTGCTCTTTATCTTTCTAAGAAACTCTGTATAGTCTTCCTTATCAGTCAAGACTAGACCAACTATAGAGTTTAATGAATGCATTTTTTACAAATAACGATAGAAATCAAGATTGATAACATTTTTGTAGAGCTCCGAAGATGAACCCTATTCGCATTGCCGCAGCATCCTTTCCTTCGCCCGCCGTCTGGCCTCTGCTCAGCCCTGCCGATGATGGATGTGCGCAATACAGACAGGGAATGCAGGCCTATCCTTTCATTTCTGATCCGCATGTTTTCCAATATCTTCTGAGAGCTCCCCTCCCTCTAATTTGTTCTGCTCTGGACATAGGGGCAGCCAGATCTCGGCCCTCTGCTGCTGCATCTAGTAACTGCCACCCCCAGCGGATTGCAGATACATTGGCTAAGGATGAATATACAGAATATACTCTCATTTCTCCTCAGGCAGCGGCTCTTGGGAAGAAATACTATGCTCTGGAAGGCTGCTCATCCCTATTAGTACCTTCCCTGTCCTCCCAGAATAGTCGATACTCTGTATTTGATCTTCAGAATTCTTTAAGCTTCCTGGATCTGCCTGGATGGTGCATCTGGAAGCTCTTTTGGGCAGAACGCAATGACAGACTCAATGATATTAGGACTCTCTCCTCATCTCCTCACAAACCCCTGCGGCAAGTTCAAGAAATGAAGGCCCTTCAGAGCTCCGGCCTCCTCTCATCTCAGATCTGCGAAGGAAAGCAGAACTCTGATCTCTCTACCTCGTTCCAAATCCAGATCAGGCTCATCTCTAGCAAAACTCTGCTACAATGGGTGAGCTCGTCAGATCAAGTGCAGGACCTCAAGCACGCTCTGGAACTCAAGTTGGGGATTCCGTCTGCAGCTCAACGACTTCTCCATGAAGGTAAACAACTTGAGGATCTCTACCCCCTGTCTTTTTACAGTCTTAAGAGAAATGCCTCCATTACTTTTACCCTTCATTGGAGAGGGGGAGTTGTTGGACAATCATCCTCAGCTGAGGCGTTTTCATACAGAGACGTTGTCCATGCTCAGATGCCTAAGAAAACAACTCCACCAGTTCATGCTCCCAAGCCTTTTTTGGTGGATAAACTGGAGGAAACCCCCTCCATTGAAATATTATATCCAACGCTGGATGAGCAAACCCAAAAGTTTACAGAGCATGCCATTATTTGCAGGCTCAATGGGCTATGGTCTCGTACAACAGACCTCTACCAATGGATTCACTCTAACTGGACCAACAACTGCAAGGTTCTGTTATGCTCAAAGGGCTTCTTCATTGTAGTGTTTGCTCTCGGTGAGGACTATCAAAAAGCTTTAACTGCAGGCCCATGGTTTTGGGGCTCAGCAGGTTTATTCCTTACCCCTTGGTTTCCAGATTTCAATCCCTCTACAACAGTCATCACCAAGCTCCCCATCTGGGTCAGACTTCCAAATCTCTCGGCGCATCTATGGCACTTTTCTGTATTCCAAGGGATCGGAAATTCTCTAGGTCGCTTTCTAGACACAGACATCTCTAGAGGGGAAAAGGGCTTATACACCTTCGCCAAAATCTGTGTAGAAATAGACATGAGCAAAGGTCTCCCTGACCAGATCAATCTCAAAATTGGAGACTTCCATTGGACTCAGACCTTGGATTACGAGAACACAGCCTTTCGCTGCCGAAACTGCCATCGCAGAGGGCACCTTCAGAGCTCTTGCCCCATGATGCCTGCCCAAAAGAAGAAAGCCAATCCTAAGCAGAAATCCAAAAGCTGGAAGCCTCATGATCCTCCCCCCATGGACGATTTTGATTTCAGCTCGGATGAAGAGGAAGAGGTTGAGGAAGGATTGGAAGCAGAGCTGGCACAGGATCCGCCCTCGACTGGTCCTGTGGATTCGTCTATCCCACCAATCTCACAGAAAGGAATCATGAATCCTCCACCTCGGATTCAGACCAGGAGACCTCTCCATCAGCACAACTCAGTTTGCAAATCATGCCAACTCAGCAGAGTCCTCTTGATTGGGTCAAAGTTGGTAAAAAGAAAGGGAAAAAATGTCGAATAGTTGATTCTACACATGTTGGGTAGAATCCTTTGTTCTGCTCTTGCTCCTCTGTTCTTCTTGTTTCTTCTTGCTCAGCACTACTCTCTTCTCATTTTCTTTTAGGGGCCGAGGTGGATAGCCTATCCTTTCCGGCTGCCTGTGTTCTTGCTTCTCTTGGTTGTAACTTCTTATTGTACCATACGTCCTCTTAATAGAATTAGTTTTTACTGAGAAAAAAAAATACAAATAACTATTTTCATTACCTATTAACAACTAAATATAATGTGAAACAATACAAATAATATTTATCAGCTTTCCGCTGTCGTGCGGTTTGCGTGACCTAGCCTGGGCTCACGCTACCCACAGTCGCCTCCCAACAGCCTCCTGTTGTGCCATTTGAGCAAATGGACTCTTCAGAAGATGGAGAGCCACCACTAGATCATCAAAAGGAACCTGAAGACTCTGCAAACGCGTTTGCATCCCTCATCTCTGCAATGGGACCTCCAAAAAACAGGCCATCGGTAACTAAGTTTGTCAAGAGACTGGATGATATTCCTGAAATCTCCCTTCCTCCGACTCTCCCTCGACGAGCAGCGTTGTCCCTTGCAGAACGTGGCTTGGTTGGACAGTTCACAGGTTTATGGCCATCACCCAAGTCTATTCAGAAATGGGTAGAAAGAAATTGGACTTCGTCAATCAATGGGAAAATATCCATAAGGTTTTGTGGAAGAGGGTACTACACCTTCCATTTTGAAACAAAAGAAGACCGTGATTTAATCTTCAGGAATGGCCCATACTTCATGGACATGAGAGGACTATATCTAAACCGATGGACCCCTGATTTTGACCCTGAAATGGATGTTCCCAGTGTTGTGCCAGTATGGGTCAGATTACCTCACCTTCCTCTTCATTGCTGGGGAGACGAATCAGTAAAAGCCATTGGGAATGCAGTGGGGAAATACATAGATAGATGTGAACCAAAGGAGAACATGCATGCATGTGCCAGGATCTGCATAGAAGTGGACTTAGGGAAAGGCCTCCCGGAAGCAATAAAGATCAAATTCGATCAATGGACGCATATACAACAGCTGGACTACGAACAAATCCCCTTCAAGTGCAAGGTATGTCATGAATACGGTCATTTTGCAAATAGATGTTCAAAAAAGAAAGAAAATGAAAATGCAAAAGAACCAAAAAACAAATGGGAACAAGTAAAATAGAAAAAATCATCCACCAAACAACCCCTCCCTTCCTCATCGCAGCCTCAAACTTCCATTGATCCCTCCTCGCCCTCACCCAACGCAAAAATCCCATCATCTCTCATAAATCCTAATCCCTTTTGTCCCTTGGAAGAGCCCTCAGCTCCCCCCTCACCTCGATCCCCTCCACATCCACCCAGCTCCCCTATCATGTCTTCAATCCCTTTAAACCTCCGCTCTCCCCCACCCCCATCAGTGGATCGAATATTAACCAGAAATCAGTCCAAGGAGTCCCTCCAAACCTTTGAACATAAAAAATAAAAATTAAAAAAAAAAAAAAAAAAAAAAAAGCGGGAAGGAAATCTAACAAGGAGTTGAGAGATGAAGCAGCAGCTAAGGAGATGGCTCTAGGCATGCAGCAACCAATGGATTCCTTCTTTGGGAAAAGTTCTGGAAATAATGACAAAACCCAAAATCAGCATAGAGGGAAAGGTCCCTCAACCCACCAAACAAATAAGTAATGATCGTGGTCTCCTAGAATTGTCGTGGACTAGGAACACCCTTCAAAGTGAATACAGCAAGAGATATTTTAACAAAAGAAACCCCAGATATATTCATGATTCAGGAGACCAAAACAAGCAACCAATAATTTAAAAAAATGATAAAAAAAAAAAAAAAAACTATGAAGGAACAATAGTACAGGCTATAGGGGTCTCGGGAGGAATTTGTACACTATGGAAGAAAGGAAAATGGGAAATGATGCAACAAAAAAGGAGCAACATTGAATCAGAACAGACCTTAAGGAAATAAACTGTAACACCCCTCCCTTGTGTACTACATTATTGTAAACCTAAGCTAAGTTAAAGCTAGGTATGATATCCTCCCTTGTGTGTTAAAGGTTGTAGACCTAAGCTAAGGAAAGCTAGGTTTGATACCCTCCTTTGTGGGTTAAACTATTCTACACCTAAGCTGAGGAAAGCTAGGTGATATGTAATGTGAAAAGCAAATGTATTATTAAATAAATTAATAAAATAAATCACTTGGAGGGTGGAGCACCAAGAGAGAGGAGATGATTGCCAAATCCCATGAGGAATGGGATAGAGATGAATCTTTCATGATAAGCTTCTAGATGTGATTCTAGATAAGCTTGGATGGATTGGATATCCATCAGATGGATGGGAGATAAAGATCCATTGAACATAAAAGCTTTGCGGGAGATAAAGGCAAGCTTTTATGTGGAAAAGCGTCGTGGGAGATAAAGACAAGCTTTTCCGGATAAGACCTAGGCAAATAGAAAAATCCATAAAGCGGGACGCCACTAATGGTAACTAAATCATGAAAGAGGATATTAAATACCCAGTGCATTGATCAATTGAGGACAGTTGATCCTTGGCAAGATCTTCGGCTCGGGGGGAATCAGAGGTGATTCATGGCTGGGTGGTGGTGCTCCTCCCTCTAAGTGAGATTTAGTTGGTGTCATTTATATGGAATGGTTGTATGTTGATTCTTATTCTCTCTCTCTCTCTGTTATCATTCAAATTTTCTTATGAATAGTTTTCTTAGTTTGATAATATTGAATGAATTATATGTGCATGGTATGTGTTTCATGTTATGTCCTCACTTGATATGAGACTGAAATCAATTAGCTTGGATATAATGATGGTGAAATTTATCTATATTATGGAATGACAGATTCTTATGCAGGTTGAATTTAGAATGAAGTTAATTGTAGAAGCAAGTTTTGGGTAACAGTTTTAGGACCCATTCATGGTTAGAGTAATGCATGTGACCCACATATGAATGCATATGCATGTCAAAGATATTATGATCATGTTTATATTTGAAGGTTTATGCATGTGAAAGAGTTATGCAGAAATGTCTCCCATAGAATTGTCGATGATTCTTGTATGTTGCTTAAAGAACTGACGATGTCATGTCTCCCACTGGTATTGGGATTTTTAATCATTGTTCTTAGCCTATTTAGCTACAGAAAAACTCAAACATTTATTCTAAATATGATGAGATAGGGATATCAAAGAGTTCTATTAATGATATGCTATAAATTAAGCCTTGTCCTAGTTGCGTCTTAATGACTAAGGGTTGATCTAAAGAGTACTGTAATCATTGTATCTGTAATGATTGATTTAACACACTCGTGATGGCCACTAAAAACCCAGTTGTAAATGAAAAATTCGTTAATTGAATGGAGCCTAAGAGCGAAATTTTCGAGTAGGCAAAAGAGGTTCATTATAAATGGTATCAGAGCATAGGTTCAAACACTGAGACCTATGGACTCATCCACCTCTATGGAGTTTCGATAAGAAAAATAACCCAAAAATTTTAAAGGGGTGAAGCCTGAAATGTAGAACATGATTTCTTGGAGAGGAATTCAAATATTAACATGGTAATTGAAGGGCCAATAATATAAATTTACTATATATGTAACATGTTATTATTTCGATGAGAGTTCTTATGTATACAGTCTTTATAAAATAAGGGTTTTTACGATGTTAGTACGGAAAAGTAGAGTATATGCAAACAAAAGTCGTGGTTAAAATGCCAAGAAATATAAGAGGATATACACATCTATTAACTACACGGGTATGTATAGTAAAAATGGAAAATCCATAAAACGAACATGACTTAGTGGAAGACCTTATTGATCAAAAATTTATTATTCGATCAAATCAACCAATTTTATCTCAAATGGATGTCAAGTCAAATATACATGGATTCTTTAAAATTGAAGGGGAATTCATATCTTGACTAATCCTCTCCAATGAACGTGCAAACTGTAAATTTCCCTGATGAGGGATAGATTGAGTACTTCGCCCAGACGCTGGGTAGAACCCTTCCTCGTGCGTACTATATTTTTGACTTCCAGTAAGTCGGTAACAAGCCATTCTCGAAGACGGTGATGGCTGCAAAAATCTAGAAGCTGAGTATATAGTAGGAACGCTCGTTTTCTTAGGGAGATCATCCAGAATGCATTAACCATTGTCGAGTTGTAATTAACCAGCTAAGAAGAGAAGGGAATGATGATGGGTGGCTAGTTGAGGAGGCCATTCGGCATAGACCAAGCCATGGTCACAGACTCTGTCAAGGAGCTCCACAAGACACATAAGCATACAATAGTGAACCTTTAACCAATTTTGGTATTTCCATTCGTGGAAACCTCGCCCCGATCGCTCAAATCGGAGGCTCAACTGTCCAAACCAGACCAAGAAGGAAGGAACGTGGTTTCCTCAAGATAGGAAGAAGACGATGTGGAGAATCTCCTCGACGGAAGAGGAGGGGAGGTAAACGAATTCGCAGGGAAAGCTGCGATCGAAATTGTAAACCAAGAAAGTGATAAGGCTCTGCGCATGATGTCTTGAATTTGGTGCTGGAGAAAATTTCGAGGAATTAGATAAATTCTATCACATATATGTGGGATTCCTCCAATCAAGCTCATTTCTTCTAGCTTGACGTTGGACGCGTTGGCCATTCTCCTCGGTGGATTGCTTTATTCCCCATGCACTGTTAAAACATAGTGTTTAGGATTGGATGTGTGCCAATGAGGTTGGTTGTAGACAATATTTTATGGATGATGTTTAAGAAACAATGCCAAAATCCCGACTATTGTTGTTTCTTCTTTTTGTAAACACTACTTTTCGGGTGCCTTACCACAATTTGAGGTGTGCGAGTTAGCAAAAAAAAAAAAAAACCAACAATAATGTTTCCCGAGGGGATAGAACATGGTTCCGTCGATTTTAAAGAATATGGTTAATTATCGCTCCTCCCTTGCGATGGGCGCATGATGCGTTGGTTTGTATTGCTTTCATTCCTCGTGCGCTGCTCAAGAAAGCAACATTTTCCTTTATGGTTATGATTAGAGTTTCTTCCAATAGAATGCATGCCGGATTGGGGGTGGTTCTAGACCCATGATTTATGGGTAAAAGAAAAAAATGCATGGTCCAATGGGACTTGTTTATATGTAACCATAGTTATGGCACTGGAGTCCAAAAGCCAAAAATCCCTTTTCGGATGGAATCACCGCCTTTCCGCTTTCCATTCATTCCGTTATGTGTATGGGCTCAGGATATATTCAACCTTATCCCTGGCTTGGGAAACAGACCTCATCCAATGATCGAGAGAGGTACAAAATTCTTTAAGCCGACTTTCCATTTACGGATGTAAAAAAGAAAAGAAAAAAGTATCCATGATCGCACTAGTAAAAGCAGCCATACATACTAGAAGTCACGGAAAAAGGGCCGCAACACTGTGGGTGCTTGCTTTGTCACCAATTTGGGGTAGGTGAGGTAGGAAAAGCTAGGACTCAATTGCTTTCCTATTGTTTACGATGGGATAAATACGTTGGATAATGATTATCCACCCCATCAGTCAGATTAGTTTACCTATCTTATCCCTGTGAAAACATTGACGAGCTTTGGATAGAGTTACAGACGCTCAGTCTTATCCATGCAATGATTTAGAAGGAAAAAAATATCCTGGAGATAATGTTATCTAAACTTTTAACTACGTGCTCCATTCCTGGGTGTGTAACTCGTAGACAGTGTGGGTAAGTATAATTTCTGTCGGTTGATTTGGTTATGTTTCAATAAGTTTGACAGTATGTTAAAAACTCTTCTCAAAATCGTTTTTTTGTGGAAACTGCGAGCAAGCTCAGTTCTATGTAGACTTTCATATGCTCTAGCATGGCTACCATCCTGCTGCTGTTGTCATCCTGGTGGAGGGACTCACAGTAGCTCAACGGGCAGAAGTAGCCCTGCCAGCGGTAGATTCAGATGGAAAGAGTGCATAGAGGCACTGAAGAAGCATGCAAGGTTTTGTTGAGAGAAAAGGATGGTGCACGTAGGCACTAAAAATCCTGTGTGCTAGCGTTGGAGGCAGCGTTGTTCAGCTTCAACATCAATGGGCTAGATCTGCCCTTTTCACCTGGATACGCATGCCCACTCCCAATTAAGAAGGTAAATGCAATTGAAGAAAGGAGTTGGACTTCGACAGAATCAATAAAATTCTTGTTAAAAAAAATATTTCGCTGGAAGGTTGTTATACGTTGATGATGGTATAAAGATATAAATATTCTTTTAATTAATTTATTATTCTGTTGACTATATTTGGCTTTAAGCATTTCTGTTTTTTTTAAGCCACATAAGTTTAGTTCGACAGAGAAAAACAAAATAAGGTAACTGAATTAATGAGGGGAATGTCGATTTTTTTTTTCGGTTTAACAATTGAAGTGTGCTGACATTTGTTGGTGGGTTTTCGCAATCGGAAGGTCCATGCGAGCATTCATCCCATGAAGAGATGGAATGGTTCCAACTGGCATCGCTACTAAGCGATAGAATTAGTGCATGCAGCCGCACGATGTTCAAAAAACCTATTTGAACTATAAAGGACTGTAAACCATCCCGATGTAAATCACAGATTACCTATCAATTACAATCACATTTAGCTATCTACATGACAGCACTGGATTTAAAATGTACAGTCAAGAAGTCAGTTTATGCACTCCCGTGGCTACCGCATTCAAAGCGTAGTCTGTGCACCGATTTGCAAATCAATGAAACATGTTTTATATATATATATATATATATATATATATATATATATATATATATATATATATATATATATATATATATATATATATATAACTAGGATTATGTAATTATAAAATCTGGAGAGCGATTAGTGAAACAATATATGCAGTGACAAAGCATAGGTATATGTATATACAACAATTAAGTCGTATACGACCATGGACATGAAAAAGTATCATATTTATTTAGGAGGATTCTGAAATATATATTTAAACATCGATATAAATATATGGATCGAACACACGACCTTTATAAATTACACTACCTGTTATACTTCCCTGGAATTTGTGAAAATGATTGGGTGGGTTTGACTGAAATATGAAGACATCTTCATCCAGTATGTCATCAAAATCACTCTGGTCTTCATGTGGTTCACAAGACTGCCTTCGAGGGCCATAACCCTTCCAAAAACCCTACTGATATGGCCAACCCAACTCTCGGCTTTGCCGTCCTCTTCGCGCTCCATGTGACCAGGTGTTGAATTCGACACAGACCGTTGAATTACAACCCTATCCTCGTCATGTTGAAAAGGGCGAGGAAAATTCTGCACGACATTCTGCACAATTCCACCTACGCGGGCTCCGACATCGGCACCAACTTGCCCTAATATCTTCCTGAGCTCAAGCACCGGAGGTTCCCCACTTTCCCTCGTAGAACCGGGAGCCGTCTATTTCCTACTGAGACGAACCCTGTTGAAGCTTTTCTCCTGCCAAGGCCACAGCCACTTGGGAATGCCCTGCTCTTCGCTCTTATTGTCGTAGTCGGGGTTTCCCATGTGACTCTGAAGTAAACAGCTGAAATATTGTGCGAGTGAGCTGAAACGCTCCGCGATGTCTTACCCCCCTTCCATGCTTCAACGAACATTGTCAAATGTAGAATTTAGTTCAACGCATTGAAATCAGCAACCATTAACGCTCAGCCTTTATAACGTTGGTCTACACCATATGTAAATGTGTTATTCAAAAAAAAAACATTGTAGTCCAACTAGGAGCTTTATCCTAGAGTTCTCTTTGATTAATTGGGAAGTATTTTGCAAATATTACATATTTCAGACAGAATGGTCCAAATGTTCCAGTTTAGGGACCGACATTCACACTCTTGAAAATGATCATATATTTGTTTGTTTTTTCCAATTTACAAAAGTGTTTCTTTTATTATGATAAGTTCCATGGTGGTACCTTGATCAAATTGCTCACAACATTGTCATGGAGCAACTGCCTTTCATGAACACATGGGTGCTTTTACTAGCTTTGTGTGTGTATAAGCTGAAAGGGATAACATCTCCTGTTTAGAGTCTATATATTTTTGTATATAATTTATGTAGTTCAACGGTAATCCCTCATTGACCTTTGCACTTTGCATGTCTGGAAATGTGTCCCAGGCTTTCCTCCATACACATGAGTGAAGAAATGGTACTAATTCACCTCATCTTTTGGGGTGTTTCTGTTCATTTAAAGACATTGTTGATAATTCGTCAATCAAATCAAATTCTATATCAAACTGCAGTTCATTTGTCTGGTACTCCTAAATCTGTCTGGGTCTTTTGCCCCTGCTTTCTGAGGTTGAAGCTCCTTTGTCCATGCAACACCACCTCCTTAGAAAAGGAGGAAAGATATGTTAGCTTGTCCATAGGTGTTAAATTCTTGTTCATGGTCCCTTTTAGACTTTTAGTTCTTTTCATTAACCTTCTGTTTCACTTAACCATTGTCTAGGCTTTTCTCCATTTAATATTGGAGGCTACATTTGGGTAAAAAAATAACAATTTCTACCTAGAGTGTCACTCAGAGTTTTTGTAACTAGTAAGCTTAATTTGGTGAAAATTGTCGTACCGTAACAGGTACGGGTGTAGGAACCGTGTGGAAAACTATATTAGGTAAGAGATTTAAATAAGGATTGGTGAATAAAAACAAATCTCACCTAATACATGAAAGGAGGATTAAATAACGGAGGAAGTCCATGGTTGTATCTAGACTTAATTGTTATATATTACACCTATAACTTGTCATGGATAGCTTTACATGATGTTACCATAGTGTGGAGGAACATGCTTAATATCCATGCATATTAATGAGTTATATGAATGTACCATGCAAGCAAATGGGTGTGCAATATTATAGACTTGTAAGCATAATGTAATTATCAAATGGTTAATGGTGGGATGGTCTTGATGTTATGCACCTAGATAAGAAAGAGTTTTGAGTCTAAATCAAGCTATGTATGCATATGTTGCTATGTGCCAATAGTAAATAGGCAAAATATGCATGACTATGTTAAAAGTCAGGTTGGACTATAAAAACAACTTATAAATGGTATAATTGCTATAAAAGTATAATACCAAAGTAAAGGATGGTGAGAACCTGATATAGTATAAGGCTATATAACCTGTACAAATTGTCATTCAAATTAATTTTTTTGATTAATTGGAAGAAAGTATGGTTAAGGGGAAATCTAAGTTAAACAAATTTCTAGGACATATGCACCTTTTGATGGATATGCATAATAGAACCTATAAGTATCGTTGAGTGAAAACCAAAATAGTGGATGAAGTAGCACCAATGGTATGGACCACTAGGTCAATTAAATGATATTTAACAATCTATTTAAATATATTGATATCATAATTTGTACCAAGAAATTTTGAGAGGATCTCTTATCATATTGCATTGATAAGGTGTCTGGACAACATAAATAAATGTTGTGTGATTCAAACATAATTCATAAATAGATAACTCATCTTTGGTGATTTAATGTTAAGAATGAGCTAACATGTAAATACCCTGAGGTCATAAACACTTACAACTACAAGGAGTGTAGGATTGTAAGTAGTAAAAACTTTCATGTATAACTACACGGAATTATGCATGGTCAACAGGTTGTTGAAGCATAAATAGGGCAATAATAAAACATACAAGGTGAATTAATGATCTCATGAATATTAAACTTCAACAACTGTGAGTTAATAATATGCTTTAGAACATTAAGCAGAAGGAATGATTAAGAGGAAAATATGCATGAATCCAATAATATGCGATTGATATTGTAACCACATGACATCTGGAATTGGTTACACATGACATAAAAACTTTCTTAATTCCATAGATGAACCATGAAAAATGAATGTTGGTATGGTACTAACATAGTAAAAAAAATATGTGGAGATAGTTTATGTCATGCAAGTAATACCATGAGGATGGTATTATAGGTTGTACCATAGTTGGACTATGTACATCAGTACATAGGGTACCGTATGACTACATATGCTACGAGGTTGAAAAATGAAATGTGTATTGGTGTGTATAACATACCTTGTGTGCAGGTATGTAGTAGTCATTAGATGGATGTCTGGCCAGGTAAACAAACTTGGAGGTTACCCAGAAGAAGGAAAGTAAGTTTGGTATAAGTAACGATGCTTAATCATAGTTTGATTATGATGAATATATGTATATATATGTTGTGATGTGAAATAATCTGTTATGACTTACAGGGATATTAATGTGGAAAATATGCTAACTGATGTATTTTATGCAGAGAGACTACAAGAAGTAGGTGCTTGACAAGAACACAAAGGGTTGAGAGAATGCAAGCAGAGGACATGCATTCTTTAGATAAAATAAATCACAAGCAATAGGTGCTTTAATACTGTTAAGTAACAGATTATGACAATTAAACTTTGCATCGATAAATTCTCACAAATGGTTTGGAAAAAAATGTGTGATAGGTAGCTATGGAAGGAGAGATGCTGGGAGCACTCCTTGAGACCGATGTAGCTATGGAAGGAGAGATGTTGGAGCACTCCTTGTGGCAGATGTACATCGGAAAATTTGCATCAGATGGCAGAGCCATGAAGCTGTTGATTTGGAAACCAGCTACCTGTGAACGAGGATATGATGCAGTGATAGACCGAGGACAGTGTAAAATTTAAGGGGGGGAGTATGTAACACCCCTCCCTTGTGTACTACATTATTGTAAACCTAAGCTAAGTTAAAGCTAGGTATGATATCCTCCCTTGTGTGTTAAAGGTTGTAGACCTAAGTTGAGGAAAGTTAGGTTTAATACCCTCCTTTGTGGGTTAAACTATTCTACACCTAAGCTGAGGAAAGCTAGGTGATATGTAATGTGAAAAGCAAATGTATTATTAAATAAATTAATAAAATAAATCACTTGGAGGGTGGAGCACCAAGAGAGAGGAGATGATTTCCAAATCCTGTGAGGAATGGGATAGAGATGAATCTTTCATGATAAGCTTCTAGATGTGATTCTATATAAGCTTGGATGGATTGGATATCCATTAGATGGATGGGAGATAAAGATCCATCGAACATAAAAGCTTTGTGGGAGATAAAGGCAAGCTTTTATGTGGAAAAGCGTCGTGGGAGATAAAGACGAGCTTTTCCGGATAAGACCTAGGCAAATGGAAAAATCCATAAAGCGGGACGCCGCTAATGGTAACTAAATCATGAAAGAGGGTATTAAATACCCAATGCATTAGTCAATTGAGGACAGTTGATCCTTGGCAAGATCTTCGGCTCGGGGGAATCAGAGGTGATTCATGGCTAGGTGGTGGTGCTCCTCCCTCTAAGTGAGATTTAGTTGGTGTCATTTATATGGAATGGTTGTATGTTGATTCTTACTCTCTCTCTCTCTTTGTTACCGTTCAAATTTTCTTATGAATAGTTTTCTTAGTTTGATAATATTGAATGAATTATATGTGCATGGTATGTGTTTCATTTTATGTCCTCACTTGATATGAAACTGAAATCAATTAGCTCAGATATAATGATGGTGGAATTTATCTATATTATGGAATGACAAATTCTTATGCAGGTTGAATTTAGAATGAAGTTAATTGTAGAAGCAAGTTTTGGGTAACAATTTTAGGACCCATTCATGGTTAGAGTAATGCATGTGACCCACATATGAATGCATATGCATGTCAAAGATATTATGATCATGTTTATATTTGAAGGTTTATGCATGTGAAAGAGTTATGCAGAAATGTCTCCCATAGAATTGTCGATGATTCTTGCATGTTGCTTAAAGAATTAACGATGTCATGTCTCACACTAGTATTGGGATTTTTAATCATTGTTCTTAGCCTATTTAGCTACAAAAAAACTCAAACATTTATTCCAAATATGATGAGATAGGGATATCAAAGAGTTCTATTAATGGTATGCTATAAATTAACCCTTGTCCTAGTTGTGTCTTAATGACTAAGGGTTGATCTAAAGAGTATTGTAATCACTGTATCTATAATGATTGATTTAACACACTTGTAATGACCACTAAAAACCCAGTTGTAAATGAAAAATTCGTTAACTGAATGGAGCCTAAGAGCGAAATTTCTGGGTAAGCAAAGGAGGTTCGTTACATAAACACCAAGGACCAATACAACTTCATCAATATTTATGCCCCAAATCACTACAGGGAAAAAGATCAATGTTGGAGCATAATACAGGAAACTCTAAATGAAGTTCAAAATAGAAAAGTGATCCTGGGAGGGGACCTAAACTTGGTATGAAATATTGAGGAGAAATTTGGAGGGTCCTACCATGCCGACCCATCCAGGGAGGCTCTGGAAACAATCATGGAACAGAACAAGTTAATTGACATCCCACCAAGTAATGGGAAATATACATGGAATAATAAAAGGGTGGGAAAAAGCAATATAAAAGAAAGGTTGGACTGTATATTGGTTCAAGAAAATATTGTATCAAGCTTCAACTCAGCAAGATAAAAAATTCTTCACACCACGACATCTGACCACAAGCCGGTGGCAATCATTTTGGGCAAAATGGACAACCAAGGGCCTCTACCTTTCAAGTACAACCCAATATGGGACAACAATGAAGACTTCAGAAATTTAATCTCAGATGTATGGGCACAGAAGGTCACAGGTTCACCTCATTTTGTGTGGGAAACAAAATTAAAAAATTTGAGAATTGAGGTAAAAACTTGGGCAAGAGAAAATGAAATGCAAAATAAAAAAAGGAAAGCAGAGCTGAATAAAAAAATGGACAGCATGCAAGAGGCAAAGGAAAATAAAGAGGAGGATAAACAAGATTATCTAAAAGAAAAGGAGCTTTTCTGGGAAATTTACAGAGAAAATAGAAAAGAAGAAGAAGAGATGAGATTGAAGTCAAGAAGTCTTTGGCTGAATGTAGGGGACAAAAACACAACCTTCTTCCACAACTCAATGCAAATAAGAAGAGCAAGAAATCAGATAGACAAAATCCAAGTGGATGGGCAAGAAATTAAGGGAGCGGAGGAGCTGAAAAAAGCAGCACATAATCACTTTAAAAACCTCCTGACAACGAATGAAGAAACAACAAATTATGAGAACTTCCTTCAGCACACTCAAAAAAAAAGAGAAGAGAAGGACAGAATGCAGAAATAAATAAAGAAATCTCAGAAGAGGAAGTAGTGGCAGCAATATGGAGCCTCCACCCAGACAAGGCACCAGGGCCAGATGGATTCACAATAGCCTTCTATAGGCAGCATTGGAAAACCATAAAAAATGATTTCTTAAGAATGGTAAGGAATGTATTCAAAAAAAAATGGGAGGCAACACAAAATCATCTTATCTGGCATTAATTCCAAAGGAATCCAATCCCTCCACCTTCAGCAGATTCAGACCAATCTCCCTTTGCAACTCCTCCTACAAGATAGTAACAAAGATCATAGCAAACAGAATCAAGAAAGTGCTCCCGGAAATAATATCCGAAAATCAGGGAGGCTTTGTTCCCAGCAGGTAGATTATCGACAATGTTATTGTTGTATAGGAAGCCATTCACTCAAGCATACAAAGAAAAGAAAAAGGAATTATCATAAAAACTAGATATGGCTAACGCTTTTGACAGGGTCAGCTTACCATATCTAATGGTTGCTCTAAAAAAATTGGGTTCTGTTGAGGCCCTGAAAATAGGGTCGACAACAAGGGGGATACCCGCCCGGTCCGGACCTTGGTTGGCAGCTCCTTATCCGTTTGGTATAGCGGGTCCGACTGGGGATAATGGGACCAGTTTCCCAATCTATGTGTGTGTGTGTAGAATTTGATGTTGTTGATCTAACAGTTCCTATCTAAGATATTCTAATTCAAACTTTTAATCTAATTCTATGATATTGTAATCTAATAAACAGCACATCTAAATCTATGCTAACCCGGGATGTAATTCTTCTATTATGCGATCTAAAGAGATTTCAAATAACAACTGGTAATAAAGATCATTCAGCTATTATAAGAAAGGAAATCAATCAAGATGAACCACTTCGCATAAAAAGTTAGACGAAACAGTTGTGAACAGTGTATCGCATAATGAGTTATTCATACATTAGGCATAAATAAATAGCTATCGCCGTACAAAAGTGACAAATGATAACTCAAGCATTCATGCAATAATACATAAATAACTAAAAATTGTATATCACTTTAACATATAAGCAGAAATGGTCAAGAGATAAAAGTACCATTTATGACTAGTCCTACTCATAAGCTTCAAGCAACAATGATTTATCTCTCCTTGCTCTAACATCCACTAAGAGTACAGAAGTGCAACATCAGTAGCAGATATCAAATGCAAACATCAACAAATCTTGATCCATTCATTCACCAAAACCTCCTCTGAGGGTGCAAAAGTGCATGTTCTGAGGACAAGTTTTTGATAAATTTCTGGACCCTTCTCTAAATGCATGAGAAGGGTTTAAATACTACTAACTAAATAACTTAATTACACAGATTCAGGATACGGTTTAAATGACCGCCCTTTTTCTAAGCAAAACTATTTCTAAAAATTAAATCTAATATCTAACTTATTTCTGCATTTGCTCCTTAATGTTGCGAGCATTCAATATTTGCCTGGGTAAAGTCGGCTGACTGTCTTCCGCTTTTGGTTGAGCTAAGCAAACATAAATGGTAAGAGCTGGTACCATCTTTTCAGCAAAATCAATGATATATTCAAGAGTCATCCTCCGGCTATGTGGATTTACTGTGTATGCCCAGTAATAATCCAAGTTCCACTTGGTTAATCCTCGAATTGCTTCTGCCTCTTCTTTCAGCTTTATGTTTCCAGTTTATTCTTTACCATTGCTTTCTTGTGTTTTCTGGGCTTACAAGTGACTGAGCAGTTAGAGGCTTTGCTTTTTGAGCAATTTTCTCAGCGATGCGCGATTAGCGCTAGGCGCTAATCGCACATCGGAAACTGCCTCTGTTCTTTGATCCGGGCCTCTCTGATGCGTTTTTCGCCTTTAGCGCCTTTTCCTTCACCAGGTATAAGCTTCAAAATTTGTAAACATACTGCTTTCGTGAGCTTCTGACCTTGAGTTTTAAACCGCCTGTTGATATCAGCGTTGTTCAAATACTCATTCAACCATGGCTGTGAATGAAAGATCTGTAATGGATAGCTTAGCAGCGCTCTGTGAATCTGCGGCTCTGTTGCATGCGGTATCCGTTTATGATGGCATCTTTTCTCTGTCTCTGAGCATTGGAGCTTTACCCTTTTCCCCCATGGCTTCCTGCACATTGCTTTGTGTTACTTCTGTTTTTCGTTCCTGCAGTTCACACATGAGGAGAGAGTAATGATAATAAAAATCGACAAGAAAGCTTTAAGCTCTACAGATGTACAAAAACATGCCACCTGACATGAACTAACTCTTCGAAAAACACAAAACCGTTTTTCATTAACAACTGGCGTATCATTCATTAATTATCATTAAAGCGCGTATCCAGTTCTTCGTTTATGGAAAGATTTTCTTGAATTTTGAGCCGGGGAAAATCTGCGATGGAACGTTTCTGCGATTCGCATCGCATATCGCATTACCGCAAATTCCATTAAGATGTGTTATCGCAGGGTTGCTCGATCGCGCTATCACAAGATCGCGGATCGCAGTATCGCGCTATCGCAAGATCGCGGATCGCAGTATCGCGCTATCGTAAGATCGCGGATCGTAGTATCACGCTATCACAAGATCGCGGATCGCAGTATCGCGATATCGCAGGATCGCGGATCACTAATCGTCAAATGGTTATGTGTTTTTCATGCGACATTGCGATATGCGATATCGGATATCACCGGTTTTTTAAGGTTTTCCAATGTGAGCGTTTCTTAATGCATGCGATGCGATGGAATTCGCATCGCACTTTCACAGTTTATCATTTTTACTCATAAGGAAATGTCCTATCATTCTTTGCGCGATGCGATGTTTTCTTAAGGAGTAAAATGCATGAGCCTTAATTGAATTTTTTGAATTTTTTACTAAGGGTCCCCACTTACCTAGTGTTATTTCTAATACTATATAAGGAGGGGGGTTGTTGGTGGCCACAACAATTGGCGATTCACTTGGAAGAACCAGTTATCTCTGTTTTTCTATTGAATTTTTCAAACTTCCAAAACAGAAAATTTTTCAGAAAATTAAACTTTGTTATGGAAAGATAGAGTACGTTACGCTCTAAACCATCAATGATATTTTGTTTCAACCATTTTCTACTTTGACTATTTGTTTCCTCAGGCTAGTCCTTGTATTTACATCAGCCATTACTTGGTCGTGTAAAGATAAAACAAAGTCTCCTCTGTAAACCAGTTTTAAATATGCTCATTTGTCGTAGGTAGAGCCTCTACTGCCAGCAGGCGTTTATAGCCTCGACAAGGTTACCTGTTACCCAGCAATGATCATGTATCCTACTTAAGGTGACCTGCAACTTTCAAAGAAAAATCCATATCCACACTTATTGCTTTGATTTTCTTTTTATTCTTAAAGAACAATGTCTTGGTTTGGTAGCCAAATTATGACACAGTCATTCACTTGATTTATAACTTTGCTGAACAAGCTGGCTCGTGATGAGACCCCTTGTCTTTTGATTGCAACAATCTTGATTCATTGCCCTGTTGTGGTGTACAGTATTGGCAAAGTCAGCAAATTATAATATTTGTGATAATGATAAGTCGACTCGTGATGAGACCTCTCATTCTTCAAGATAAAGTGTATCCTTGGGTTATTCCTCTGAACATTGCGATTTTCCTTAGCAGGGAGGAATTCATCGTTTCCTTAAGATAGCTCTGGATGACAATAATAAAGTTTTTGGAAACAGTTGTTCTACAAAGAATCTTTATTTTGTTATTGATACCTTTCATTGTACTGAGATAAAACAATTTCTTCACTAAAGGTTGCTTTCATCAAATTTTTTGAAGTTGAAACTAGTATCATATTTAAGCTAAAGTTTTTAACTATATCTATCAATAATAAAAATCAGTTTTCCAAAATATTTTCTATTTATACAAGCAAAAAATTCAAAATCTGAAAGAGAATTGGTGTCCTTTTCGTAAATGCCTAATGTAACCACTCACAACTGGTTTTATTATGAAAAAGAAAAACAACTATTCTACAAAAATAGAAGAATAATCTTCTATGGAAAATATTTCTTGAGAATTTGTCCATTAACAGGCAAAGGATCCCTCTTACCTACTAAATCCTGTAACACAAACGTTGATGGACCTACGACTTCTACAATCTGAAAAGGACCAAGCCACATCCTTTGAAATTTTGTATGTTCGCCCTTTTCTTCATGAGCCTTGTCCCACTTTAAAACTAAATCTCCGATCTGAAAATCTTTTCTGGTCATTATGTTTGAATCAAAAGAGGATTTTACTAGTGCTTGATGATGAGCATGCATTTTCCTAGCTTGTTCCCGTTGTTCTTATAATTTAATTATTTCCATTTGTCTTAGCTGTAAGGAGGAAGTGGGTACTTCATCAATGTATTGTACTAAAGACAAAGAGGGAATTGCTAAGTGAGTCGGAAGAACCACTTCTTTCCCATAAACTAAACTAAAGGGAGAAGTGTCAATAGAAGCTTTTTGCATTATCTGATCTGCCCATAAAGCATATATCAAGGCTTTGTGCCAATTTTTATGATTTTGATCAATTGTTCTTTTAATAATCGTGATTAGGTTTTTATTTGTTGACTCAGCTAACCCATTACCTTGTGGGTAGTAATTGGCTGAATATTTAAGTTTGAATCCTCTTTTAAGTGCAAATTCAGTCATTGCATTTCCAGAAAAGTATGATGCATTATCAAACATTAAAGCGGATGGCAATCCAAACCTGGTGATTATAAATTGATCTATGAACTCAATGATATTTTCAGAATTAGCCGTCTTGAGCGGAACTGCTTCTACCCATTTAGTAAAATAATCTGTTGCTGTGAGGATGTATCTATGCTGCTTAGAATAGTGAGGAACGATCTCACCTATTATGTCCAAGCTCCACTGACTGAAAGGTTGCTCGATGTTTACCAGATGTAGTGGCGGGGACGGCTTCTTTTGTCTCCTAGCAGTAGTTTGGCAGACTTGACATCTTCTCACATAACTGTGCGAGTCTTTAAACAGCGTGGGCCAGTAATATCCTGCGCGTAAGATTTTATGTGCAGTAGCATCTCCAGCATAGTGTCCGCCTGTCGGCCCATCGTGGAGTTCCTGCAAAACTTTTTCAGCTTCAGCTTTCTCAAGACACCTAAGAAGAACATAATCATAATTTTTTCTAAAAAGAATATCATTTATGAGCTGATATTGTTTGGCTTTCAACCTTAGGGCTCTTTTCTTAGTATGATCAAGGTGTGAAGGAGCATACTCGTTCTTAAAATAATAAATGAGATCATCATATAATGATTCTGCATCGTTTATGCATACCTCACACATTTGTACCTCTTCAGATGGAATTTCAGAAATTTGCGATGCTCTAGCCAGCATTTTGCAGAAGCCTTGACCTCTTACAATGTTTGTTGGTTTGATCTCAATGTCATATTCCTGTAAGGCAGTAACCCAATTGGCCCTTTTCTCACCCACATCCTTCTGTATTAGAAGATTCCTTGCCGCTGGAAACGGTACTATGATCTTAGTATGGGTTTTAAGTAAGAAAGGTCTGAAGTATTTGACCGCTTTGAAAATAGCATAAGCTTGTTTCTCCACATCTAAATAATTAAGTTCATCACCCTGTAAATTTGAGCTAAAAAACGCAATTGGAGCTTCTGCTTTTTCTTGATTTGCTTAAGTTAGAATCGCAACATATGACTTATCTTAGGCAAATGTGTATAAAATAAAAGGCTCTGAAAAATTCGGGGTTGCTAAAGATGGAGCATTAATAATAGCTTGTTTGATCAGGTTGAATGCTTCATGTTCATCTTGACCCCATTTAAAATTTGAATTCTTTTTAATCATGGTTTGCAAAGGAGACACGATTCGTGAAAAATCTGGAACGAATCTCTTTACAAAATTGATCTGACCAAGGAAAGATTGCATGGCTTTTTTGTTATGAGGTAGGGATATTTCAGAAATTTCTTTGATTCTATCAGGATCAATGTGAATACCAGATTTTGACACTATGAATCCTAGAAGTTTCCCTTCACTTAGTGCGAAAAAAGATTTATTTGGGTTAAGTGAAATTCCATACCTTAAACATTGTTGAAAGATTTGTTTCAGGTCTTTGAGATGGTTGCTTCGCTTCTTCGAGTACACTGTTATATCATCCAAATTTATTACTACAGATTTATTGACTAAACCTTTGAATGCGATGTCCATGGCTCTCTGAAATGTGGCACCAGCATTAATCAAACCAAATGGCATCTTCTGATATGCGTATGTGCCCCGTTTAGTTCTGAATGTGGTTTTCAACTGATCATCAGGATGTACCAACACCTGATTGTATCCTGAAAAACCATCCATGAAAGACATTAATTCTTGCAGTATCTATTCCATAGGTGGTAGAGGAAAATTATCTTTTTGACAGGCTTTGTTAAGGTTCCGAAAGTCAATGCAAATCATAATATCTCTGTTTTTCTTTCTAACAGGTACCATATTGGAGACCCATTTGGAATGTCTGACGGGAAAGATTATCCTGGCTTTCAATAACTTATTGAGCTCAGTTTTTATCTGATTTTCTAAATTGGGGTGGATCTTTCTCAGCTTTTGTTGGAAAGGTTTTTCATTATCGATCATGGGAATAGTATGCTGGATGATGGAAGTGTCGTATGTTTTCAGCTCATCATAATTCCAGGCAAAAACATTTTTATATTGTCTCAAAAGACGAATATACGCTAGTTTCTCTTCAGGGGCTAGGCCGAGGCCTAGATTAATGTTTTGTGGTTTAGCATCGGTCCCTAGGTTTACTAATTCGTAGTTCAAGGTTGAACTTTGGAGTTTTGAATTGGTAGACCTCTTAAACCGATCTTTCAAATCGTACAAGTCTTCTAACTTGAACACCGACTTAGGTATAGCATTATTAGTGCTATTTTGTTGCAATTGTTGATCGTGTTGGTCTTCGTCAATTATTTGATTGGAGTAGGCTCCTTTAGATGTGAGTAAATTTACGATATCAGGATCGTCATTGAATACTCTCCAATTTGTGATGTTGTCAGGAATGGATGGTCTAAAGATTAATTCTATTGAGAATCTATCTGAACTAAAATCTTCCGACGGAATAAGCTTAGAAGCTACGTTAGCCAAAAGGTCTGCACTCGCGTTTTGGAGCCTGGGGATTGAAGAAATATTAAACGCTATGAAATGCTCAGTCAGATCTTGTACTAAGGATTGATAGTGTTTTAAATGACCTGATAAGCAATGTATAGTGTTACGTACCTGTTTAACCACAATCTCAGAGTCTCCAAAAACTTGAAGATACTTGACGTCTAACCCGATTGCTTTGTACAGGCCTTGAACCAAAGCCTCGTATTCTGTTGTATTATTTGTGCAATCGAATTCGAGTCTGCATGTGAGCATGATCTTATCTCCTTCTGGACTAATCAGAACGCATCCTGCTCCTGCTCCTTCGTTAGATCTAGAACCATCAAAAAATAATTTCCAAAACAAAGATTTATTTACAGGTTTATCTAAAAAATTGATACATTTCGAACTATCAGTTCGAGAAAAAATTTCAACTTGGGACAAAACAGAGTTTTCTAAATAGAGTGACGCATGAGCATTGAAATTGCCGAGGAAAGAATCTACCGAGTAATTGCCAATAATGTTGTTGTTATACGCTATTGGTTCATTTTCTCCCTCTAACTCCGTTACTATGTACTTCTGGTGTAGCTCTCGTTCAACTTTTATTTGATTCGGTTTACCGTTGTAGGGCAGCCACATGTGCGACCAATCGGTTGCGAAGTATCCATGGAGTTTTTCTGACCAATCCTTGCTAAGAATTAAGTCGTAGAATTCTGGGATATCGGCAACTAGAATGTCAATAACCTGACATACCTTCGGGTTGGATGACAATCTTATGGTTACTTGATTTAGTTCGCCAATCACTTCGACTTGAGATCGATCTAGCTGAACTATGCGCACTGCGGATTTCTGTGGTTGAACATTTAACTTGGCACATATAGATTTGGGTAAAATATTCGATGAAGCACCAGAATCTACCAAACAATTGTGCACATTTTTATTGAAGATTTCATAAGTAAGGAGAAATGGGGGAGTGTGAGATCTTGATCTTCCTCCAATTAGGGCGATGTCATTTGGATCAATCTTATTGATCGCGTTAGTTGGAGGTCTTCCCATGTTATGGGAAGCTTGAGAAAGTACAGCGGCAGGCAAAGGTGCAACTGGCACGGCATGTAATTCTTTCATCATTATCTTCTGTTGATGTTTCAACTTGCTCAGTTCGTAAAGGGTGATGTTAGCCCTAGTCTTCTTCATGTCTTCAATAATATTGTACTCCATTTCATCCGACACTATCAGTGTCTTAGATGGATTCTTTTCATCTGTTTGGATTGGGCTGGTTTGAGTCGCTTTAGATATCGTTTTCTTTGTCGCGACTTTATCCTTTATTGCAGAGCTTGTGCTCTTCGGCTTAGGGATAGTTTGGGGAGGATCAAGCTGGTTTTTTCTTCGTGTGCTAACTGGAAATACTTCTTAATCTTCTTCTTGTGGGAGGATGAAATCCCACATTCCTTGTAATTCCACAACTTCTTCGTCATCAGTCTGCCCTTCAATGGCAATTTCCTCTTCCTCTTCCTCGGATTCAACATTTGAAATGGCATTGGGTGGCTTTGCATCCGCTGAAGGACCTCTTTTAAAAGCTCTGTAGGGCTTTTTTGAAGAAGTTTCTGCTACTTGTTTTTTATGTCGACCATTTCATTGGACATGGTCTTTAGAACTTTCTGCAATCCTTCCAAATCAAATGGATCTTTTGCTTGTTTCTTCTTAGAGTCTTCCTTGAAGGTGACTTTTTTGGATTTATGTTCCTCTATCACGGATCTCTTTTCCAGGGCTATTATTCGTTTCTCTACTGCTATCGCTTCTTTCATGTTATCAGCTAAGGTTATTTTATTTTCCCTGTCCATGAAGATTGCTATGTTCGATGGTAGAGCGGTAATATACCATTCACATCGTACTTCTTCGTTGGGCTAGGAAGCAGTAGGAATTTTGTTGAAAATTTTGTTGAAACGTAAATTGAAGTCCTTGATAGGCTCTCTAGTTTCGGCTTTAAGATTGGATAGGTCATTGATTAACATTGTCGTAGACCTGTCATCACCAAACTTGGTTAGGAATTGGTCCTGGAAGATGTCCCAACTTGTGATGGATCTGGAGGGTAATGAAAAGTACCATGACCCGACTGTTCCTTGCAGTGTATAAGGAAAAAGCCGAACAACAGCATCTTCATTAGTAACCCCATTGAGATTAATGGAAAGCATGAAGTTGTTTATGTGCTCTTCTGCTAGCATGCCTGCCTCGGGATTGAATTTAGGCAGCCATTTCCCAGGAGGGGCCGGTATTTGACTCAAGGGTGCAGGCATTAAGACTGCCCCAGGGTTATTCCATGGAGACTGGGCCATTGTTGAACTGCTAACAGAGGAAAGTGCAGAAGATGATCCCTGCGGCGGGGAGGATGAGGATACTATGATTGTAGATGATTGAATAGGGGTTGTGGGGGTTCCAGTGGATGGATGGATGATGATCTGGAGTGGAGGAGTGGATGGTTGACTTCGCGGTGAAGTGGTTGAGATGGACGATGTTGACGAAAGAGTCTCACCATCAGACTCTTTAGGTGATTTCCTCGCTCTTTTCCTGGTGGGAAGAGGTAATTCGGTTGGCTGGATGCCAAACTTTTCACTCTTTAGCCTGGTCAGGGGATGAGCAGGGTTGTACTGCGAAGTCACGCTGCCTTGAGATTTATCAAACCTCTGAGGAGAAATGGAAAATCGCTGAATTTTGTGAATCAGGGATTCGACTTCAGGAAGTTCAATGGTAGATTGTTCTGAAATATCAAGGTGTGTAGCAGCGGTTGATACTCGAGCAACTTCTAACTCTGGATTTAAATGTAATGGAGAAGTCGGGGGAGATGATGAGGGCGATTTACTCTCATAATGGTATTCAGATTTGGATTTACTTGCCATTCATAGTTCAAGCCCTCCTTCTAGCGCCAAATATGTTGAGGCCCCGAAAATCAGGTCGACAACAAGGGGGATACCCACCCGGTCCGGACCTTGGTTGGCAGCTCCTTATCCGTTTGGTATAGCGGGTCCGACTGGGGATAATGGGACCAGTTTCCCAATCTATGTGTGTGTGTAGAATTTGATGTTGATGATCTAACAGATCCTATCTAAGATATTCTAATTCAAACTTTTAATCTAATTCTATGCTATTGTAATCTAATAAACAGCACATCTAAATCTATACTAACCTGGGATGTAATTCTTCTATTATGCGATCTAAAGAGATTTCAAATAACAACTGGTAATAAAGGTCATTCAACAATTATAAGAAAGGAAATCAATCAAGATGAACCACTTCGCATAAAAAGTTAGACGAAACAGTTGTGAACAGCGTATCGCATAATGAGCTATTCATACATTAGGCATAAATAAATAGCTATCATCGTACAAAAGTGCCAAATGATAACTCAAGCATTCATGCAATAATACATAAATAACTAAAAACTGTATATCACTTTAACATATAAGCAGAAATGGTCAAGAGATAAAAGTACCATTTATGACTAGTCCTACTCATAAGCTTCAAGCAACAATGATTTATCTCTCCTTGCTCTAACATCCACTAAGAGTACAGAAGTGCAACATCAGTAGCAGATATCAAATGCAAACATCAACAAATCTTGATCCATTCATTCACCAAAACCTCCTATGAGGGTGCAAAAGTGCATGTTCTGAGGACAAGTTTTTGATAAATTTCTGGACCCTTCTCTAAATGCATGAGAAGGGTTTAAATACTACTAACTAAATAACTTAATTACACAGATTCAGGATACAGTTTAAATGACCGCCCTTTTTCTAAGCAAAACTATTTCTAAAAATTAAATCTAATATCTAACTTATTTCTGCATTTGCTCCTTAATGTTGCGAGCATTCAATATTTGCCTGGGTAAAATCGACTGAATGTCTTCCGCTTTTGGTTGAGCTAAGCAAACAGAAATGGTAAGAGCTGGCACCATATTTTCAGCAAAATCAATGATATATTCGAGAGTCATCCTCTGGCTATGTGGATTTACTGTGTATGCCCAGTAATAATCCAAGTTCCACTTGGTTAATCCTCGAATTGCTTCTGCCTCTTCTTTCAGCTTTATGTTTCCAGTTTATTCTTTACCATTGCTTTCTTGCGTTTTTCGGGCTTACAAGTGACTGAGCAGTTAGAGGCTTTGCTTTTTGAGCAATTTTCTCAGCGATGCGCGATTAGCGCTAGGCGCTAATCACGCATCAGAAACTGCCTCCGTTCTTTGATCCGGGCCTCTCTGATGCGTTTTTTGCCTTTAGCGCCTTTTCCTTCACCAGGTATAAGCTTCAAAATTTGTAAACATACTACTTTTGTGAGCTTCTGACCTTGAGCGTTAAACTGCCTGTTGATATCAGCATTGTTCAAATACTCATTCAACCATGGCTGTGAATGAAAGATCTGTAATGGATAGCTCAGCAGCGCTTTTTGAATCTGCGGCTCTGTTGCATGCGGTATCCGTTTATGGTGGCAAATTTTCTCTGTCTCTGAGCATTGGAGCTTTACCATTTTCCCCCATGGCTTCCTGCACATTGCTTCGTGTTACTTCTGTTTTTCATTCCTGCAGTTCACACATGAGGAGAGAGTAATGATAATAAAAGTCGACAAGAAAGCTTTAAGCTCTACAGATGTACAAAAACATGCCACCTGACATGAACTGACTCTTCGAAGAACACAAAACCGTTTTTCATTAACAACTGGTGTATCATTCATTAATTATCATTAAAGCGCGTATCCAGTTCTTGGTTTATGGAAAGCTTTTCTTGAATTTTGAGCCAAGGAAAATCTGCGATGGAACGTTTTTGCGATTCGCATCGCATATCGCATTACCGCAAATTCCATTAAGATGTGTTATCACAGGGTTGCTTGATCGCGCTATCGCAAGATCGCGGATCGCAGTATCGCGCTATCGCAAGATCGCGGATCGCAGTATCGCGCTATCGCAGGATCGCACTATTGCAAGATCGCGGATCGCAGTATCGCGCTATCACAGGATCGCGGATCGCTACAATCATCAAATGGTTATGTGTTTTTCATGCGACATTGCGATATGCGATATCGCATATCGGATATCGGCTATTTTTTAAGGCTTTCCAATGTGAGCGTTTCTTAATGCATGTGATGCGATGGAATTCGCGTCGCACTTTCACAGTTTATCATTTTTACTCATAAGGAAATGTCCTATCATTCTTTGCGCGATGCGATGTTTTCTTAAGGAGTAAAATGCATGAGTCTTAATTGAATTTTTTGAATTTTTTTACTAAGGGTCCCCACTTACCTAGTGTTATTGCTAATACTATATAAAGAGGGGGGTTGTTGGTGGCCACAACAGGTTCTCAAAAGAAATAATAGAGGTTATACAGGCATGCATCATGGACCCGTGGATAGCAACATTTATAAATGGAAGACTAAGTGACTTCTTCCAGAGCACAAGAGGTTTGAGATAGGGATGTCCTCTATCTCCTTTCCTATATATTATAATAGCAGAAACCCTAGGCAGAGCACTAGAAAAACAAAGGAGAGAAAGAAAAATTACAGGACTCCAAATCACAAGAGAAGTCAAAAGCATTAACCACTCTCTGTTTGCGGATGACACTCTCTTGTTGGGAGGGGCTTCAAGCATAATTGCTAGAAGATTTAAAAAAGTTTTGGACGATTTTCTACAGGTCTCTGGTGGTCTCTTAAATAACACAAAATGCAGAATATATTGTTGGAACACCTCCCCCAGTATCATGCAATGGATCTCACAAATTCTTGAGATCCCTATTCAAGAAAGATGGACTTACTTCTTTTATCTAGGATTACCCATCTCAAAAGAGAATCTGAAAGCAGAACTATGGATTAAACAAGTTGAAAAAATGAAAGATAAAATCCAAAAGTGGGGTATGATGTGGCTTAACATGGTAGGCAGGGTAATCCTGATTAAAGCCTTACTCACGACGCTCCCAATTTATCAGTATGCTACAATTTTGGCACCAACAAGTGCACATAAGCAAATGGAACAAATAATAAGAGGCTTCCTCTAGCAGGGAGGGAGACAAGAAAACAAAAAGTTCAGTCTGGTAAAATGGGAGCAAGTCACATTACCGTATGAAAAAAGAGGCTTATCCATAAGACTTCCTGGCCTAATGAATGTTGCATTATGAATGGAAATCATATGGAGAATGATAACAGGCAAGGAGAGCTGGTGGAAAAAAAACTCTAGCCACAAAATACATGAACCAATCGAGAAAAAATTTATTAACGGAAAATATTCCAACTAGACCGTGCACACAAGTTTGGAAGCTTGTGAAGAAGATAACACCTCTAATCAACAATCATATTTCTCAAATTCTTGGAAATGGAAAAACGATCTTAATATGGGAGGACAAAATTATGGGGAAGGAGCCCCTAAACCTCCTTTTGGGCCATGAAGACATCTAAAAATGGATGAACGATAGAGGCCTGAAAACTCTTCATTCAATCTCCAGGTGGGAAAATCGAAATTGGCAAGAATGGCACACCACAAGAATTCCCCCAAATCTAAAAAGGACAATGGGACAGTCTTAGGCAGCACCTCAAAGGAGCAAGACCAACAAGCATTGAGGAAGAAGATACTTTTGCATGGGATCCAAGTGGAAGATGCTACACAGTTAAGACAGGTTACACAACTCTATAAGAACAGCAGAACCAACAAGATTGGGCTCCATGGAAGTCAGTATGGAAGATTGAAAGCCTCCCTAAAATCAAAATCTTCATATGGACTCTATTAAAAAGGAAAAATCTCACCTCTGAAAATCTAAAAAGAAAAAGGGTTTTATGATCCATCTAGGTGTCCTATATACCTGAAGGAAGAAGAAACTATTCAACATCTCTTTTTGGACTGCATGGTAACAAAAGAGTGTTGGAAACAACTTTCAAGCCCCCTGGAAATCAACTTAAGTTTTTCCAAAACTTTTTTGGATTTCTTTCGAGATTGGGAAAATTCATACCCCTAATCAACAAATAAAAAGGCAACGATAAACAGGTTATGGAAATGTCTTCCAGTAGTTCTGTGTTGGAAAATATGGCTCTCGAGGAACAAGAGTATTTTCAATGACCAGACACCAAGAATAGGGAGAATTTTATCAAAAACTTAGGGCCTAACATCTGAATTCCTAAATAAGAAAGACACTATAGCAATTGATTATAATCTCCTACAGCAAGAAGAAAGAGACTGGATCAGTAAAGCAACAATAAAAAACAATGGGAAAAAAGTCTCCAGAATATTCCTGCAGCCCAGAGCTAGAAAATCCGATTAAATGAAGAAGAATTCACAAACTAGAGAGAAAATCAAAAAAGATTTTGCTTGTTCTTTGATGGGCGTCTAAAAACAACCCAAGGAAAGCAAGTGCGGGAGGTATCATAATCGACCCATGGGGGAAAGTAATGGTTGCCTATGAATGGGGATTGGGAGAAACTACAAACAACAAAGCAGAAGCATACAACTTGTTAATGGGTTCAAGGATAATTAAAAAGAGAGCCATCAAAGATCCAATAATAATGGGAGACTCAACGATCATCATAGAGGCAATGGCAAGCAACAAAAATCCTACAAATTCTGCGATGAATAGGATATATGAACAAATAAGAAACAATCTGGACAATGCAGGAAAGGTTACATTTAAGCATATTTTGAGAGAGCATAATAAAATAGTAGACAAATATGCAAATAAGGAAACTAATAAAAGCGAAGGAGATATCAGGGAAAATGAGGAATTATATTACAATTTAATCCCTTAGATCAAATCAGTCACCATGAGAAAAACACTCCTAAAAAAAGACAAAAAATCAACAAAAAGATCAGAAAGAGGACATCAGCGAATCAGTGGAGAGATATTTCAACAACTCAATTCATAAGTAAATCACGTGTATCTCAACAGAAAATCTTGAGAGTATTCGCATTTGATTTCAGTCCGAAGACCAAGGTGAATAAAGATCTTGTGTATTGGAACGGTGATGCGAACTATATTCTCCTCAATAACCATCGCTGCAGACTTCCTTCCTTAATTCACGAGCATTCCCTCACTCCTTTTCATTGTATCTTTGTGAAAGAGTATTTAGAAATATCTTTGTTTCATTCCTCTCATAGACCTCAGTAAATCCTCTCCGCGCACTCTCTTCATCTGATCCATCCTCTGAGCCATTCATCCATTATTTCTTATCCATCTCGTCATCGCTCTTAGCCTCCCTCCACAAGCGCATTCACTCGATTCACTCCTCTCTAAGAAAAGGATCACAAGAAGTGCCCATACTCCAGTTATCTCCATCGCCCTCCCTTATCAAAGCACAAGCTCTCTTCTCCATCTCCAGTCTGTGATAAGAAGATCACTATAGCCTTTGCTTCTAAATCGCCCCACCGTCTCACTGGATCCTCAGTTCTTATAAATCCGAGATCCTCACTCGTCAACTCTCCCTCAGCCACTCATTTCGACTACTCTGTTTCTCTGTGTGAGAAAGAGATAAAAGAAGAGCATCCCATTTCGACCCTGGAGTCTTCAAAACAACCCATTTCAAAGCTAGCAGTGCGTCCAACAGCAGCAAGGAAGTCTCACAACGTTCTCCAACATCACAAAGGAAGGAGAAAAACAAAACAGGCAACAGAAAGCAGAGGAAAAGCATACACAAGAGGCACAGGAAGTACTACAAAATCATAGAGAAAGAGGTTATAAAGATGGAATTTAACCCAATAGAGAAAGCAGCTAGGAATGATGGTTGTGCCACCTGTAAGGCCAACAAGTTCATGATTAACAGGTTCCAAGAAGCACTTCAAGATCTAAGATCAGAGATGAAAATGGAATTTAGCTACCAAAAGAAGAATATTGAAAGCCATAAAGCAGAAATAATCGCATTAAAAAATAAATGTGTGCACTTGGAAGAAGTTGTGACCTACATCAAAAACTCCACTCTGAGCCAAGAGGGAGAAAATTCAGTTTGTCAAGGCAAAAAGCAGAAATCCTATCAGGAGCACTTAGTAAACCAACACTGAGCATTTTCAAATACTACAATAGATATCAAGTAATATGTTTTGTAAATTTATCTTATCATCAGGCTAATATGTAAGGCAATATGCCAGAATAGTTATAGTACAAATATAATTTTGGGACTCAAGCACGGTATCAGGGATTGCGCTCTCATTTTCCTTCTAAGGCTTGACTCCAACCTCCATCAAATGTAATAAGAGCACACTCCTTTTCTCCTTTTGGAAATACAATCAATATCCAAGCTTGTAAAAAAAACAACAACTAAATATAATGATTTTTTTAAATAAGAAAATATATCATTTTTAATAATACTTAAAAATATTTTTAAAAATAATACTTCATTTATATATATATAAGATGTTAAAACAAAGAATAGAGTAAATTCTCTCTATATATCCTTTGTTAATTAGTCTTGTAAAGGAAAAACATAACACTATGGATAAATAAAACTTAAGCTTTAAATTATTGAAAAAAAATACAACATTTATAATAAATTCTTTTTCTAAATATATTCGATTTTTAATAAAAAATTATAAATGTAAAAAATTGTAACAATAAAAATAATTAATTATAAATTTAATGTTTAGATATTACTCATCAAAATCAAAATTAAGTGTAATTCATAATTCTAGAAAAATAAAATAATAATGTGCCACAAAATCTTATTAAATTGTGAAAAAAATATTGGATTTTATTTATTTATTTATGATTAAACTACTTAATATCTGTTTAGTGACATATTTATATGATTAAAAAATTATTTAAATAAATGAGAGTTGGGATAGTATAATCATTCCATTGTTCTTTGGATTTTTCTTCTGGAGAGATAATGTCGTCATATTTGATGCGTAAATGACCATTATAGCTTGTACTATATTCATATTTTATTAAAATAAACAAATGGTCAATATCCCAATATAATTTTGACACTAGAGTTTATTTAGATTTGTTTTTATTGACATATAATATTGTCACTATTTTTTTTTAATATTTTATTCGGTTAGCACATGCCAAATTGTTTATATAACTTAGCAGTTACATAATATGAATGCTAGAAAAAACCACCACAGATCTACATGGTGAGAAGGAGCACAAAAAGAACACTACACTGTCATCAAAGAAGAATATTCTAGAGAAAACTCTGAATCACAAGAAATCAGGGAAGAAAGAAACAGCTCTCAAGACAAGCAAGGAGAAAGCCCCGCCCAACAAATCAACAGTTATGAGGATTCGAATACCGCACAAAATAAATCTTCATTTAACAGCAAAGCAGATCTCCTAGACCAAACTTCTTCTCCGACTATCTTCAAAAGAACGAACACAATAGATCGTGAAGCTAAGACACCAATGTCCCAAGAACCAGAAGAGATGAAGGAAATGCAAGATAAAGGAAGTTGGAAGACCGTAGAGGAAAAAAAGAAAGCTACAACACCAATCTCGCCAAGAAAGATGAGGAGCCGGATAATTAAAAATTAAGAAAATTGTAGGTCCGATAGACCAATTTGGTCTCAGTGGACGTTAACCACCACCACCACCATAAAGTTATATAGCAAATAAATCAATACATTGCTTTATATTAGAAAAAAAAAAACCAATTCTCGTATAAAAAATGTTATATAGCAAATAAATCAGTACATTGCTTTATATTAGAATAAAAAACTAATTCTCATGAAATTTAGTATACTTATATAAAAGAAAATCTTAAACGCTTTCTTTTGTTGTTCAATGAGAAAATGTGTGGTCGTTAGTTTGCATCTTAACGCAATGATGATGTGTTTAATTCTTTTCAAATGGCATCACATTATTAATTTTCTCTAAAGCCACTTTCAAAGTTAAATTTATTATTTATATCGCTTACTTATCTTTGCTTGCAGTAACCTGCCTCGGAAAAAGTAATTGAATATATTGGATATTTTATTTAAAATTAAAAATATCGAGTTTGGATATTTTCATTTAAAGTTACTTGTCTCATTATTAAAAAAAAGTTTATGTTGGATGGTGCAAGTTAATTCAGGGTATAGTTTAAACCAAAACAAATAATAAGAATAATAAATCAAGCGGTGACAATTTGGTGAAAATATTTACAGGATGAAAATAAATGTAGTAGGGTACATAATGATCATAAAAGATAAGGTGTGATTAATTTAGTAATATCAAATAAATCAATACATTGCATTATATTAGAATAAAAAACCAATTCTCGTATAAAAAAAGTTATATAGCAAATAAATCAGTGCATTGCTTTATATTAGAATAAAAAACTAATTCTCGTGAAATTTAGTATACTTATATAAAAGAAAATCTTAAATGCTTCCTTTTGTTGTTCGATGAGAAAATTTGTGGTCATTAGTTTGCATCTTAACACAATGATGATGTGTTTAATTCTTTTCAAATGACATCACATTATTATTTTTTTTCTAAACTCATTTTCAAAGTTAAATTTATTATTTATATCGCTTACTTATCTTTGCTTGCGGTAACTTGCCTCGGAAAAAGTAATTGAATACATTGGATATTTTATTTAAAATTAAAAATATCGAATTTGGATATTTTCATTTAAAGTTACTTGTCTCATTATTAAAAAAAAGTTTATGTTGGATGGTGCAAGTTAATTCAGGGTATAGTTTAAACCAAAACAAATAATAAGAATAATGAATCAAGCGGTGACAATTTGGTGAAAATATTTACGGGACGAATGTAGTAGGGTACATAACGATTATAAAAGATAAGGTGTGATTAATTTAGTAATATTTTTATCGATCTTGGAGTAGAGAGATGACCTAGGAGTAATAGCGCAAATTTCAAATAATATTTAAATACAAAAAATTAGGGACTACATACAGTTAAATACAAAAAAATAGGGGCTACAAACAATGTAGGGGTCTTGTCGTATGCAGATGACGGCACACAACCATAATGATAGTACATATGGTCAGACATGATAGTGATTATATATTTAACAGTACCATCCGCCGCTTAATATCATGTTGCAGCCGAAGCCATTATTCAAAAATAAGATGTGAATGGAGTTAACCAATGAGATGAGAGAAAAATAAATTTAAATATTACTAAATAATAATAAAATCTAATTTATATGTAAGACCATATTTTATGATGGGACATTTGTACTTTTTGGCTCATTAATCATGCATTGAGCAATAACATGTTCATTTTCATACCCAATCAAATTACAAAAAATTAAATTAAAATAATATCAAAAAAATAAATTTCAATATACCAAATTAAACTATGAAAACTTAATAAAAAATTTAAGTCAACTCCAAAGTAATATGAGTTTAACCATAAACTCAATACAATATTTTCTCCCTGTGATAAAGATAATAATTATATTTTTTAATTTTAATAAATTTTATAAATATTTTAAATATATTTTTCCTTTAAATATCTTTTATTAAAATTTAAATTTCACTGAAAATTTATTAAGTGTATTTATATTTTTAAATTTTAATAAATTTTATAAATATTTTAAATATAATTATACTTTAAATATATTTTACTAAAAATTTAAATTTCACTTAAAATTTATTCAACGATATGTTGTAATATATTTAACATTCGAAAAATCATTATTCTTATTATTATTTTAATTTATATATTTTATATGTGAATATAATTTTTTATTTTTTATTATTATTATTAAATGAGAAGAAAAATCAGTATTCTTATTATTATTTTAATTTATATATTTTATATGTGAATATAAATTTTTATTTATTATTATTATAATTATATGATATATTTAATTTATTTGTTGTTTAATTTTTCTCTAACTATTTTTTAAACCAAGTTTTTCATGGTTTAATCATTTTCTAACTTCTCTTTGAACTAAGTTTTTCATTGTTTAATTATTTTTTAACTTTTTTTAAGTAAGTTTTGTTTTTCATTCATGCTTGAAAATATGAACTTATTAGTGTATAAATTATATATATATATATATATATATTTGCGTGTATATTTGTAAATAAAAGCATTTTCATTACAGTAGAAGTACAAAAATTATAGTCATGGGAGTTATTGAGCTCTGCATATGTTAGGCCTGATGGCTTGTAGAGCAAGAAGACATGAGGTGCAGACAAAATTGGGGAGGTTTATGCTCCCAGTGGATAAACCAGAAAACCTCTCTGCGATTATAGTTAACCAAAATAAGCAAAAACATAAAAGATAGACTATGACACCTTAAGGGGTTGGTCACTGAAAACGAGAGTTACGAGAACATAAGGGGTGGCCACACCATCGAGGGAAACTAGCAATGAGGACGTGAGGAACAAGCAACGAGTAGACACAATACCTTGAGAGGTTGAGTTTGCTAGATTTGTGCTCTGAAGGATCCTCCTCAACCATTGAGCATGGCTTGTAGAAGTTCAGGTCATCGGGCACAGGAACTGCTAAACATTTGGAGGCAAGGGCTTGAAATTTGGCAAGTCATTGAGAGGATTTGCTGACTTGGACATCGATTTTGTTGGTCTGACAATATGGGCCTTAGGAAGGACTCACACCCACCAGGCTCTACTTCGTGTTGTGATGAGGCCGACGGTGATGGGGAGAGGGACTACGTGACCGAGCATCAGGAGCTTCTGTAAGTTCGGGAGTGAAGGAAGAATCATGGATTGTGTCAGTCGATAGGGATTCTGACCCCTATAATTACATACCCATAAGACATATGATTTTTTGATATGTCAACTTTGCATGGCGGAGGTGATACTCCAAATCCAACACACGACCCTCAAGCAAGACAATGGTGTCCTCTTGATCATGATAATGTCAGCCTAGAACATTATGCAAGGCCCAAAGGTAGTCTCATGAGGTGTGAAATTCTTGAGCTTCAGCTTCAGCCACCATGCGTCTGAAGCGATGGGGGATTCCATTGTTGAAGTGCTCATCTCCATGTTGTTAGTGTGAAAATTCCTAGAAGGTGTACCAAAAATCTTCACTTAAGTCACTAGGTGAAAAGTGACCCTAACAACAATTTGATGGCTGCTGTCATTCTAGATCTGCAATACAAATGGAAAATCTGTAGTAAAAGAAAACAAGATCCAAAAAAAATAGCAGCAAAATAATGTATCCAGAATAATAACCCAATTGGAAAGACAATTTTAAATGAATAAATCTTTATTGATAACACCTGGTGAAGGAGATCTACAGATTGGTCTGTAAGTCCCCCTCCGTGGGATGGGTCCTTTGATATCCTTGATGCTTCATAAATAGATTCCCTCTCTCAATCGTGTGAAAAACCCAAACAAAGTGAAGAACTCAAATGGGAGCTCAAGAAAATGACGATAATGTTGACGATGATAATGATCATGGTGAAGAATGGATGAAAACCCTCCTTTATATAGCAAAGTATGGAGTTAATCTCAAAAATGGAGAATAATAAAATATTATTGACCAAATTTAGATCTAACTACTTGGAATACTTTATTATATTTATTGGAGAGGGAAAATAAATTTAAAGTGGTTAAATTCTTTTATTTAGAAATAACTAACAAATAAAATTATTTATTAACTATTAAATAGTTATTTAATAATTACTCTAATAATAGAAATAAGGAAATTCAAATAAATAATGATTTATTTAAATATTCCTGAGGGATTTAGTCAAATGTGACAGGGAATAATTATTAAATAGTGATTTAATAATAATTCCTAGAGAAAATTAAATAAATAATGATTTATTTAAATATTCATTTAAATATTCCTAAGGGATTTAGTCAAATGTGACACAGAATAATTATTAAATAATGATTTAATAATAATTCCTAGAGAAAATTAAATAAATAATGATTTATTTAATTATTCTCATGGAGTTTTTTTTATTTAAATCATAAAATAATTTAATAAAAGTGGTTTACTAAATTATTTTCCACAGTGAAAGTCATTTTACTATGGTAAAATTAAATCCACATGGTGTATTTTGATCCACCTAGTTAGAAATGGCTAGGTGATCATTTTTTAGTGATAACACATGCCCATGCCACGGAGGGTGAGGAGGCTGGCCTTGCCCATGCCCTCCTTTATTGGACCTTACTCACTCTCGCACCATGGAATGTAAAAAAACAGAATGTCGAGGTCTAAAACAAAGCTGAGAGACAATCTTCTCTCGAGAACTAAAATTGAATTGGATGGTGTGAGCTTCCATCAATATAATGGCAGTTGATTGATGTGGAGGCCAAGTGGGAGTGGGCATGCGCTAAATGAGCTTTAAATTCCTGAGGGGTGGACTTAACACCACCTCTCGCTCCCTTCTCGAGGCATTGTGAGAACCACGCTATAAGCATCGCCGAAATCCCTTTCTAGGTCGAATGTGCTGCTAGTATTAAGTACATGAGGGTCTGGATCGTCCAGAATGCCACCCAAATCGGGGGGTAGTACATAAAATATTAATGTTTATCTCTATTAAAGATTACTCTATGTACATGTGATATAAATTTCACTTTAAGTCAATTCTCTTTATTTGTGGTGTTAATATAACATTCATATTTATGGTTTTTCATAATTTAACATAAATAATAATAAAAAAATCCTTTAATGACATATAATAGTATTTTGATTCAAAACTTCTTTGAATTTAAATACTTAGAACCATGAGTGATCTAGAAGACAATTCAAACAAATATTTGAACCATGATTGATTAAAAACCAAAAAACATGGTTCATTAGAGCTTCACTAGTTTGTAAAAATAGGTTGTTATTAATGTTTTATCAAGCTTTTGATTTATGATTAAATTTAAATGGATTTTTTTTTGTGTAAAGGGACAATTGTTCATTACTTCAAGTGAGCATTACATGAGATATGGCCTTGCAGTATTGGTCAACTCGAAGGAAAACCAGACCAGTAACGCAAGTCCAATGTCTTTAGATTACATTGTCCTTTTATGATTATTGCACGTGAAATAGCAAAGTTAATACCAAAGTTAACATGAGGACAACAGGCACATAGGCCATTGCCTTCAGAGCAAAAAATACAAAAACTTATTTTGAGGCTCAACAAGAGAAATTTTAAGTGCAAATAAGAGTTGAAGAGCCGCCATTGAGGCGCTCAATTTGATGGAGCTCATCAAGAGAATAACCAAGCCAGGCTTCAAATTTGTTAGTTTCCTGACACCATGCATGTAGAGAATTTTGTGACTTGCCTACCCATGAAATGTGCAACCATGAACATTGAATATTAGTAGCAAATCCAGGTGTAGCATACCAATGGTCCCCGAAGTTGGAGCCCAACTTTGCCATGTCAAATGACCACCCTGCCAAGATTTTCTTTGAGCCAACACCAAGTGAGGGCCAAAGAGTAACTTCCAATTGGATAACATGACATGATAACGCTTGGTGAAACTCAAGCAAAGCCTCCAAGGGACTGAGAGTGGGGTTAAAAAATTGTTATAAAGCCCCACCATGATGCGAGGAAGCACAAGGAAGATTACTTCCACTATATTGAGACAAGAGCCAAGCTCCAAAGCACAGTCAGTACTGTTGATTATACAAAGGATCATGGCAGGTCAAATGGCTTCCCATTCCAAATTGTTCGATGATTAACATGACATCACTTGGGTCATCACCCACCATGGCAGAGAAATCTTGAAGAGCAAGGGCCATACATGAGTCACTTAACTTATCTGGGATTCCTTGGGACCAATTAATCTCAAATGGAGGACCAACTAATTCCAAAGAATAATTGGTGAGGTGATCCACTAACTTGTTTCCAGGCCAACATACATGAGAAAGCGAAGAAGCACGAACCTATTAAAGAAGTGATGCAACTTTCATGATATGAGATTCTATTATCCAACTTCCTGAAATCTTGGATAGTGGTGAACTACATTGTAATTTTTGTAAGATAGATATGATGAGCATGGAATCTCCTTTGATGAGTTGTTGATGCAAGTAGTGTTTTAGAGCCACTTTTAGACCTTGTTCTAAGCCCCAAAGTTCAACTTCATTACTAGTGGCAATCCCCAATTTTCTTGCATAAATATGTAGAATTTTCCCTGAGTTGTCCCTAAGTGCTCCACCAAAGCTTGCAGGACTTGGATTACCACAATAGGCTCCATAAAAGTTCAGATTTATGAAGCCTGTTGAGGGAGCGGTCTAAGTGGTAGGGCTATTAGCTCTGGGAACGGTAGAATATCAGATGGGAGTTAGAATTCTAATGCCAAGGGAATGTAAAAGATTTTTCTCTGTAGGGGGGACATTCCCAATCTTGAGGGCTCCAATGCACTGATGCAATTGTTTCTTCAAGTTGTGAAAGGATTCAATTCCAAACCTCCTCCAATGAAGAATTGATATACTTGAAGGTGTGTGTATCCATCTCCTAAGTTCCATGTGATAAAACCTAGGATGAGTTGTTAGGCTCTATTGAAAATGGGGTTGTTGAAAGGAAAATTAGTCCAATTCTTTAATGAGGCTAGGATTGAGTGAGGAACAAGGTTAGAATCCCTGAATATCATCACTAGATGATCCGATACTTTTGAGTAGAATCAACAATTTATAAAGAGGTGGTTTAAGTTCTCGATTTGTACATGACACAACATACAACTTAAGGGACCCATTTGATCTAAAAATCACCCTTTGAGTGATCTCAGTTAAAGAATTATTGAATGAAGGTATTACAGACTCATGTGCTGGTGTGTGTGTCTATGTTATTTTAGGCAACAAATCGATCAGATTGCAAAATACACAGACACTGGAAAATGGAAAACAGCAAAGAAACACAGTAAGCAAATACAAGAACACAACAATTAATAAGGAGTTCACCCTATCCTCTAGGGCTATGTCTCCGATCCAGCTTTCAATGGTTACCTTCTTTTATTGTGTCTTTAAAGCAGAGAACTACAATGAGGAGCTCAATCTAAGTCTCCTAAAACAGAGTTGCTTGGTAGGGTGGTCCTTGGATTCCCCAAGCCACTAGAGTGCACAGGCTCTTTTCCTTACCAGCTCTTGACCTTTTTGGTCTTTAAGGGGAGGAGCCTAATAGGGTACTCGATTCCCTTCAGATCCCCTTAGGGATGGCTTGAACCTCTCAAGCTCTCTGGTGCTCGACGCTGCATGTGGTCAGCTCGGCCCTCTATCTTTCTGCTTTTTGCTTCACTGTCTCTTCTTTTCTCTGTCTTTGTCTTCTTCTCTCTTCCGTCTTCGGTGTCTTCTGCTTTGTCTGTTCATGGCTTTAAATCCAATCGATCTCACGACTGTTTGATTCCCCTTCCACCTCTGTCGGATCGCCTGCTGTTGTTCACTTGGAATTCCCAGTCTTTGCGTCATGGTCACTGGCTCACAAGGAGTGGCCACTTGTCCTTTCGCGAACGGTGCCAGCTCGTCCCTATTGGTTCGGTTCTTCGGTTACGTCGGGAAATGACTCATCTGCCACCTCAGCGGTCAAATCGGACCTCAAATCCTTATAGATTGCAGCTTAGTCCCCTGTCAAATCCGGTTCTTTCATCGAGTGCGTTCTCAGCTGTTAGATCTGGAGCCTCCCGATCCAACGTCATTCGCTCATTTCACACGGTTGACTTGCTCGACCGTTAGCGTGCGATGAGCGGCGATTTTCTCTCTCCTCCGCCTGCCACGCGTTGGGCACTGAATGGAATCGCTAGGTTTCAGCCAAATCCGCTTACCGCCCAAGGGTGCCCCCGATATATACCGCCAGTTTTTGGAGCGCGGGTCCCACCTTTAGCCTTTTGCGCTTTTCCCCACGGTTTTCCCAGCTTCCATGCGACCGAGCGCTTCGGGGCCTTTCCATTTCGAGGGGTTTTGCCTAGCGAAGCACTAATCGCACATTAGAAACTGCCTCCTTTTCCCGATCCGGGCTTCCCAAGTGCCAGTTTCGCCTCCTGCACAGTCTCCATGGGCCTCGGTCAGCGCGCTTTGACCGAGGTCCTCATCGTTCCACGCTGGCTACCAACTACCATTGTTCAGAGGTTTTTCTGATCGCTTTGTGCTCTTGAATTTGAAGTTTGTCCCGATTTGATACAGTCATGGTACTTTGATTATTTTTCAGGATCCAATTTAGATCACAATGAAACCTTGTTTCCGAAGTTTATCCCACATGAGTGTTCTATGTTTTACAAGTAGCCAGAGGAAGAAGGTAAACTTGGGCTAGTGTTTGAGTTTCCAGAGGCGCCTCCATATGGGATTAGACACATCTAGTAATGCAGAAGTTAGGATTCGACAAGCTTCTTTGAGATTGAAACCCCCGAGGGTCTGTATCCCCATCTTAAGATGTCCTGATATGTTTGCACAACAATGTTTCAAGTGCCTAGTGCATGTTGGAGAAGTTGATGCTCAATGTCATAATCTTTGCCATATGTTGGAGACTGAATCTTCTAGGGACACCAATGCGATTCTAGGGAACAAGCCAACAAGGATCCACAATTGTCATGCCTCTTATTGCATATTGTTTCTGAAGGGCAGAGAATTAGGAAAAGAGGAGAGTTTGGGCCACTAATTATAGGAGTCTTCTCAGAAAAGTGTTGTCATGCCATCCAAAACTTCCCAGAAGCAATGATCCTGAATGAAAGATTTATTGTTCCAGGTTTCATTCCATATGTGGGAACCCGAGGACCTTTAGGTATTCAGATTAGTTGAGAAGGTAGTAGGTTTGGAATTTATTTATTGGACCACATTATGATCCATAACACTGAGGGGTTCTTCAAGCATCACCACCACGTTTTTTCACTGAGGGCTCTGCTTATAATTTCAGGATCCCTTAGTCCCAAACCCCCTGCAGCTTTTGGGAGACATAGCTTATCCCATGCTACAAGGGCCCATTTCTTCTCAAGAGTGGCTCCCCCCATAGGAAGGAGTGTTGAATGTTGTGAAGTTTGGTAAGAATGGTTTTTTGAGCAGCTAGGGATGATAGTAGGTAGGTGTGCATTGATTGCAAAACTGATTTCAATAATATAAAATGCCCTACAAAATTCAATGCTCTGAGGGTACAACTCAAGAGTTTCGCCTCTATTTTTTAAAGGAGTTCTTCCTAGACTGAGATGTAGAGCGGGTTGGATGTGAGAGGGGCACCAAGATAAATGGCCCGAAGGCTATTAGAAAAAAAAATATGAGATTTTCCCTTATTAATTTCAGTGCTTGAAGCCACAACAAAGGTATCTAAAATAACTTTGAATTCACATGCCTCATAGATGGAAGGATGATCCATGAGGAGAGTATCGTCAACAAATTGTTGATGGGTGGATCGATGCTAAGGAGAACCCAACGGGAGGCCCCAAAGATGATGGTGAAGAAGAGCATGCTTGATGGAGTGACTTAGGCCTTCAACTACAAACATGAAAATGTATGGAGAGATGGGATCCCCTTGTCTAATACCTCTGGAAGATGTGAAAG
This sequence comes from Pinus tabuliformis, assembly GCA_031772625.1. Taxonomy (NCBI): domain Eukaryota; kingdom Viridiplantae; phylum Streptophyta; class Pinopsida; order Pinales; family Pinaceae; genus Pinus; species Pinus tabuliformis. The sequence continues at coordinate 529,650,925 of CM062820.1, forward strand.
AGGGAGAGGGAGAGCCATTGACTAAGATTGAGAAATAGGCTTTGGAAATGAGAGCCATCACCCATGGTATCCATTTCTCATGAAACCCATAGGCCCTGAGAACATGATAAATAAACTTCTAGCTTACTTTTTCAAAGGCCTTAGACATATCAAGTTTAAGAATCATCCTCAGCTGTCTGGTTGAGCGAAGAGTGTCAACGTGTTCTTGAATGAGGATAATGTTATCGAGATTTTGTCTACCTTCAACATATCCAGTATGCTCAAGGGAAATAATGTTGGGGAGAAGAGGCTTGAGCTTGCTTGCAATGGTCTTAGAGATGATCTTATAGATAACGTTGCATGGAGAAGAGGCTTTAGCTGATTTTGGCATTAGGGAGATAAAGGTTGCGTCAAAAGTAGAGAGCAAGGAGGTTGATTGTCTTGAGCCTTCCACCACCTGTGAGACATCACTTCCTAAAATGGCCCAACGAGCTTGAAATAATTCTGCTATAAAGCCATTAGGGCCTGGAGCCTTGCTTCGTGGTAGATTCATGACTACTTCTTTTACCTCTTGAAAAGTGATTTCTTTGAGGATCATGGCATTTTACTTTGCTGAGACTAGTTTTGGAATGTGTGGAGTTATCTTTAAAATATACTCCCTCTTGTCTTGAGACGGCTCTGTTAGGAGAGAGATGAAATGTTGAGAGAGGACTTGCATAGTGTCTTTTTGATCTTCCACATATTTATTATTCTGATTGCAAAGACGATTAATACAATTTTGTTGTTGGTAGTTAAGCATGGACTTGAGGAAGAATTTTGTATTGCACTTGGCTTCCTTGAGCCATTTTACCCAAGACTTTTGTTTATATAGTATTTCTTCTTGAGCCAACCTTTTTCTAACTGACAATCAAGAGTACCTTCCGCTTCTTTTAATTCTTCAGATCTACCCTCGGTGATTATGGCTTGCTAGACCGCTTTCATTTCTTCTTCAAGCTTGAGCTTATCTTTAAAAATATCACCAAAGTCTTCCTCATTCCACACTTTTAATTTCTGTTTGATGAGTCTTCGTTGTTGTTGGAAGTGATACATAATACGGCTGAAAACATAAGTTGATTCCATTCACCAGGTCTCCATATTGGATAGAAAATTAGAGTGTCGCAACCATAAAGCTTTAAATCTGAAGGGCGAATTATGAGGCGATGAGGGCCAACGAAGCTGAAGCATAATGGGATAATTATCATAGTTGTGACTGGGAAGAATTGAGGCTTCTATGCTGATACCTGTAAGGAGAAGAGATTCAAAGATGAGGAAGCGATTTAGCCTAGAGGTCAACTGATGGGATCCTCCTCTTTAATTATTCCATGTGTGAATGTTGTTTGAAGTATGAATGTTTATTAGCTTGCAGTTGCCAATTAAAGAGTCGAAGATAGAAGCCTCCTCTTCCAGTCTTCTAATGCCTCCCATTTTTCCTATAAGGATATAATCAAATTGAAATCTCCCCCCAAAATCCATTGATTGGATGGAATGAAACAAGCAGTTGAGGTGAGGTTGGAAAGAAAGGCTCTTTTGTCTTGAGTAATGGTGGGGCCATAAACATTTGAGATAAAACCAAAATGAGAGGAGCTTATCGGTTGAAAGTGAGCAGAAAGGATTCTTGTAAGAAAAGGAATCCTTGATAGTGACCATAGACGAGTTCCATAATATTGTGAGACCTCCTAAAGTCCCCATTGCACATTGGGCAATGAGATCACAACTCTTCTAGAAGGTGCTAGTCATTTTGTAAAAGTGTTGTTCAAAGCACTTATTTTCTTGTAGCAATAGGATGTCGAGCTTTTCTTTGGAGATTTGATTTTTTAGGATTCGACGCTTAGATTTGTTGTTCAAAACCCTAACATTCCAAGAGAAAATTTTCATCATTAGGATTTAGAGAGAGAAGGGAAGATGGAGGTCATGGCCGTAATTCTGCCCAAATTAATTAGAAACTCGCCTAATCCTGAAGGAGTTGACTATTTGTTTTTTTTTCTCTTTTTTCTTTTGTTTTTTCACAGCGAGAGAGTAATGCTTGGGTGGCATTTCATTTGATCCCTTGCAAAGAAAAGGAAGAGGACGGGAGAGGGGAGATACATGATCCATTTATCCGTTGAAGAAGCAAATCCTCATGACGAAGGTATGCTGTTGTAATGAGTTGGATTTGGTCGTCCGGTATGACTACATGATCCTTGTTTTACCATTCCTCTACAATGTTGTAGATCCATGTCTTATAGTTTTGGGTCTGACAAATATTATTCTTCCATTGGAGAGATGCGTTCTTCATAGGAAATTTTCCTTGTAGGTAGAGGTCTTTGGGGTGGTGGAATCAAATCTGGTTGTTCATTGTTTGATTCTCCTTTAGAAGGTTGGTTCATAGGAGTTTCAACTGTTGGCTCCTCTTGATCCAAATTTCTTTCCCCTTCTTCTTATTGTAAGACTACAAATCTATTTTCTCTTAGATTGCCTTAGGGGATAGTGTTTCCTCCACACCTTCGAGTTGCTTGCCTTCTTCCTGCCACTATTGTAAAGCCTTATTCTGAGGAAGGTTGGTTGGCTAAGGGATTGCCTGGATCGGCTTGAGGTGGCTTCTTTAAGCAATATTTAAAAAGGTGGTCGTAAGCATGACAATGATGACACCAAAAGTGGATTTGTTCATAATATATCAGTTGTTCCCAAATTATATCTTCAAAACTCAAGTATATCTTGACTCGTAAGGGTTTTGTGAAATCCATGTATACACAGTCTTTCATAAGATGTATACCTACCAACTTTTGTAATGTTTGATAATATGAAAATTTTTTGCAGATTATTGCCTGTGTGGGCAAGGGTTTTAGGATCTAAATACTCTTGGGTTAAGGAATATAATCTAACCCACGTAGGCAGAAATGAGAAATCCTCCTTTTCTAGGTCAAATCGTGGAAGCCATGGTTTCATGAAGAGGCCAACTAAGTTCATGAAATAGGATCCTCCTTGCAAGATATGACCACAATTTGAAATATTGTTAAATATCACAGTGAAGAAGCCTTTGGAACCCAATTTGAGTTCGACCTCCCCTTTGATTACCCAGTTTTTGTGAAGCCAGTTAAGGAGGGTTTGTTTTGATGGCTAGGGGCCTATGAATTTGCAAATGATCACTTGTTTTTTCATTCTTTCTACTGTGGTCCCCAACTTTTTTGGTGGAATCTCCAATAGAGGGATATCTTGAGCTTGCACACGATAAGGGTTGGGCTTCTACTATGTTTTGGTTACGAGATTAGTGGGCATGCTTGTGGATTGCTGCTAGCTTGGACCTGTTGTAGCGGAATCATTGATTGGTTGTGAGGCAGTTGGATTGGTGGATTTGTGCGACTATTGTTGCGGAGCACATTTGGCTACCACCGATTTGAACAAATGCCACCCCCCCCCCCATGGGGGCATCATTGGATCTAAATTAGAAGTAGTTGAATGAAAAAATGACTCAAACCCTAGTTGCATAACACCGACTACTCATTTCCTTATTAATTAGTAATCTAAATGTAAATAGTAAATAAAATAATTTATTACTTAATTTAGTAAAAATATCAATTTATTGAATATATTGATTTTAATAAATAATAACATTGATAGTTTTATCAATTATAAAATTTATTTAATAATTATTTCACAAATATATATGCTTTAAAATTTCATTTATCCACGAGGATACATAATAATATATTATTATTAATAATTTAATTTTAAGGTTACTCTCAATCTAAACACCAATTGATGCATGAGACTTTTTTATTTGATTAGTTTACTTAATTGTGATTTCATCTATTACACATTTTTTTAATGGTTAAATATGCAAAATTCCACTTATCTATATAAAATACATTCATCTCTCTCTCTCTCTCTCTCTCTCTCACACACACACACACACACCCATATATATAATCACTAACTCATTGAAGCCTTTAGAATGCCACTATAATGCCATGATTATCTTTAATAATCTGCAATCCATATATGATCTGAATTGGATCCTAAAACACTCTCTAAGTTTTCATGAACTCTTTCAATTATGCCAAAAAGATTCAAGTCTTAAAAGGATCGAGCTATTAGAAGGAATCCTCATGACAGTTGCAGATTGTGACCAGCATGGAGCAACGAGGACCCTCGGTCAAGCGTGCAGACCGAGGGCCCATGGTAACGCGCGCTGGGGGCAAACTGGGAAAACCGAGAGTCGGATCAGAGAACAGGAGCAGATTCTGATACACAATTGCAAGGCGTCCCCCTCAATGAAGGAAAGCCCTGAAGCGCCTGGACCCGAAAAGGTTATAAAACGCGGAAAAGTACCAGTTTCGGTTTTGGTGGAGCACGATTCCACAAAAACCAGGTAGGATATTGGAAGGGCCTCGAGGTAGTAAGCGGTTTAGACCAAGTCCCGCCCAATGCCACACAGCGAGTGACACACATCCAACGGAGGAGAGAGAAAACCGCGCATATCAGATGGGTAGCTGTCGAGCTAATTATCCGCCTGATATGCACGATGACCGTAGGATCCGGGGGGTCCAGATCAATGGTGGAGGTGCGTCCTAATGAATGACCAGATTTGACAGATGATAAAGCAAGATTATATGGGATTTGAAGTCCGGTATAGATGCTTCGTTGGCAGGGATTCGTATTTCGCGGACAATCTTGGCACAAACAAAAATAACGACCATTCAAACATTTCCAAGAGAAATAACACTCATTTTGCTATGAAACAGATGGCCACCTCCCTATGAAGCGTTACACAGTGATGATGACGCAGAACAGAGGAATTCAAACGGACAGAGAGGTAGGAGAACCAAAGCGCCGGGAAGCGGAAACGAACAGTCAAAAAGTAGATTGGCTTTAAAGCCACGAACTAATAGAAACAAAGCAACCAGTGAGTTAGTCAAGGAGGAAAGCTAAGAGTAGAGAATAGAGAAAAGAAGTCGAGCTGACCTGAAGGCAACATCGAGCCAGAGAGAGTCAGAGAGAATCTGTGTACTCCAGAGAGGGCTTGAGAGGTTCAAGCAAACTCCTCTGTACTTACCTATCATGTATGAGTCTCAGATTGGGCTCATACTACTGTGACCAATAGAGGTCGAGTTTCAGTAAGGAGAGTCTGTGTTCTCCATAGACTTGGGGGATCCAAGTCCAGTCCTACTGATTTATATTTGTCGAGTGAGACTCAAATTGAGCTCATTGTTGTAAAAACTTTGCTATGAAAACACAATAGAGAGGCCACCACTGAAGGCTGAACCAGGAGACGTAGCCTAGGAGCATTGGGTGAACTCTTTATTAAACTTGTTGTGTTTACATGTTTTTACTGTTGCGTTTTCTCTAACTGCTTCGGTGTTTGTGTATTTTGCAATTTTATCGATCCGTTGCATAAAGTAACATAGGCACATCCATGCACATGAGTCTGTAATACCTTTAATTCTTTGTCTTGGATAAATTCCAGATCAAGTGGTATCAAAGCTCTAGGTTACTTAGGTTATACAAGCTTGTGCTGGGTTTTGTTGTTGAATGCTAACTAGATCAAAGCTTAAATTAGGAGAAGAAGAGTTGGTTGTGTTGGGTGTGGAGCATGATTATTTAGAGGTCTTTGTTTCAGCCGGATGTATGCCCCAGGAACTTTGTACACCCCTACATGCGGGGGGGGGCGGGGGGACTTGTCTCCCCCGCGGGGGTTTGGGGGGGCCGATCCCCCCGGCTGGGGGGTCCAGGGGATAGCGGTCCCCCAGCAGGGGTTTCGGGGGCAGCGCCCTCGAAGCTAAAAATAGATGTAAAATTTCCTTGTAAAAGTATAGTAATTTCTAGTCAATTTGGGTCGTTCATTAGGCAGATGATCTGACAGTAGAACTTATGTTTAGTTTAGGGTTTTTTTCCCTAGAAGGCAACCCCTCTCTTTGTGTGAGGGAATTGTATTGATGCTGTGTAATAGATGTGTATTCTCCGAGCGAGAAATAGAGAGGTGAGACTGTGAGAGAAAACAAAGGATATTACAGCGGATCTGTTGTAGGTTGTGTCTCTTCATTTTGCTGGATAATAGAAAGGAAGGATTGGCTATTCGAGGTGGACGTAGCCCAAACTGGGTGAACCATGTATATATGTGTCTCTCTGGTTTTATGCATTTTCTGTGTTTATATTTATGCAATATTCTATGTGTTCCATTGCTCTATAATATATAATTTTCTAACAACTGGTATCAGAGCCGAAGGTCTATTTGGCTGATAAACTCGCAGGAAAGAAGGGTTCCTCGTTCGAGTGGGAGCAATGACGGAAGATGGTAAGTTTAGGGTCGAGAAATTTAACGACCAAAACTTCTCGATGTGGAATATGTAGATGGAAGATTATTTGTATCAGAAAGATCTGTACCTACCATCGGGTGGAAAAACAAAGGTGCCGACAGGTATGACAGATGAAGAATGGAACCTTCTCGATAGAAAGGCACTCGAAACAGTACGGTTGTGCCTCGCAGCGTCGGTCGCCTTCAACATTTCGAAGGAAATAACGACAGAGGGTTTGATTAAGGTGTTGGAGAAACTATATGAAAAACCCTCGATCTCAAACAAGGTATTTCTTATGAAACGGTTATTTAATATGAAGATGTCAGAAGGTGGATCTGTTGCAAACCATTTAAATGATTTTAATACTGTTACAAGTCAGTTAAGTTCTATAGGGGTAAACTTTGATGATGAAGTTAGAGCTTTGTTATTCTTGTGCTCATTGCCAGAAAGTTGGAATGGTTTAGTAATGGCCATTAGTAACTCTATTTATGGATCTAGTACTTTAAAGTTGGTGATGTTTTTGGTGTTATCCTTAGCGAGGAAATGCGAGGGAAAAGCTCCAGTGAGACATCGGGTATGCTTTAAGTGCAGAGTCTAGGAGAAGAAAAATGGAAAGAGGAAAGAGCTCAAGATATTGCAGTAAATCAAGGAAAGGCATATCCAAGTCCAGATCAGGGATAGTGTGCTAGAAATGCGGAAAGAAAGGACACCTAAAGAAAGACTATAGATCTCGGAAGGGAAAAGAAGGAGATGCACAACAAGAAAACAATCATGAAGCAAATGTGACAGGTGAGGTGTTACAAGATGCTTTGATTCTTTCTTTCGAAAATATTGTTGATTCCTGGGTGGTAGATTCAGGTGCCTCATTCCATGCCACACCTGATAAGAAATATTTTTATGACTATGTTCAAGGAGATTTTGGACAAGTCCGTTTGGGTGATGATAAACCCTGTAAAATTGTTGAAATGGGTAAGGTTCTTCTAAAACAGCAGAATGGAAACCAATGGCTACTAAAGGAGGTAAGGCATGTTCCAGATCTGAAGAAATTATTTCAACAGGGCAGTTAGGCGGTGAAGGTTGTGTGACAACTTTCACAGATAAAGCTTGGAAGGTCACCAAAGGAGATCTGGTAATAGAAAAAGGCGAAAAGGTTGGTACATTGTATTTATGCAATGGTATTTCTAAATATGTTAATGCTTTAACTTCCAAAGGAGCAGATGCAACATTATGGCATCATAGGCTCAGACACATGAGTGAGAAGGGGATGAAGATTCTTCACTCAAGGAATTTGTTGCCGGGTTTGAAGAATGTTGATTTGGACTTCTGTGAGAATTGCATTTATGGAAAATAGAAGAGTCAGATTTCTCAGAGTTGGGAAAGAAAAGAAGAGCAAAAAATTAGAGCTTGTGCCTACAGATGTATGGGGACCTGCTCAGGTATCATCCCTCGGTGGCTCTCGTTATTATGTTACTTTTATTGATGATGCAACTAGAAAAAACTTGGATTATTGTATTAAGAATAAATCTGATGTATTTGATGCTTTCAAGAAATGGAAAACTTTGGTTGAGATTAAGACAGGAAAGAAATTGAAGTGCCTCATATCAGACAATGGAGGTGAATATTGCAGCAAAGAGTTTGATAGGTGTTGTTCAGAGCATGGAATTCGTAGAGAGAACACAGTTCCAAGAACACCACAAGGAAGTGGTGTGTCAGAAAATATGAATAGAACAATCATGGAGCGTGCAAGGTGCATGAGATTACATGCAGGATTGCCTTTACAATTTTGGGCAAATGCTGTAGATACTGTTGTTTATCTAATAAACAAAGGGCCTTCAAGTTCCTTGGATGGTGGTGTTCTAGAGGAAGCATGGACAGGTAAAAAGGTAAACTACTCTTTTTTAAAGCCTTTTGGTTGTGAGGCCTTTGTCCATATTAATAAAGAAAATAGAACAAAGCTTGAGGCAAAATCAAAGAAATGTACCTTTATTGGATATGGTGTTAATTATTTTGGTTATCGCTTATATGATTATGAAAATCACAAAATCATTAGGAGCAGAGATGTAATATTCAATGAAAAGGTCTTGTATAAGAATCAGTTGCAGGAAAAAGAAAACAAGGAATACACAGTTCTTGATGAGATCACTGAAAAAGTAAAGGTGCCTGAAAATAATAATAATCAACAACCACAACAACAACAACCACCACAACAGCAACAGGCACCCTAAACACCTGAAAGTGGTGTTAGAAGATCTACCAGGATAAGTATACCCCCTGAACGATACTCTCCTTCATTATATTATTTATTGTTGACTGATTCTGGTGAACCCGAATGTTATGAAGAAGCAATGCAGGTTGAAAGCAGGAAGAAGTGGGAGCTAGCCATGGAAGAAGATATGGACTCCTTAATGCATAACCAAACGTGGGACTTAGTTAGGTTGCCTGCAGGAAAAATTAGATTGAAGAATAAATGGGTTTACAGGCTGAAGGAAGAAGATGGAGGAAAACAAAGGTACAAAGCTAGACTTGTGGTGAAGGGGTTTGCACAGAAGAAAGGTATTGATTTTGATGAAATATTTTCTCCTGTTGTTAAAATGACTTCAATCAGAACTATTTTAAGTCTAGTAGCAGTTGAAGATTTGCATCTTGAGCAGTTCGATGTAAAGACAGCCTTTCTCCATGGGGATTTTGAAGAAGAGATAGATATGCAGCAGCCACAAGGATATGAGGTGAAAGGGAAGGAGAAACTAGTGTGCAGGTTGAACAAGAGCTTGTATGGCTTAAAACAGGCTCCAAGATAATGGTATCTAAAATTTGACAAGTTTATGTTTGAACAAGGTTATACTAGATGTCACTCTGATCATTGTGTTTATCTGAAAAAGCAAAATGATGGCAGTTATATTATATTGTTATTGTATGTGGATGACATGCTTGTTGCAGGGTCTAACATGTAGGAAATAAATGTGCTCAAAAGAAAATTGGCAAATTCATTTGCAATGAAGGATTTGGGAGCTGCAAAACAAATCCTTGGTATGAGAATAACTAGAGACAGGAAAAATCGCAAATTAACATTGTCTCAGAATGAGTACAGACAAAAGGTGTTGAAAAGATTTGTTATGCACAATGCAAAACCAGTTAGTACACCTTTTGCTAGCCATTTCAAAGTTAGTAAGGAAATGTGCCCAAAGACCCAAGAAGACATGGATTATATGTCTAAAGTTCCATATGCATCAGCAGTTGGAAGCTTAATGTATGCAATGGTTTGCACAAGGCCTGATATTGCACATGCAGTGGGAGTTGTAAGCAGGTACATGAACAATCCAGGAAAGGAACATTGGATGGTAGTGAAATGGATTCTCAGATATTTGAAAGGTACCACAAATCAAGCATTATGCTTTGGTGGTTAAAACATTTCTCTACAGCGATATGTTGATGCAGACATGGCAGGTGACAGAGATAACAGGAGGAGCACTATAGGATATGTATTTACTGTAGGTGGAACAGCTGTCAGTTGGGTTTCAAAAATCCAAAGTGTTGTTGCACTTTCAACAACAGAAGCAGAGTATGTTGCTGCTACAGAGGCTAGTAAAGAAATGATTTGGTTACAAAGGTTTATGGGTGAATTGGGTAAGAAGCATGATATGGGCACATTATACAGTGATAGCCAAAGTGCCATTCATCTTGCAAAGAACTCAGCATTTCATTCCAAGACTAAACACATACAACTCAATTACCATTTCATACGATTAGTGTTGGAAGATGGAGAGTTGAAGCTGCAAAAGATACACACTAGCCAGAATCCTGTAGATATGCTAACAAAAGTTGTAACCAGGGAGAAACTGAGAATATGCTCAGTTTCAATTGGTCTTCAAGGATGACAATGAAGATGAGAAACAACCAGGTCCAAAGAGGAGTCATTGTCCAGCAAATGAAGCAGTGGTGGAGTTGCTACAATCATTCTCCAAGTGGGAGATTGTTGGGTGTGGAGCATGATTATTTAGAGGTCTTTGTTTCAGCCAGATGTATACCCCAGGAATTTTGTACACCCCTCCACGCGGGGGGGGTGCGGGGGGGACTTGTCCCCCCTGTGGGGGTTCGGGGGGGCTGATCCCCCCCGACTGGGGGGTCCGGGGGCCAACGGTCCCCCGGCAGGGGTTTTGGGGGCAGCGCCCCCGAAGCTAAAAACAGATGTAAAATTGCCTTGTAAAAGTATAGTAATTTCTAGTCAATTTGGGTTGTTCATTAGGCGGATGATATGACGGTAGAACTTATGTTTAGTTTAGGGTTTTTTTACCCTAGAAGGCAACCCCTCTCTTTGTATGAGGGCATTGTATTGAGGCTGTGTAATAGATGTGTATTCTCCGAGCGAGAAATAGAGAGGTGAGACTGTGAGAGAAAACCGAGAATATTACAGTGGATCTGATGTAGGTTGTGTTTCTTCATTTTGCTGGATAATAGAAAGGAAGGACTGGCTGTTCGGGGTGGACGTACCCCAAATTGGGTGAACCACGTATATCTGTGTCTCTCTAGTTCTATGCGTTTTCGGTGTTTATATTTATGCAATATTCTATGTGTTCCATTGCTTTGTAATATATAATTTTCTAACAGGTTGAAACTAACCCTGAAATTGGAAGAGTCTATCCTAAGAGGATAATGTCAGAAGAAAGTCCCTTGGAATCAGACCCTCAGTTCATGGATAGTTTCATGACCATGAGAGCCATGGTATAGGAAATGTATAGAGAATTTAAGAAAGGTAGAGAGGAAGATGCATTAAACTCTAAACGAGATAAAGGAGCAGAAGAATCTCTCCTCCATGACCACTCTAAAGGCAAGGGGAAAGAAGAAAAACTTCCCACACCTCCTAGTAGCCCCGAAAACAAAAAGAAGACATCTTTGATTAAATTAGATGTTAAATGATTTACCAACATATGATGGAGAGTTGAATGCAGAGAAGCTGGATAATTGGATTAGACAGATTGATGTTTATTGCAGAGTGCAGAGCATTGATTCAGACAGTAGTAAGATTCAGCTGGCCAGCCTATGCCTTGGAGGCACTGCCTTGGTATGGTGGGAAGGCAGGACACAAGCTAACATGAAGAAGCATGGTAAGATTCTTTCTGTTTGGAGTGAGTTTGTTTCTGCAATTAAAAAACAATTCTATCCACTAGCCTATATGCATCAAGCTATGATGAGTTGGCAAACTCTATGACAATTAAAAGGGCAAAGTGTACAAAGTTACACTCAAGAATTTAGGAAAAGAGCTTTGATTCTAGGAATTTCTTTAGACTCACCTGAAACTCTGTTGAAGTATATAGGTGGTCTACACAGCTACTTAAGATACACAATTCTCATGTTTAATCCCACTAGCATAAATGAGGTAACCACTGCAAGCAATAATAAGGAGAAAAGAAAACTGAAATGGAAAGAGAGGAAGACAAATACTGTACAAAAGACCAAATCTTCATGCACTCAGTGTAAAAAGGATGGGCATGATGATGAACACTATTGGATTCTGCATCCGGAGCTGAAACCCAAGAAGTACGAGGGAAGAAGAAGAAGACTGCTACAGCTATTCAAAAGGATTTGGGGTCAGATTCAGGAGATGAAACAACAATTGCAGCCACATATATAAAAGGTTGTCCGCTTTAGAGAATGCAAAAATCAAGAAGCAGGTACAGGAGCTGCTCGAGAAAGGGTTCATAAGACCTAGCACATTGCCTTTTGGGTCTCCAATTGTCTTGGTGAGAAAGAAATGTGCATTGATTACCGAGCACTGAATAAAATAACGATAAAAAATCGTTATCCCCTTCCTCGCATAGATGATTTATTAGATTAGTTGAAAGAAGCTGTTTATTTTTCCAAGTTGGACTTGCATAGTGGCTACCATCAGGTCAGAGTTGCAGAGCAAGAAGCATGGAAGACTACTTTCAAAACAAAGCAGGGATTGTATGAGTGGTTGGTTATGCCTTTTGGCTTAACTAATGCTCCTGCTACTTTCATGAGAATAATGAATGATGTACTCAGACCTTTTATTGATGATTTTGTCATTGTATATTTGGACGACATTCTTATATTTAGTAAAACATGGGAAGAACATTTAAAGCATGTCAAGCAGACTCTAGATGTTTTGAAAAAATAAAACCTTTATGTGAATTTGACAAAACATCTTTGAATTATTTGGGTCATATTGTAAGAGGTGGTGAATTGAAGATAGATCCCTATAAAGTTGCAGTCATTGTAAACTGGCCTAAACCCAAATCTGATACAAAAGTTAGAAGCTTCTTAGGAGCAGCACAGTATTGGAGAAAGTTTATTTCTAACTTTTCCTTGTTTGCAACTCCCTTACATGCTTTAACAGGATTGAACAAAGTGTTTTAGTGGGGAGGCAAACAGCAGAAATCTTTCGACACCTTAAAAGAAAAGATTAGTACAACACCAGTACTAGCACTGCCTGATCTTCAAAGACCATTTGAGATTGAAACAGGTGCCAGTGACTATGCCATGGGAGTAGTGTTGATGCAGCACGGTAAACCCATATGTTATCATTCTAAGACATTTAATTCTGCAATAGTTAATTATCCCACATATGATAAAGAATTGTATGCATTAGTATAGAGTGTGAAAAAGTCGAAACATTATTTAATGGGCAAAGAGACAATTATACACACTAATCATCAACCACTTCAATATTTGCACTCACAAACTAAGTTGTAGCAATCAAGACACTATAGGTGGATGGGTTTTCTACAACAGTTTCATCTTGTCATCAGATATAAAAATGGCATACACAATAAAGTTGCAGATATGTTGTCCAGACCAATCATAAATGCATCCACTGTACTTAAGCATAATTCAGTATTGCATGAAAGCTACATTGAACATTATGCTCAAGATATAGAATTTAAAGATGTATATGCAACTTTAAGTCATGGCAAACAACTAGAAGAATTGGATTATCATGTTAAGGACCAACTCTTGTATCATTTGGGAAAGTAATGCATTCCTCAAATAGAAAGAGTAAAGATAATTCGAGAAGCACACACTTCTCTAATATCAGGTCACTTTGGTGTAAGTAAAACAGTTGCACAGCTACAAAGATTTTGTTAGTGGCCAAAAATGAATGAGACAGTTTCTAGATATGTAAGAGGGTGTACCATGTGTGCTAAAAGCAAGCCCAGCAACAGAAAACTAGGCTTGTACACTCCACTACCAGTTCCTTCTCATCCTTGGGAAAGTGTTTCTATTGACTTCGTTGGGGGATTGCCTAAATCTAGAAAAGGTCATGACTATTTATATGTTGTTGTGGATAGATTCAGCAAAATGTGTATTTTAATACCTTGTAACAAACAGATTACAGCTGAACAAACTGCAAAGTTGTTCTTTCAGCTTGTATGGGTTCATTTTGTATTACCCACTTCTATTATATCTGATCGAGATACCCGATTTGTTGGGAAATTTTGGTCAAGTTTGTGGGAATTGATGGACACCAGACTGAAGAAGAGCACAACTTTTCATCCGCAAACAGATGACCAAATAGAAGTGGTCAACAGGATAGTGATCCAGTTGCTCAGAGGCTATTGCAGCAAGCATCCCAAGCTTTGGGATGAACATTTATGTTATGTACAACATGCTTACAACCGAGCTAAACATTCTTCTACACAGAGATCTCCTTTTGAGACCTGTTTTGGTTTCACACCAAGGTCTCCCTTGGATTTTGTCTTTAGTAAAGACATAACGGTTGATGGACACAATGATGTGGACAAGGCAACTAAGTTCATCGAACAAATCCAAGAGATTCACCAGGCAATACAGGAACAACTGGAAAAGAGCTAAGCCAAGTACAAGGCAAGGCATGATAAGCAACAGAGTGGGCATAGTTTCCAAGTTGGTGATCAAGTTTGGCTGTATATCAGCAAAGACAGAATGCAAGGTGAAGGTAAGAAGCTAAAGCCAATAAGGTATGGACCTTTCAAGATACTTGAGAAAATTGGTGAGAATGCTTTTCGCCTTGATTTACCAGCTTACATGCACATCTACTTAGTTGTTAATGCAGACAGCTTGAGACTATTTGAACCTTCATTGATTGAAGATCCCGAAGAGCAAAGTCAGTTGCCTTCTATTGATGATCTGTTACCTGAATATCTCAATGAGTTGCAGGAAGATACAGTTCTGGACAGGAAGGTGAGAACTATGCGTAGGGGGAATGTTGAGTACCTTAGGATTGGACTCAAAGGTTCAAAACCAAGCAATGCAAGATGGATAGAAATTGAGCAGGCGAGGAAACTGTATCCTCATTTGATTGGTGCTTAAAAACCAACTTTTGGTGGTCCAAAAGCTTTTTCAGTGGGAAGGCCGTGATCTGAATTGGATCCTAGAACACTCTCTAAGTTTTCATGAACTCTTTCAATTATGCCAAAAAGATTCAAGTCTTAAAAGGATCGAGCTATCAGAAGGAATCCTCGTGACAGTTGCAGATTGTGACCAGCACGGAGCAACGAGGACCCTCAGTCAAGCGAGCAAACCGAGGGCCATGGTAACGCGCGCTGAGGGCAAACTGGAAAAACCGGGAGTAGGATCAGAGAACGGGAGCAGATTCTGGTATTGCAGGGCGTCCCCCTCAGTGAAGGAAAGCCCTGAAGCACCCAGACTCGAAAAGGTTATAAAATGCGAAAAGTACCGGTTTCGGTTCCAGTGGAGCAGGATTCCATAAAAACCAAGCAGGATATCGGAAGGGTTCTCGAGGTAGTAATCGGTTTAGACCGAGTCCCGCCCGATGCCACACAGTGAGTGACACGCGTCTAGCAGAGGAGAGAGAAAACCACGCATATCGGACAGGTAACCGTCGAGCTAATTATCCGCCGATATGCACGATGACTGTAGGATCTAGGGGGTCTAGATCAATGATGGAGGCTCATCCCAATGAATGACTAGATTTGACAGATGATAAAGCAAGATTATATGGGATTTGAAGTCCGGTATGGATGATTCGTTGGCAGGGATTTGTATTTCGTGGGCAATCTTGGAGAAAACGGAAATAACGATCGTTCAAACATTTCCAAGAGAACTGACACTCAGTTCGTTATGAAATAGGTGGCCACCTCCCTGTGAAGCGTTACACAGTGATGATGACGCAAAACAGAGGAATTCAAACAGATAGAGAGACCGAAGAACCAGAGCGCCGGGAAGCAAAAATGAACAGTCAGAAAGTAGATTGGCTTTAAAGCCATGAACTGACAGAAACAAAGCAAGCAGTGAGTTAGTCAAGGTGGAAAGCCAAGAGTAGAGAACAGAGAGAAGAAGCCGAGCTGACCTGAAGGAAGAATCGAGCCAGACAGAGCCAGAGAGAGTCAGAGAGAGTCTGTGTACTCCAGAGAGGGCTTGAGAGGTTCAAGCAAACTCCTCTATACTTACCTGTCATGTATGAGTCTTAGATTGGGCTCATACTACTGTGACCAATAGAGGTCGAGTTTCAGTAAGGAGAGTTTGTGTACTCCAGAGACTTGGGGGATCCAAGTCCAGTCCTACTAATTTATTTATGTCGAGTGAGACTCAAATTGAGCTCACTGTTGTAAAAACTCTGCTTTGAAAACATAATAGAGAGCCCACCACTGAAGGTTGGATCAGGAGACGTAGCTCAGGAGCATTGGGTGAACTCCTTATTAAACTTGTTGTGTTTACATGTTTTTACTGTTGTGTTTTCTCTAACTGCTCTGGTGTCTGTGTATTTCGCAATTTTATCGATCCATTTCATAAAGTAACATAGGCACATCCATGCACATGAGTCTGTAATACCTTTAATTCTTTGTCCTTGATAAATTCCAGATCAATATATACCAATAACATATGATTTAGCAAGAACTGTATATGAGATTTTGGAAATAAAACTTCACTCCAGAGAAGGATGATTTCACAAGAGTCCCGGTCTAGGTGCGCCTATATTCCTTGCCAATGGATTACTGGGTTCCTTCAATCTTAAAAGGAATAGGAGACCAACTAGGGGAGTACATAAAAATGTCCGAAGGCACCAGAAGCGGACATTATGTCTCCTATGTCAGAATACGCGTGTATATAGATGTCTCCAGAGCCCTCCCAGAAGCCATAAAATTAATTTTCAGGGATGAAGTTTGAATCCAAAGTACAGATTACGAACACATCCCCTTCAGATGTAGGAAGTGCCATGAACACAGACATCTCTTTAGGGACTGTTCACAAAACAAAACCCCTCAAAATGTTAAACATGCAAGCAAGAGAAAGTACAACGAGGGCTTTACCATAGTTAATACAAGAAATAAAAACAACAGGAAAAACAATACAAAGAAGGAACAACAACAGGTTGTCACTCAAAACCAATTCGATGCCCTAGTCAATCTGCAAGAACATTCGTCTCCGAATTACCCGACAGGAGATGAAGCAAGAGAAGACAAGCAAACTGAGGCAAACATGGAACAAGAGGACAGAGATGTAGATCAAAGTAATAAGGAAAACGAGAACTCACAGGAGGACACATAAATGGAACAGATATTAACGGATGAAACCCCAGAGGAAAGTGCTATAGAAGAAGCACTGGAAGGAGTAGACCTAGCATCAATAACAGAGGAATGGAAGACAAATGGAATAGAGGCAATCCCAGAACACCAACTCCAAAAATAGAAGGAGCATATCTCCTCCAAGAGGAACTCAAGCATAGCGCAGTTCATCCTCCACCGGACAACAACACATCTAAAGGCATCATAGAAAATATATCAGCAGGAAGGTATAACCCAAAAGGACCAAGCCACAAAAGGGGAAGAAAAACCACCAGCCAACTTCTTCAAGAACTGGGAGCCAAGCTCATCAATGAAGGAAAGGTAAAAGCCCTAGCCCTAACCCCCTCTCTTTACCTATGAATTGCATTTCTTGGAATATAAGAGGACTCAATGGTCCTGGAAAGAAAATAATCTTGAAAAATAGAATCCTTGCCGATAAACCTGATATCCTCCTCATTCAAGAAACCAAACTTGAGTCTGCTCACCTTCCTCTCCTGCAAAAAATCTGCTTCAAGCATTACAGTTACATAGCCAACTCTACCATAGGATCAGTGGGAGGAATCATGACCATATGGAAAAGCTCGTAGTTCAATCTCATCTCCTCTATGGCTACTCATCATTCCATTACTACTGTCTTGAGAATTATAGGCTCTAATGACAACATCTGCATCACCAATATCTATGCCCCCCATAAGGTGATTGATCGAATCAAGATGCTTCAAGGTATCTCTAATTTAGTGGATTCCATCCACACGCCTTATAAAATCCTCACTGGGGACTTCAACATGATAACGAATCTTGGGGAAAAAAGGGAGGAATTTGAAACTGGACAAGGATTCAGAAGCCTTTCTAGCCACTATTGAAAGCCTCAATCTCATAGATATCCCTACAAGTAACGACACCTTTACTTGGAATAATAGAAGAGGGGGAGAATGACAAATAGCTTCTAGGCTAGACCATTTCCTCCTCTCTGAAGAAGTCTACCTTACCTCCTGGGAAACAAAGGCTAGAATTCTCCCGCAAGTTGGTTCTGATCATTGGCTGATCTCACTAAAGATACATATCTCTCCTGGCCCCAAAAATAGGCCTTTCAGATTCGAGGCCTTTTGGCTTGATCACCCAGATTTCCTGGGAAAGATGAGGCAATGGTGGGACAACTCGAAGACAAGAACTGGAAATAAGATGTACACCTTTCAACAAAAATTAAAATCCATCAAAGAGGAAATCAAAATGGAACAGGGAAACTTTTGGCAATATTATCACTAACAAAAAAACTTGGAGCATAAAATGGAACTCCTCCAACAACAAATCATCAATGAAGGCATCATTGATCACAAAAAGCAATAAGAGATCAAATTACAACAAATATGGGAGGAAAGATCCACTCAAGAAGAGAAACTTTGGCATCAAAAATCCAAAATAAACTGGCTAAAATGTGGGGAAAGGAACACCGCCTTTTTCCATAGATCGATGATCCAGCACAAAAGGAATAACAGAATTTTGGCTCTAAAGAACTGAGAGGGAAACCTCATTCATTCTCAGGAGGAAATGGAAGAAGAACTAACTCAGTACTTCAGCACTCTCCTCACGGAGCCAAGGAATAATCAGGCAGAGGATATACAAAAAATTACCAACCACATTCCTAAGATCCTCACAGAGGAACATAACAAAATGCTTCTGAGAAAGGTTTCACTTCAGGAGGTGGAGGAAGTAGTCATGAGTATGCCCAATGGGAAAGCTCCTGGACCAGATGGGTTCACCATTGACTTCTACAAAGCTTGTTGGCCTATCTTAAAAAATGAGGTCCATGCCCTGGTTGAGGAATCCAAAATCCAAAAGTTTGTCTTAAAATCTCTCAATGCCACCTTTTTCACTCTAATTCCCAAAGGCGACATAGCAGACTCCCTGGACAAGTTTCGTCCCATAGCCCTCTGCAATGTTATCTACAAGATCATCTCCAAAGTTTTGGCCAACCGCTTGAAAATTATCTTGCCTCTTCTAATCTCCCAACATCAAACTGGTTATGTGGAAGGCAGGCAAATAATGGACAGTATCATCCTCTCCCATGAACTAATCCACTCTCTCAAAATGCTAAAGAAACCTGGTATGATGATCCAATTAGATATGTCCAAGGCTTTCGACAAAATTAGTTGGGCTTACATGAGAGAAGTTTTGGCAGCTTTTGGGCTCCACAAGGACTATATTAAATGGATAATGGTGATGGTTTCAGGAGATTTTTCTTAATCCTCCTTAATGGCTTCCCCTCTCTGCCCTTCCACCCTACAAGAGGCATCAGGCAAGGGGATCCGGTTTCACCCTTTCTCTTTGTCATAATGGTATAAGGGCTCAACCACTCTATCAATGTTGCCTTATCTACTAATGCCCTATCCGACCTCAAGCTCTAAGCTTAAGCTCCTCCTTCCACGCACCAAAAATTTGTGGATGACACTCTACTCATGGGTCCCCCTACTGCTAAAGAATCCTCCTCCTTCAAGGCCATTATCTTTGATTTCTCCGCTGCCTCTGGCACCTCCATCAATCAAGAAAAATCTAAATTGTTCTTCTTTAGTACCCCTCCGTCCATTCAAAGAAACATTGCTACAATCCTTGATTTTCCAATTAGCATCCTCCCCTCCAGATACCTTAGGGTCCCCCTCACAAACAAGCTAATGGCTTGCTCCACTTGGGAAGCACTGATAATCAAATTAGAGAAGAGGCTGGCAAATTGGACCTTCCGATCACTAAATCTGGCAGGCCGCCTAGTTATAATAAAATCTATTTTACAGGTTATTCCTCATTATTTATATTAAGATTTGGTTGCCCCTAAAGCGATCTTCGATGCTATCATAAATCTACAAAGGATCTTCTTATGGAGAGGTGGGGAAAAAAGCAAAAATGGGCTCTAATAGCATGGGAAAAAATGTGTGAGCGCAAAAAATATGGTGGCCTTGGACTCAGGGACACTGAGCTCCTAGGAAAAGCCTTGGGAGCCAAAACTCTGTGGAGATGGATAGTAAACCCCAACTCCCCCTGGGGAATCCTATGGAAGGCAAAATATGCTCCCACCCACTCGCAGAAGCAAATTATAAGGCTCAGTGGAAGTATAAAAGGTTTAGTAATTTGGAATCAGGCGTGGGAAAACCAAGTAATTATCCATAAACATAGTTTATGGGAGGTAGAAAAACGGGACAAGCACTCTTCGGGGAATATTCCAGGCAGTAATGGCCAGACCTTGATAAGGATCAATATCAACAAATTAAGTCC